>JAUMHF010000012.1:24054025-24109614 GCA_032359275.1 Microctenopoma steveboyesi
ATCACTGCTCAGCACCTCCTCTTCCCCCATCACTGCTCAGCACCTCCTCTTCCCCCATCACTGCTCAGCACCTCCTCTTCCCCCATCACTGCTCAGCACCTCCTCCACAACACTCTTCAAAAACCTTCCTCGTCGCCATCTTCTCCACTCCTGACAACTAATTCTGCACCACCCAGAGCATCCTGCAGCACCCAGATTATGCTGCCTCCACATCATTTTAAATGTACAGTTTTTACTTTAATAATGGCAATAAACTAAAAAAACATTTAGTTTTGATGCACTGACTCATATTTATTTGTCACGATGTGTTTTGCGTTCACGTGTAAACTGAAGGTCAAACAGGAAGAGAAGCTTCAAGCAAAGTGTTTCTTTAAAAAGAAAAAGGGCAAATTTACTATTCTATTTAGAGCTGGAAAATATTGTTATGCTTGATGAGAAATGTACTACTTTTACAGTGCACTGGTAAATGACTGTAAAGTCACTTCAGCACTTAATTTGATGACTTCTTACAATTCAAGACTACAGAACTGTGTCAAAACTAAAACACCAGTTCATCATAGTATCTACTGTACATGGATAAAGATTTATGCAAAGGACCGATTATAAATCTAATATCCAGTGGCGCTGTAGGGGTCTCTTGGGGCCACAGGCAAAAAGCAGAAGCCCTCACACTTTCATAAAGAGTCTATAGCACCCAACTCTGACACAACACTGTGATCATATTTTGAAATGATAACTGTGAAGGCTGATAAAGAACAGCAAGGAAGAAATAATTGTACTTGGAAATCTTTATTTCTAACAAAACAAACCAACAGAAATGCAAATGTCAACATAGAAAATTATAACAAAATAATAAGAAATTAAAATAGATAAATAGTAATACAGCCTGAAACACAATAAGACAATATAACTGGAAAACAACACAATATGTTTACCAAGGTCATATTGCATAATGGAGTTTCAGTTTAGTTTCTGTGTAACAAAATTTACATAGGTGAAAAAAATCGATCTATGATCCATTTATGATCACTAGGGTCTCAGAGAGTGGATGTTTATCTCCAGCACCAGTCACCAGGTGAGAGGCGGGGCTACACCTGGACAGGTCTCCATTCCAGGGACACGTGGAGACAAACAACCGTTCATTCACCGCTCTCAATGGTCAAAAATGCTAAGCTATTCATTAGGTGGATAGTTTTTAGTTCATGTGCAGCATGCTTGCTAATAATAAGCAAACAAGTTAACCTTATACCAAGTATCCTATTTGGCCATGTTAAAACTCCCTAAGTAACCACATACTTTGAGATAATAAAACAGAAGGTAGTTTCTTTTCATTTTCGCAGAGCAGAGGCTTCGCAGTCACTGCGCATGTTTGTTTACCTCCTGCTAGACGGCACTGAGAGTGAGAGGTGACTGTAAAGGGGGTTTGTGAGATGTCCTACAGTTCTGTCAATGACATCTTTTCACAGTCTCTGCCTTTGTTCTATTGGGGGTCAAAATGTGTTTTGACCTGGGGGTCTTGCCTGTCTGCTAGCAGCGCCTCTGGGCGGATGAGGAGAATAACTGATGTGGACGTCCACATCAAGTTCACTCGAGAAGATGTCACAGGCAAAAGCTTGTGCAGCAAATGTTTTTTGTTTTTTTCTTGTGCAGCAAATGTTGAGGAGGACATGAGCTCAAGTGTACAGGAAACCACACAAATAGTTTTCATCCTGCTCCACACTAGAGTGTTGATAGAACGTTGTGCTGCTGTAGTTGTGTTATAGGAACTACAGCATGATCGTCTCATATGCCACAAATCCCAGGCTGTTTATGAGTTGAGGTGTCCTTAAAAGTCTGGCAGCTGTCCAGCAACATTTCCCAAACAGGATCAATGAAGTATTGATTATCTTACACAAAAGCATATTTCTGGGACAAAGATCTGAAGGCACTCCTGAATGCACATTTGACTTCTGGTCTTCAGTATTAGTACGATTGGTTCATTTCTGTTGCGGCTCTCTTAACTTCCACTAGAGTTTGTACAACACTAAGTTTTGTAGTATCCCGTCCCGTGATTTAAATACACCCAGATATTTTTACTGACGACTTATATGGACGTCAAATGTGGAGGACGACCGACAGAGACATATTACAGTCTAATGGCTGCCTTACTTAGAGCAATTATGTATTTGGACTCAATAAATATTGGGTACAATCAGTCAGAGGCGCTGCAAGGGTGTCTTGGGGCTCCAGGCAAAAAATTCCAAGGGGGCCCTTCAACTAGGTTTCATCATACATAGCCTATAGCATCCAACACTGACACTGACAACACTGTTATCATATTTTAAAATTGAAGTGAAGGCCAATTATGAACTGCAAGGAACAAATCATTTTACTTCATGCAATCTTTATTTGTAACAAAAAGATACAATAAAAAAGCAAATTTCAACATAGAAAATTAAAACAAAAATAATAAGAAATAGATAGATAGTACTAAAATCTGAAAAACAATAGGACAATATAACTGGAAAAGCAACTCAATATATTTAATACCCCCCGTAAAGGGGGTTTGTGAGAGCTGCTGACAGTGCTGCTATCATTGTTTCCACAGTCCCCCAAATGTTGTTCTGATGCGGTTCAAACTGTGTTGGTCCTCTGGGGCCCCCTTGGCCTGGGAGCCCTAGGCAGTTGCCTGCCTTGCCTGTCCGCTAGCGGCGCCTCTGTTCATAATGACACAGTTATTTATATCTATACTGTTGTTTGATCTTTAGTGTCCTTACTGAGTATACAGGAGTTCTACAGAAAATTTTTTGCTCCTGTGTCATGCAACATAATAAAGGGATGGGTTACATAATAAATCAGTAAAATTCAGACCGACTATGCCTTAAAATATGAATGAAGCTTTGATTCATTGATCACCAGAAAGCTCTACACACCAGGTGTGTTGGATAAACGAACTTCTCAGTTTAGAGCCAAAAGGACAAAAAGAAATGCCCTGATAGCAGCATGTGATTCTCAGGAGAGAGCAGAAGTGGATCCACTGGGTGGCTAAAGAGGTCAGCTGCTCACTTTATCGTAGAGATTTCCCCCCCGCCACTTTATCTTAGATTGTACACAATAAAAGCCAGAAGTTTGGACACACTTTACCATCTTTTCCATGACAAGATTCATGTCTTCAACTGTGTTACCATGACTGCAAAATGGTTTTATATACATCAGTTATCTTCCTAATGTAATAAACTTCCATTAGAAAACATAATGTGCTAATGGAAGATAAAACTAATGTTTGATGATTATAGGCCTCTGCATGTGAGGTGTAAAAATTCCTTGAAAAGACAGTTTCTATATACAACAGTTATTTTTGATATTAACAGTGTCTACACTGTATTTTGGATTAGAATATGATATTAAAGAATTTGCTTGTATTTAAAAAAAATAGTAATTTCTGTATGTGTCCAAACATTTGAGTGGTAGTGTATGAATGATATTGTTTTGATATATTTTCTGTCTGCTAATTCAATTTAATCAGTACTTGGCTAAATCTACACCAAAAAATAGACCACTAACTTCTAATGGATCTGCACAGTTAAACAACTTTTTAATAATTAGAAAATAATATAAAACTTGACAAACAGTGACATTCACTCACACAGGCTAATTATAAAATTTTTTGATGAGTAAGTTGACACAATGTGGACACTATATAAACTACATAGCATCTTCTGCAACACATCTCCTCAGTCTCAAAAAAAACCTCTCGAGGACGTGGACTTCAGGCAGAACAAAACAACTCTTCACATCTGGATGTAATTATGCCAAACAGCGCCTGCTACCTGCTGTGTAGGAGGAAGTCAGGCACTGGGAGAAATCCAATGACTTCCCCTCTGTAGGCCACAGCTTTTCTGCTTAGCAGCAGTAAATGAAATGTTCTTGTGGGTTTTTACATCACACTCATAATGCACTACCATAATGACAGTAGAAATAAAGACACTGATTTACACAGGGCTTTTTATTATTTTGGGACAGGTCAGTCTAAGCTCTAAAGGTAGCTCATGGTCCCCAACAGTAGCTTGCACAATCAATTTTTTATAACCACATTATGCAAAACATATTAAGGCTTTGGCTATGCTTTATGCTTGGATAACTTTCAGAATTGTTTGAGTGGGTGCTTCAAACACATGAATATCTAAGTCAGCACTTTTTGAGAAGGCTGAACAACTCTTTTGGGAGAGGAACAGAGTGCTGTAGTTGTTCCAGTAGTAAATCTGCTCTTCTACTTCACGCAGTGAAGGAGAGGAGAAGATGTGCCGAAACCTAACAGACCTATCAACAGAAAAGCTTTTGCCTCAAGGCGAGGGATCGATAGCAGAGAACATGAGACAAGAATACAGACACGTTGGAGACATATATTCTTCACATTTCTTTGCTAATATTGCAGCTGCTGAAAATGAACCTTTGACACAACAAAATGATTCAGGTTTCATTCAGTACAAGACTTTCAAATGGGACCGTCATGAATTGTCATGTCAAAGTTGATCTGCAACTTGGGAAAAGCCTTTTAAAAACACAATTCTCCACACTCCATAAATACTTCATACACTGAGAGTCTAAATCAAAGCTGACCTACAGTGGCTGAGTCTTTTTGAGCATGTTTTGGGAGAGCTCCAACAGCAGAGGATATCTGAATGTTTTCTTCTTCCAAGACTCTGGGATTCCACTGAGACCGGTCTGAAAACACATTAAGATGACAACTGAAAGCCTCACAGTAAGCCCAAAGCTTTCACAACATCAGCACACTGTCAAACTCATCAGAGGGCCACAATTACAGTCCAAATAATGGCCATCCAGCTGTGGGTGTGTTAAAATGTTCCTTCTTAAATCTGCATTATGTACAATCCTGCTGTGTGGAATGTAAATAAAACAGAGCGCAACAACTTTCAAATCATTTGAAACCTATATTAGATTGAAAGTACAACACATTTCAGTTAGCAACACCCTGGTTCCCTCCACGAATGGGACATTTTCACATGCTTTTAAATGATGGCAGAAAATAAGAAAACGTGTTGTAAGATAATCTTCATAAATAAGTACAATCACCCGAAATAGACCACTTTTGGGACATAAACGTGACAGAAGACAGAGTTTTAATGAATAGAAATGTTTGAAATCTCAGTAGCCAGATTTTGTGCGGTTTTCTTGCTTTAGGTACACATCCCACAGGTCTTGTTTCTTCTTCTTTGATTTTAATGGTGGCCTACAAACCAATGCCAAAGATGTACGCTGCCACCTACTGTGCTATTGGGAGAGGTGCATTTCTGTATGATAAGTTACAAAATCTCATTTCTCTGTTTCTTGCTCAGGCATAGAAGTTTGGGCAGGTGGAGGTAATGGCTGCTGTTGTCAATTGTGGTTATAGTTAGTGTAATTTCTTGTGTTTGACTTTTCTAAATATCTTCATCGTTTGTTTTTCAGTGAACTTTAAAAACACAATCACACATAGTCTGACTAACAGTGACTACACTGTGACTATGACTCATACCTGTGCCCCAAAACAGGCTCCTATGAAGGAGGCTCGGCTGGCAGTGCATCCCCCGAGGCGCATGGTGTCCCTGACTGCTTCATCCAGCTGGTTCAGTGTCAGGACTCCATGAAGCGCTCCCTGGAATGCACCAGGCAAAGCTGGGTACCCCCAAAACCATGAGAGAAACCGATGAGGAAGAAATACAGTGCAGAGGGTCCAGCCTGTTAAAGTGTTCTTATGTTGTATAGATGTCTGATACCGTCCATTAAGATGTTCTGTGGGATATTTTATGTATCAATACATAAATTATACATTCAACTCGGAACCCATCTGGTGAGCAGGTCTGTTCATATGTTCATCAAGCATCTCAACCTTTAAGTGTGTGTTTAACATCTCAACAGCAGGTGGAAAACGAAAAGGAAGGAGGAGGGAGACCATTATTTGGGACATCAAAGCTGGCAAACCTACAATCAGACCTACTGACGGGAAGGCTCTCACAGGCCCTGCCGAGTCAGCAGATCTGGATCCGGCTATTACCTCGTAGCTTACCTCATGTGTTTGTGAACACAGCAGGTATGAGCTGTTGGGATGTCCTGGATATGTTGTCCTTTACCTGCTGGATGTGTGCTTCAGGAGAGACACAGGAAGAGAGAGAGGGAACATGTTTATTACTGAAACACGAGAGCTGCTTTCTGACTGTGGGCACATGTTATTTTTTGTTACTGTGATAATGTCTGACACCTTTTAGAGCTTCTTTTCTGAAAACAGCTGCTTCCTATTGTGGCTGAAAATGACCCTATGCGAGGAGAACTGAGTGAAATTGTGGTCTGAGCTAAAAGTCATTTTAAAGTTTTCACGTGGTCTTTTCAAACTTTTTGTTATAACGAGACTACGTAAAGCAGCCTTTAAGGCACTCCTATCCTCACCAATAACAGCCTCATCCAGCTCCTGAGGGTTCTGTCTCTTCGGATCCTTGAGCTGAGCCAGAACAACCTCCAGACCACTGGGATCAGGGCCATTGAGAATAAAATGCTCCAAAAACCTTACAGAGTTAGACACACAAAGTTCATTATGTTGGTCACCCTGGTCCTAACAGTCAGTAATATGTATTCACATATTACTTTACACTTACCTCGCAGCAGCCAGTGTCACAGCCACGCACATGTTGTTGTTCTGGGTGACCCGTATGGCTTTCTCCACTTTTTCCAGCATCTCAGCGCGACCGGCGTACAGAGCCACCAACGGAGCCAGCTTAGTGATGCCATCTATCTGACAGTCCACTTCACAGCCTCAACACGAGACACACAGAGATAACCAATGAAATAACACACACCAGCCACTCGCACAGACTTTATGTAGTAACTCTCCTAGAATCTGCAGTGGGAGTTAGCACCATGGACCTTTGCTGCAAAACCAACATATGCATCAAATAATGAAAGCAGCCATTCTTGCTTTGAAAGTGTGCAGTGGTTTCCATTGTTTTGGGCTGTGTGGCTAACCACAGTTGTTTTTGTGAAAGTTCTAAACGATTTAATAGGTAAACACTTTTACACCATGTGGAAGAAACATCACTGTACACAGTTTTACTGACAGGTAGAACAATTCCTGTTTGCCATCAGAGTGAACTGAACAATTAGAGGAACGAATGGTTTTCAATTTAAATAATAATGTCAGGAAAAGGTCAGATCTGAGAATGAATTAATAAAGGATCATTTGCAGACGAGTATTTTGACCTACAGCAGATGCTCCCTTCTCTTGTGGAATTTGCCCCTCAGCTGCCCCCCACCCACCCACTGACAGTTGTTTAGTTCCTGAAGCTATCTGTCTGCAGCCAATACAGCAAAAATCAATAGTACTGAAAACTGAACCAAACCATGGATTTAGAGAATCACTGCAGCCCTATCCAGTAGCCATGTAGGGGTGTAATCAGGGTAGTGAGTGATAAGTAGACTTCGTGTAAATTAAGAAATGTATACTTACAATCTGAGGTAATGGTACAATGTCAGATGCTGCTATTATTAGTTTACATGGATCTTTCTCTATATTTCCCCCCTTTGTTTTTACATATATCTGTTCTTTACCAGTCTCTTCTTTGCCAGCATCCACATTTCTGAGGAAACTCTTAAGGCTGGCGTTCCTCCATGGGCCATCAATAGGGAGGATGGCCTTGGGACCTGAAATGACCAAACAGCTTTTGAGAGATATATGAATATCCATTGATTTGACTTTTTCATCATTGGGGGGCAAAACAAGCCAGAGACAAAAAGAAAAACTAATTAAGAAGGAAGTTTCTATAGTTGGAGCTCTTTTCTTTGTCTCAGCCATGCTGGCTGTCACTGCCCGTGACAGAGAAACAGCCTGTTTTATATAAGACATAAATCTGTTAGTAGGTTATTGTACCCAGTGGTGCCCCGTGTTGCTGTAATGCTGCTTTACATCAGCACTGTGTTTAAATGACTTCCTAACCAAGTATCCAAAACACTGGACTAAAACAGGGAGGGCTGACTGGATGGAAAAGTTTCATGGGACAGGAATTCCCCACCAACAGTGAGGAAAAGCGTGATCTGCAGTGCTGCTAGACTGTTAGAGAAGCACTTACATCTGAATCTCTGGTAAAAGCTAGAGCTGAGCAGTCACAGTACCTCCTTTCTTCCTGTATGGATCATTGAGAGGCAGGTCGTACACTGTTCCTGGGCCAAAGAACTTGTACATGCGTTTGCTCAAGTCGTCCACATCCACATCTGCCAACACATGACAAGCTGCCAGTTTAGAAAACCATCATTATACATCTGAGTTGTCTTTAGAGATGCAATTTTCTATTTTGAAAAACACCCTGACTGCAGACAAGCACAGAAGACAGGTTTATTGTTTATAATGTCTTGATGTGGTCTGATTTGTCTCGTCTTTTCTTGGCTGTTTCCAGTTACCTGACTGCTCACTTTCCAAGCCTAATAATTAGCCATTTCATAATACACAATACCAGTTACTTTTCCTCACTCAGTTTCCTTACTTTTATTCGCTTACCAGAGGCAGTGGTCTTGTAAGGTTGAAGTACACTAGCGAGAAAATTATTGGAAACACCTACACACAAATTAATATGTGTATTTGGTTTTATTCGATTAAATGGTTGTAACTGTTCATAAAACACAAACAAATGAACAACAATTTGCTTTGAAGCCTATTTGAGCACAAAATCCTCATCAAATGTAATGTGTTTTTACTGGCAAAAAAATGCCCTTTGCAGCCATAACTCCTTGATCTGTGGAATTCTACTGATCATTTTTTGCAGCACTTCCAGAAGGTCTGCTGTGCTGGTTAGCAGTGCTGCATAAATCCTCCATCCAGCTTCTCCCACACCAGCTTGATGGGATTCAGATCTGGTGATTGAGCTGGCCAAGCCCTCACGGAGAGTATTCCAGCAGTTTCTGGTTTCTTACATAACCAGGGAGAATGCATAATAAAGTTATCCCCAATCAAGGGGGGCCTCCTCAGTATGGAGTGTTATCCATGGTGATTGCACACAATCAACCACTATTTTCAAAGTATCCCCAGATTATCACATTTTCATCCCCATGCTCCACTAATGGTGTTAGACAGGGATTTGTAGTCTTTTTATGATACCTGCATCTGAGCTCTGTAACAATTGATTTAGTCTTGAAGGGCAATCGTGCATCCTCTGATTCGGTTGCAGCATGTATCTGGAGCCAAAATCGATGAGTTTCTAAAGAAAACTGTTTTTGTTTGGCCATTTTTAGTTTAGTTACACAAAAAAATCACAGTTCAATGTCCACTGACAGGAAGAGCCAAATATGACAACACACAATTCCACCATCCACAATTTAATGTAAGGATTAATTTCTTTTAATATTTAATGTAAAAATCAATCACAAAACCATATTTTAAACATAAAATTAATGTAAGTTTACTCTAGATTTGTTTGACAAAAATAAAAGGTAAGAATTCTCTAAAGAAATGCATAGTAATACATTAAAAATAACCTTGGTAGTTGTTAGAGGCTACTAAACAAAAGGTTTTTAACAAAAGTTTCTGTCAGTGCATCACTGTTGCAATGCAGTGGAAGGAAAGTAACCATTTTAAAAAAATCTGAATGTGTGAATCTATCCTTTAGCATACAACACATACTGGGCACTGAGTGAATTTCTGTACCTCCACACTGACTCAGTGACTCCAGCAGGACGTACGCCTGGTCACCATAGCAGGTCTGCTCGCCCGTTGCCCTGCAGTAGAAAGGATTCGCTGACTGAGGCCGAAACTCAGGACAGGGCTCCAGATCAGACAGAACTTCTTTGAGCCTGTCTGGACTGTAGATCCAGTGCATAGGCTGAGCTGTGAGGGTGTGTGGCGCACGTATCCACACATAACAGAACAATGGAGAAAAATAGTGGATCATTAGCTTCTTTGTAGTGTGTTTGAGCTGCTGTGTGCACAGTCTGTGTGTTATGTTGTAGGAGAGAATGTGGATCTACTGTACGTTATTTACAATTAGTACACAGTCACCACGCACCAAACTAATGATGGGATTACAATGAATTATAATGTGGTAATAAACAATATGAATCAGTGCCTTTGCAGAAATAAATTTTTCACTACATGTCAGTCAACATGTTACAGCACCACTCCTGTACTTTACGTGCATGCAAAGTTATTATTACAGTTGGATAATGTGTCTGTGCGTTAAGAAAACTGCTAGCGTTAAGCAGTAGCATTAAGAAAACAACAAAACACTGTTAGAACCTTTGTATTGTGTAACAGTTAAGCTTTTAAAAGGAAGTAATCATGAACAGTGGAATTTAAATCCTATGATAAATACATACATTTACCACACAATGATCTAAACACAGCACAGAACTGTAGAGACACAAGCAAATACAATGAGGGAGTGTTTGTAATGTGGAAGCTGCTGGAGCAACTGAGTCACAGTCAACTTCACACACACACACACACACACACACACACACACACACACAGTTTATCTTACCTGCTGCATCTGCCACTGCTGCCCCGATAATGGCCCCGATGCATCTGTCTGCCACACTCACGGCCATCTATTTCCATTAAACACAAGAAATACTGTGCAACATTCACTGTGTGGTAAAACAAGTCCCTGGAATTTTTTACTGTTCATTCATGTGTTTTAAACTGTGTTTTAGTGAGATTCTTACTATGGAGACAAGCTGGTTTTGTTTCTACTGTTGATGTTGCCAGCAAAAAAAATGTATGTAAAAACCTCTGTATTAACTATATTTTTAATTACATAACATTTGGTTTGGAAAATGATGCCAAAACTAAACTAACACAACACATGATGGTTATATTTAATATGCTTATCTTTTCATTTAATTTACCAAAGTCCACAGAAATTTTGCCTATCACATTAAAATGTTAAATAAAGTATCAATAACAAACTGGCTCTTTTGTCCTCACCTCAAAGCCTCCTCCTCGCCTTGCAACACTTAACTTAAAAATGCGCTAAAACGTCGACTCTGTGTCAGTTTTCTGAAAATGGGAGGGTGCTGCCGGAACTATGATAAGATCACAGCAAAGGTTTACTGCACTGGTGGTGGTGAGCTGGAGGCTGGAGGACTGAACTGAGTGGTAATATAAGGTCCTCTTTCTTTTCTACGTGCCTGAAAGATTTGTCCATTTTGAAACACTGTTTTATCTTCATCCTCCTCCTTGGATGCGCACTCAGGGGCGCTGCAAGGGTCTCCTGGGGCCCCAGGCAAAAAATTCCAAGGGAGCCCTCAAACTAGGTTTCATCATACGTAGATTATCTTTTCACAGTCTCACTACCGCTGTTCTGATACGATTCAAATTGTGTTGGTTCTCTGCCTGGGGCCCCCTTGCCTGTCTTGCCTGTCCGCTAGCGGCGCCTCTGTGCGCACTGATCATTGCAGCCTGGTTCCACACGTTACCAGCTGAGCTCTGAGGCACTAAGAATCAGTACACCAGCACCAGCAGAGCTCTGTTCACACACCAGACTGTGTTTTTTGTACAATAATATACCTGTGATAATATGTCAGTCAATGCTCACACATAAAAAACAAAACACAATGAATGTTTCTGAATTCTGTTGACTCACACTCCTAGTATGAAGTGTTTCTATGTTGTTGCGGTGCTAGTTCTCAATCTATTTTTACAATTCTTTTTACATTTTTTATATATTTTTTAAAGATCTTAAGGTAAAGAGACAGACAGGAAACATGAGAGGACCACATCACATGCAGTGCCTCAGCCACTCCCGAACCAGAGACACTTTTCAACTATTTTCTAGTCATCATCTGCAATTAAATGTTTTTCTAAATAGTAATCTTTGTTTATAGCATCAAAAGGACTAATGGGAAGTTTAACCTTATGGACGTGCTAGCTGCTCCACAGAGATACAGTGTCTCAGCTAAATGCTAATGTCAGCATGTTAAGAATAACAAAGATTAAATGATTTTGTCTGTGAAGATTCTCATTCATCCTGGTTAAGTGTTCAGAAGGTTTAGTCATGGCAACTGGACTTCTTCCTTGGTCCAGTTGCCATGACTGAACCTAAACGATTTTGTCTTTGAATCTTTGAACTGAGAATATCTCTAAATTAAAAAAAGATAATACTAGTTATTAGGATTCAACCTGAACAAATCTGCTAATATTTGGGGCTTCACAGGCGGCACTGGTTTTGTAGGAACCTACTAGTGCAAAAACTGGGGATCTCCAAAGCCAGCAGCATTCATTGCCTGAAAACTCTGAGTGTAAATCAAATCAAATGATTTTCCGGCTGGACTGGGGGCCACCCTCCAGTACTGAGCTTGGGTGTCCAGCCTATTTGTGACAGCTTCAATAAAACCATTAATGTTTCCATCAAATTCCGATGAAACATTTAGTTTATCGGATAAGTTGCACTTAACCAACTCTCTGCACTTATAAAAGCTCTCTCCATCATTTTGGTCCGTCATCCTCCCCTTGTGTACTTTCCGCTCGATCGCCTCCATACTGACAGAACCCCAGCTGATACCCCTCCACTCGGCCAACTTTGGTGAAACCCCGCAAGGCCTGGCCCGACTCCACTTATCACAGGTCTTTCATGGGTATCCCAGGCCATTGATTTCTTACATACTGTTAGCAGACAGTGCAGAGGGGGTGGATGTGGGGCTCTAGCTACTGCCCTTTTTGGAAATTATAGTAATCAAAGATGTCCCTGCCAATAATAATTAACAGTTAGTTATTTATTGGATTTTTCCTACTAAACAACTATATTCAAATGTTTACTGTCTTCACACATACAGCCCAGGGTCTTTTTCAAGAACTGAGCCTCTGCCTCAGAGAAAGTCTGTGCACATCACGAGTTATAGATGTGAGTAGCTGGAAATTTGAATGTAAATACTATACAATACAAGTGTCAGCTATGGCAGAGAGATCAATCTTCATAAAGTTAATCTGCAGGAAATGCAGAGCATTCACTTTCTCTCTCTGGGAGAACCGTGTCCTTCACAGAGAGGTTGAAAGGGCTGCACAAATAGATCGGCCTCTGTCACCAGATCAAGTGACACAATGAGCAGGGTGAAGCTCTATAAATTACAGCCTGGCAGAGCTGCAGGAAGGTATTGATGGAGTGTGGACGTGGAACGTGGTAGTACCCATGTGTTTTTTCAGGGTGGGTGGGGGCGCAGGGGGGTGATGAGCTATGTTGACTTTCGTCAGTCGTCATCATCTGGCATGTAGTTGAAGGGCGATGCATGTTGCTGGTGATGCATGGCACTGAAATGTTGTTTCCTGCTCTGCAGTGCAAGATAACAGACACAAAGATGAGTGCAAAAAATCCCGTAACTACTAATGACTTTGCTACTATATATATATACATATAAGGAAAACTGTGTGCACAGATCTGTAACATAGCATTTGTCTTGTAAAAATAATCTTAGCTGCTATCGTACATGTGGTGCAGCCCTGGCAGTGATGACCAGGATGTCACTGACTGCTGGTCTTTAGTCATGTTGCTCAGTGCACTAGTGATTTCCTCCTTTTTTTGCTGTGTTAGCTACGTCTAATATTTGTGCAAGGCCTGTTCATTGTTAGGATAAGATAATACTTTAATGATCCATAATGGGGAAATCAGTTGAAAGAGAAGAGAACAACAGAACAATAAAGCATAATACAAAACAGTAACAGCAAGGTCTTTTATTCATAGACACCTCACTAATGTGTATTCTGATTTAGCATTTCTTTAACAGGCAAATTCTGCATGTGCCACAGCAGCATGATGTTATGAATATATATATATATATATATATATATATATATATATATCTGTGTGTGTGTGTGTGTGTGTGTGTGTGTGCTTGACTCACCTGGCTGTCGACCAGATCCGTCTCCTGCTGAAACTACGTGGAGCATCATTAAGAGGAGTCTTGTTTTCGGCACTTTAGGTACATTTTAAAGAATGAACTTGTCCTTTAGTAATAGACAACAGTGATAGTATTTTGTATCATTGTCTCGACACATGACAACTCATGTGACATTCTCTTTATTTTCAAACAAGCGTGCAGTAATTTATAGTACATCTTTATTTTAAGTGAAATAGAGACGTGCAGTTTGTGAAGGTGACTGACACAGTTTTTATACAACTTGTCAGGGAAGCTTAGGTTATTATTTTGACTTATAATTTAGTAAGACTAAGTTGGTTGTAGCTTTGATTTTAAACCGTTTACCCTCTTGTTTTCTGTTTATTAAATGAGTGTCATTTGATGAATGAAGTGGGTGAAATATGTGCTGTGACAGTTCCTGGCAGTTAGACCACATCTGCCATATGTGCCCAGACACAGTCGTGCTGTTTCATGGAAAATCACTTGGTTAGTCATTACCTTTCCATTTGGCCATTTTCCAGTTAGACTAGAGCAGAAATAAGCAGATCATTCAGAATCGCAACATTTTGATGCAAATGTAATAGATTACAACAACATCATATGTGAATATATTTTGCATGAATGTAAACTTGAGACCATCGATGTTTTCCATCTATATAGTAATTAAAGCATGACTAGACACCACTGAAAAGCTCTGATAAAACATTCTCTCATAAGGTACTGCTGAGTGGGATACTGATAATTATCTGTGGGGCTGTCCTTCCAGTCTGGGAGAGGAGGCTGAAACTGGAGACGGGTGCAGAGAGCTATGCCAGCATCCGGCCACCTCTCATGTCATCTGTGCTATGCCAATCATGGCATCCAGTGTGCAGCTAGTGGAAGACAAAGCTGGACACACAAACTCCCTCCATTCTTGTTCTTGTCTTCATCTGCATACAATGTGGATCAACAAAAGAGTAGTTGGCTGTGTTGGCTTCCCTACACTTTTGACATTGGTCCAAATCTCACAAGCACAAACAGTGGAGATGTGGAGATGAGGAACTGGGTGGCAGAGAGTTTCCAGTGGGATTACAGATGCAATTGCTGCAGACGAATCTTCCCATTCTGTCGATTCACACAGGTTTCTTCTTCTGCAAACGTTAATGCCTCTCTCTACCTGTCTGTGCTGTATGAAGTGATATAAGGTCTTCTGCAGCCTCCTACAGCTCCTCACATTGCTGCACTCTCTGAGCTGTGTAGAGTTTTCACATGTTGGCGTTCTCATATTCTTTTTCTTGTTATGTAACTGCTCTGATTAATCATATGTGATGTTCTGAGTCTTTTTAGCTTGCTAGCTTTTTCTAGTTGAGTTGTTACTCCACAGTCTTTATGTGGCCTAATTCTTTTGTTGTGCTAATAGCCCAACAGGGATCAATAAAAGCGCGTTTGAATCTAAATTGTATTGCAGGCGCACTCCATCGCTTCTCGTTTCTGCTTGTAAAGTACTCACATCAGTCTTCTCTCCTCACAGCTCTCCTGGGGTTTAAATGTCTTGACCAAGAGCAAGAACAGTTCAACTCAGCCAGTCTGTGTGTTTGGCCACAAAGTGTAAGGATACATGAGAAGCTTGTCTCAGCTCCTTTCCATCCCATGACTGAGCACTGACCTGTTTTATTTGATGACTGTACAAGGCAGTTTCCTTAATTTTATAACACAGATGCAATAAAAGATAAATCCAGTTTCATTTAGACCACAAATGATCTCAGTCACGCTCTCGTGTCTGCATTTGCACAAGGAAATGTGTTGGAAATGTCAATGCTTTACATTTTTAGAGGCTTTGAAAGGCTTTGACATTCCTTTTTAAAGAAATGTAAAGTTAGCAAAGATGTTGTTTGGTTAAAGTTCAGAAAACAAGTTCAGTCTACTCAAGATATTACGTTTAGATTAAGTAAACTCATTACTAACTAAATCAATAATGATAAGTTATTACATAAACTCACCTGTTAGTTACACGAACTGTGATGTGAAAATACGTGTAGTCGAGAGACATATTGCTTTTACATTTGTCAGTATAATAAAACAAGAGGTTGAACTTGGAGCTGCAGGGTTGCAGTGAACTGGTTTTATCTGAACACAACATAGACATTATCATGGTTGGTTTTAATGACAATTTCCTACAAAAACTGACAGTATGAATGTTTTACCTGTTAAACAATGCATGCTGGGAGGTCAGCTAGTTTTGTTTGGTTGGTATCTCAAGTCAGAACAAGTCATTTTATGAAAGATTAAAAAGAGAATACATTTTCCGTTCAATGAACTATTACAATGTTAATTTTTATTCAGTTAAATGTTTTTAAAGTACAGGCCCATTGAATGGAAGCCAACCAATGGCGTTTTTTTCACAGTACAGTATAAAGAGAAGCTATTAGGTTCACTGGTGACTCTAAACATATGACTCTGTGTGCAACCTTATGATGTACTGCTGAGCTGTCCAGGATTACCTTGCTTCTTGCCTGACATGTACTTGGCTCTAGCTCCACTTTGACCTTTACGTGTTTTAAATTCATAGAAATATTCCCTTATTGAACAAAGGTGTAGTATAAGTTCACAGGATGACTGTCACTGTGAGAAAGGGATATTTTACAATTCCCACTCCTGAATCAGTACAATTAAAACAGCTGTTTGCCTTCTAAACTGTGTACTATCCAACATCCTTTTTTCCAAAATGAGGAAGCTCAATGCTCTGGAAATCCCTTCAGCGTCTCTCCCACAAAATGACCATTACCAAACGTGACATTTGACATATGGGCTGCTTCTCTCTCCTCCTGCCTCCAACGTAGACAGACAGATGTGCTGTATTGCAACAGAGCTCATCAAACGTAATGGTTCACTCATGCAAATGAAAAGATAGTTCTGATGAAAACACACACAATGCATCACTGATGCATTCGTTCATGAATAAGACACCTGTAAAGTCAATGACTGATGTCAAATGTAGGCACAGCAAGTTCAGTTACAGTTCACTGAACTTTATGGCAGGTGTAATTCTCCTGGAGCTTGTGTTATCATTACCTGACCACACTAACTGTCTGTGCAGCTGGCACATCTGCATAAGGACATGAATGCATGCTCAAATGAATTACCATTAACATGCAGATCTACATGAATGTGTTTTACTGTACAGGCAGCTCTCTGGGTGACAAGCGGAAGAAGCGAGAAAGTGGGTGAGGGGGGAGGACCGAGGGAGGGAGGAGAGAGAGAGAGAGAGAGAGCAGGGTGCGCTCGGCAGCCTCAGTACACCGGACTGTCATCCGTGAGCGGCTGCGTGCGTCTCCTCTCTGCGTGCTCCAGTTCCTTTGCACTTGGCGGAAATAGCATGGATACGGCGTAAAAGGCGGTTCGAGGCAGATCCACTCGCTTAAGAGAAGAACGAGACACGTTTTCCCACCTCTCGTCCGACTGAAGTCCCAATAATGATGGAGTACTGGAGGCAATGCGCGCTCTGGTTGATAAACTGCAAGGTGCTCCCAGCGAACCACCGCGTTACATGGGACTCTGCGCAGGTATTTGACTTGGCCCAAACGCTCCGGGATGGGGTCCTCCTGTGCCACCTGCTCAACAACCTGAGGCCCCAGTCCATCAACCTTAAGGAAATTAACCTCAGACCGCAGATGTCACAGGTGAGAGTAGCGTCTGTTCCTCGCTCCGTCGCCAAAACTACAACTTAGCGGCGACGAGCAGAGCGTCGCCAGCCTCCGTGAGAATTATACACGTTTAAGGTTTTCTCGCGTGTATTCAACGTTATAATCACGCGAAAACATCACTGAAGGCTCACTGCGAATGTGAATGTGTATACAGCAAATTCGGCAAGACATAAACCAGAAATGAGAGCTCGGTTTCAAGTCAGTGTGTACTTTTTCAAATCCTGGCCACACCGCTTGCTGCCGCTCCCGCGGCGACAAGCGAGACTAGTAGGTGGTCTGCACATAACAATCAGTCAAACCCTGTGATCAGGTATAGACTAGAAGCCCCAGTTAATACGACCAGGCTTTAAGTTATGGTTTAATTTATAGGATGTGACTAATTCATGAAATTGTACGGCCATGGACATGGATGCAGTTTGGCAGGCACGGAAATGAGTCACTGTAGTCCCTGAAAGTTACACCACGAGGAAGAATCGACAAAAGTCGGTCTCCACTTCTGGAGATACTAGTAAGAAGAGTTTCTGTTCCACCATTGGACCGTTATGCACACAGGGCATCACTCTGCCCTCTATAGGTGATGCACGGAAACAGTGCACAAAGTGATGATAAAGAAATGGATTTATTTCACAGGATTAACAGCATCTATAAATAATCTGTCGTTGTATTATAGTACCTTTGAGATAGAGACAAACAGAGAGCTGTGGCCAAGTGGTTCCTGTCAGATACCATCTGTTTCAGTAACACAACAGCCGGAGCCTGGACCAGATTAATATTTCCCCCCGTACCGATGAACCTGGTAGTCTGGCTCTGTGACAGCACAGGCTGAGGTGGACACTCACCTACCGAGCATGCCGACCTGCTGTACACATCTTAGTCTGCAGCAGATATGTTAGGTGGCGTCATCAGATGCAAAACAGATCACTATCAGTGCTGTGTTGGAGGCCTCCTGCGCCACTGATGGGAGCTGGTGTAGGTGTATTTCCTGGAAAGAGCACTCTAACCCACTGTTGTTTAGCAATCAAACTGGGTAGCTGCCGTTCACCTTGTGAGCACAGGTCAAGTGGACAGTTTGCCCAAGCTTAGAGGATTTTAATGTCATCATGTGGCAACAGAAATCAACTGCCCGAGATCTGTTTACTCGGACGTTTCTGAGGAAATAAAATCAGAGCTGTAAGGGGAGCCGATCAGTCCATTTACTGTTAGAAATGATGCTACGACCAATGCGGGTAAAGAGACAGTCAGTGTTTACTGCCAGTCATGACATAATGACATAATAATGCAGCTGCCATGTGTAGCAGGGTTGTGAACTTCACTTACGCTGAGTGGCCTGACCTGGCCCAGTCTGGGTTATTTATAGGCAGATTTAGTTTTATGCATGACTGGGTGGCTCACTCACACTGAGCCAGGAGAATTAGCATTAGTAGTAGATTTAGTCACAATACCGTGTACAGCTTCTCACGGACCCATGCTGGACACAAATGACTGCCTCTCCTCCGGGTAAAAACGGAGGTTCTGATGTGGTTCTCATGATTAAACAATCCACCATGGTGGTAATACAGAGCTTGAAGGCTCTCCTGTCTCTTATGACCTGCCTACCCCGCTGTTCAGGCACCGTTGGCTGTGTGGTATGATCATATGTTTCATAAGGCAGTATTTTTCTAGTACATTCTGCTGGGGATGCAGGATGTGGACCACAGAACGGAGCGAGAAGGAACACGAGAAAGACTCAGACCAGCCAAGACAAAATCAAGAGCTTGTACCCAGTAGTTCTGTGGCAGGGACGGGGTCTGATGAAAAATTCGACACGCACCAGATAATTATGCCACAGGTCGGTTCCCCCACAGCACATCACCACAGTGTAGCAGAGCTACAACGTCATTCCTACATGCACCCAGTACATGGCCTTGAAGCGGGGCTGTTATCTTGATATGAAATGGATCTGATTTTAATCAGCATATGATACTTTGCTCACATCTCACAGCTGCTGCATTTGTTATTACCACTTTATATTCCAGCACGTCATGAGTCGTAGCTTTCCATTTTACACACATTCACAATGCCTGATTGCCCCCCCCCACCCACAGACAATTTACATAACTGAGGGTGGAGTTGCTTCCTCCTCCCCCTGCATAATTCATGAGTGTTCGTGGCAGCTACCCTCCCATTGGCCAATTTTAACTCACAGGACGCGACTGTGGCCGTCTCATGGGATCCATGAGGTTGAAAGACAAAGGCAGTGAAGGGACACGGCTACAAGGGGCCTGTCTGGCCCCCAAAGATGCATCTCTGAGGACATAAAGGGCCCCGAAGGGTTAGACCACTGCGTAATTAAAGCACAATGCATGCAGAGCTCTGGAGAGTTCACATATGTGATGTTGGCATCGGGCCGGGCTGTTTCTCATCCTGTAACACTAACTGTGTTTAGCTGATTTATATGGAGTCAGTTCTGTTCAGCGTAGTGACGGGGCAGCAACAAAGCTGCTTCTCTCTGGTGAAAGACACTGGATTTACGTTTAAGTCATGCATCTTGTTTAAGGGCTAAATGTCCACCCCCAATGTTAAAGTCTAGAGAAGCCACTGCTGCGTTTTGCTTTTCTACCTCAGAAAACTTCACATAATCAGTAGCTGGTGCTCGGTGAAAATCAAGGGGTTCAGCATAAAGAGGGATATGCTTGTGTTTGCCGGCTTGTCATGGAGCAACGCACTGACCATATGCTCAAACATGCAGCATGCACTCTTTCCATCCTTCTTTTCCATCAAGGAGTTCGGTGGACTGCAAAGATGTTTTAAATCCAAAGAGTTCACGCACGGACTAGCAGATGATGAGAGAGAGAGAAATACTAGTAGTCACAGTGTGTTGAAGTATTCACTTAAAGCACACATGTAACAGCCTAAATATATAAACTGAAATTCAGTATAAACTGAATATTAAGCTTCAAAGAAGCTTGTTACGCCCATTGTTGCCCTGTTTTCCATGACACAGGATTAAAAGCTGCAGATTAAAAATGAAAATTCAGAATGAATGTTGAGCAGCTCAGACACTCTCTCTCTCTCTCTCTCTCTCTCTCTCTCTCTCTCTCTCTCTCTCTCTCTCTCTCTCTCTTTCTCACACACACACACACACACACACACACACAGATTAGCTATGAGCCTCAACATGCACAGGAAATCAGGAAATAGAATCGAGGTAGGAAGTGAAACTGAACATGCCCTTGATCAAGCTCAGACCAACGCGGCGGCATGTCAGACGCAACGAGGAGAGAAGCCGCACTTTGCTCTTCATAGCGTCGTCCTCAGGTTGTTTAGGGCCTCTTCTTCATGTCAGTGAAGTGAAAGCAAGAAGAGGACAAGTAGAGGTCTAACTGACCAGCATCAGGTGACAGGAGACCAGAGTGCATCAGTGACAACAGTTCACACATTGGTACACTGATTCAGACCTGGGCTCCCAGCGTAACGAGGAATACGTAGAGAGCGCTGATGGCACATACGATGTATTTATTACACTGCGGTTTATTTAAAGCCATATAGTTTAGATGTGAGAAGACGACTTCATCACAGCTACAGGACAACTGTGACTCCTTTTCTATCTCTGACTCAGCTTCCAGATTACTCTGAAAATCTCTGTTTCAATGCTGACAGATTTAGTGATCTGTCTTCTGTGGACTAACCTGAAGACCTCTTACACGGTTTCTACGTGCAAGCTTAGATCGAAGTTCTGTGATGTCAGACAGTGAAGAGAAAAGCTGGTTTCGCACACAACGAGCTCTCGCTGCAGCGGGCTTCAAAGGCGCTGTGGCTTGCTCTTCAACTCACAACAACAAAAGTTTGAAAGAGATAGCGTGGGAACATGAGAAACACGGAGAGGGAGAGCGTCGTGATTTTGTCTTGAGTTTCTGCAGTGGGACTGCTCTCCAAGTCATAATTAAACGCGCATCTGCACGACACACTGATCGTGTGCAAACGTAAAAGTAGACGCCAGCAGAGTTATAGGGCAGATTTTTCTAAATGTACAGTTATTACACTCACAATGCAAACACACTTTTTTCTTTTTGTTCTTTGTCCATGTTAACATTGGAAACAGAACTTCAAATCAAACCAAGTTGTTCATACAGACCTTCAGACCTGGATCAGGAAACCTTTAACAATATAGATATTAGTTGGAAAGAAGGATCAGATATACAGTCGTCAAAATAACATCATTCTGCATGAATCAAATCATAGAGGATGCCCAGCAGCTCCCAGGTAGAGTGAACTTACCAGGGGCTTTGTATTTAGGTTATAAGGGTCTGTTCAGACTAATGAATGACCGAACAACACTAAATGGGATATGTTCATGTAGCTGTAGAGCCATTTAGCTTCTCAAACACGTCATAGAAAACTGTTGAACCATCCTGAATCACATTAAATTGCGTATGATTTGAGTCTCCTGATGACTGCCCCCTAGTTGCTGCAGCTTGGCTGCCCTCATTGATTCCTTTTGAAGAAAGGATTGCACCTGTCAGTGAGTAAACACCACATTACTGCAGCCGCGCGTGTCATGGCAGCGCGAGGCACCATAGCCTTCTGTTGTCGATTCCAGTGCAGCGCCATGAAGCCCCACCGGGTCCACCCTGTGTTTCACCGTGTCATCGCGATGACACGCATATTCGTGCAGCGCTTTTCGCGCGCTGACATGCACGCAGATCTAGAAACACAAGAAGATGGAAAGATGGCGATGACCCTCGCTCATACGCACGCACAGAGCGAGTCACCATTCATAATGAGCAACATCCAACCGGTAAAAGCTCCACCGCACTGCACATTAAAGTAGAGATAATGCATATGCTGATTTTATTAGGAGATATTCAGCGGGGGAGAATGTACCTGCAATCAATGTTTATTGTGTCAGTCAGTTCTGGCGTGGAGTTAATCACTGCTGAGTGCTCGGAGGAAGTCAATACTATCAGTTGTCTTCACTGGCAAACACTGACATTTTAAGTGCTGCTGCTTACCCACATACAGCATTAACATTTCAACTGTAACTTTAACAAATGATAATTGAAGTTTTGACCTTTCTCCTTTGACTTGATGGAAATGTTAGGTTTCTGTGTGCAAGGAATGCTAGATCACACCATCCCTCCACCACTTCGTCTCTGCATCCTTTTCCTGTCGCGTTCACTGTAGTGGAAACCTGGAGAGTATCGAGCTCTGCAGTGAGACGGTGGTTAGACCCTGCGAGTCTTTCATCTCTAGAGTATAGATAAAGAATCAGGACACATGGGTGAGGGATGCTTAACTCTTTCATCATTGGCAGATGACAGGTGTAGTTAGTGTCTGTACGTAGCAAAGATTGTTTGTGTTGGCTGTAGTTGAGCAAACAGATCCCATTGTGTCATCTTCAGAACTAGTGTTCTTGTTTTCATTCATGTCAGAGCAACAATTGTATGATATTTAATTTTGTTGCACAGTTACACAGTTTGTGTCACAGTAAGTACTCAGCAGGCGTCTGAACAGACTTTGCTGCAGATGGCTGACTCAATGTCTTTCCTGGTGGGACAGTTATATATATAAGATGTCTGTGATGAGTGAGTCAGGGCGTAAGTGATGGATGGCCGTTGTCTGATGGAAACCCGACCAATAACTGTAGAAATACAAGGGATACCGGCAAAGAATAAGGACATGGGATAAAACCATTTTTCACATCAAACTGTCGCCACATGTGACATAGACGCTCGCTCCGACACACTCATGGCTCAGGAAGCTGCACACCAATGTAGAAAATTGGGGGAGGGGGAGGAGAACAGGACGATGCCCTCTTACCATTAAGTGTTCTCACTGTGCCTCACTCAATGTATGTTATGTGTAGCTGCATCCTCCTCACACCACCAGCGAAGCTTTGTTTCACCTGTGCTGCTGAAGCCACGATTCATATCTCACACAAAACTAATTTGGTTCCCTCGTGTAGTAGGGGGATGGAGTAAGCATCGCTTAGTATGTCTAGAGGGTCACAGGGGTTAAAGCTGGAATTGAATGGAAATGGCTTCAGAAACACTTATTACTGATGTTGTAGGGGGAGGTAATGTGGTGGTTAGGGTGGGGGTGGACATAAAGGGTGTGTGGTGAGCTGCAGTGTGGCACAAATATCAGCCTTCTGTGATGGTTCATTTTAAATGTCAGCTTCATTGTTCGCTAAAGCAACGATGAGGAAGAGGAAGAGACTCAGCGGCCCTCCTGTTGTTGTTGTCTGTCGTCTTGCTGTGTGGTCAGTGATCTGTTCAGAACTGGGCTTGGGCAACATGAGAAACATCTTGTGCAGCAGATTGTCTTGAAATGTTTGAGGGCACTTTACCTTCAGAAGAGGATGTGGCTGTGTGGGTGAGAACGTGTGTGTAGTCTTCTACTGGGGACACTGCCACCACTGTTCTAATACATACGAAGGAATTGTTTGACATTTAGGGTAGTATGCTTTGTGGTGGAGAGTTAGAACAACATCACTAATAGTTGGACCTACAGCTGTATGTGTATATATATATATATATATATATATAACTGTTTCTGACTAGTGACACATACCACCTGCTATTTGGTTGGAGCAAGTCAAACGTAATGGTGTGAGCATAGCAATGTGCTACATTAGGAATGAATAAGCTTCCACCAACAACACCTGGTTTTGTTTGAGGTTGGGACTGGTTCCTCTTTTCAGTTTGATATAGTGACAGTCAGAACCACAGTGTGTTTCTCAACCCTAAAATAATTCAATCCTCTATTGTGGTTGGGGGGTAGGAGACGTTTGTGTGGGGCTTCATAGCGCTGCACTGGAATCGGAAACAGAAGGCTGTGGTGCCTCGCGCTGCCATGACACGCAGGGCTGCAGTTGTAGCTTAGCGTTTAATATTGTAAACACGCCGTTCCTCCACTCGGTCCATAGCTGCTAAGCGTTGTTCAGCTGCTGTTTGCTGCTGAGGGAATGTGGAAGTTAGATTGTCTGATGAGGCTGATGTGAAGGAAATGAGGTAAGATAAAGTGACAGAAGAGTTGTAAAAGCAAATGAAAAAAATAATGGAAAGACCATGTGCACCCTCTTCTGTGTCAGTGTATTTTAGTCATGTGCAGTTTTCATTTCACATTTCTCACGCTAGAGATGAGGATTTATAAGCTCAGTTACCACAGCATGACAGCCGGCTGACCACTTACGATGTTTAATAAAATAAGTAAGCTGTAGTCTGGCCAGGCTCTCGTCGACGATGGCCTCACAGCCTCATGTTGAGAATGAGCAAGCCCTGGTTTCGTCAGTGTCAGCAGACCTTTGTCCACCTCCCACTTCCTGGTTACACAGCTGACAAAAGCTCCAACATGACATGGATGTGACCCAGTGCCTTGGACTGTGATATGTCGCCCAGTGACACCACCATCAGCGTGCTCTCCACCTAGTCATTGTCCTCCTTACCCTCCTACACGGCTAGCAGTAGTCATATGAGAGAGTCAGAGCTTATAACTATCAAACTGGATTCTTAGCACAAGCAATGGGTCTTTCGCTTTGCAAAAGTCTCATCCGTTTCACAGCCATGTGCTGATGCACGGTTTAAGCAGGGAGATGGTCAAACTCGGGCTGTGTTTTATTGCGTGGATCTATGAGAGAACAAGAAAAGGATTTCATCAAGCTTCACGATACGCACGGGGGCTGTAAAAGGCTCCAGCTTGTTGCTATGGAGCTTTGACTTGTGTGAAGGAATACATAAGCAGAAATTAGATACATATTGTGAATACAGAGCACGACCTGGATCATATCAAAAGCGCAGCAGGGAGATGGCTTGTCTTACGAGAATATGTTATTTGCATTGTATTCCAGTTGGTTGGTCTTAGAAAGTACATGTTGGCCTGGAATAAGCTATAGATTCTTATCGACGCTGGATGCTACTACTGTGTGTTTGAAGGCTCCTGCTGTGATGGTGCACAGGTTATTTGTAGGCTTCATTCAAATGCAGAAAAAACGGTTTAGCAACATTATTGGATATAGACGTTTCACTTTTATGATGATTGACTCATTAAATAATCAACATGCGATGCGTTATGATGAGAGTCCTGTAACTGTGTCGTTCCCTCACATCTAAACTGTCTGAAAACACAGTGTAATAGTGATAAGATGCCATGCAGCGCTGCATAAAAGGAAAGCTAATCGCGGGGAGGAGGTTGTTGTGGATGTCCTGCTGTAAATTACATTTTATAGGTTGTTTGTAAAAACAGCAAAGAAACAAGCAGTGGATACGTTACGGTTGCAGTGAACATGGCTACAGATGACTTGTCAGGGGGCTGTTGAAGTTGACTCAACACTAGAGACCAAAGCTCTACAGTGTCATTGCCGTTCAGGAAACAAAAAAACTTTGAACTAACTCAAACAACGTTTATTTCTAAGTCTAAACCTAATCCATGTCCTCCTTATGTCAGCAGAAAACATAATCCAGCTGCAGATAATGTATTTGTCATTGCAGCTAGATGTACGGACGGAGTAGGTGCATGATGATAAGAAGCCTTTCCATTTGTGTGACCTAGATGTATAATGTGTGGAATATGTTTCACTTTCTCAGTTAGAGCTGTTTCTAATGCAAACACGTCTTTGTGATCTCTGGACAGCAGCCCAGCGTATTGTTTGATGCTAGCTCCAGCTTTATTCATGTGGCGTACTGGAAAGAAAGTTGTTCTGAGTAGTTTCTGAGTAGTTTTCTGAACTCAACGTGTCACTCCTGGCTTTGCTCCGAGCTTTTAACCTCATCTCATGGGTTTCATCAACAGATGGAGCGGTTTTCTTTCTGTCTTGTCCCATTCTCTTCCTGAGCCCCCGAGAGTGGAATTGTTAGTGGTTGCCTCATGCTGCAGAACTCGTGTTAATCCCAACCCACTGTCTTCAGCTCAGTGCTGCAGAGACACTGTCTTTCATATGCGCTCTGCGAAGCTGCTTCCCTCAGATAATTTACTGAGGTCCTCTGGGACTCTGCAGAGTCTCCAGGCAGACAGGATGCGCTTGTCTGATAAAAGAAAGTGATGTGAACAACTGTAAACATTCAATATTCTACACTTGCTGCTCGTTTGTCACTTTCCGCTGCCTCATATCTGGGGGGCTAGGCCAGCTTTTCTCTTTCTTATGAAGCCATCTGTAAAGTGTGCTTCAGATGGAGAGGACATGCAGTTCATATCTGATGCAAGGACAAATCTAACCTTGCTTTATACCAAGAGAAAGGTGTATTAAAAATAACAGAATACGTCTGGCTTTGTCTGTCGAGATGAGACCGAGTGAATTGCTTTCTCAGAGGTTGCCTAATCCTTAACCTCTGTACCTAACCAATGCTTACTGTCACTCCTCAAAGTAGCAAAATGGCACAGGGTTGTGCTCTTTTTAAGGAACAGGAAACAGCTAATGAAATTCACATCCTGTAAACCTGTTACCCAACAAGAAAAAAGAAGAAGGAGGTGTTGATAAAGCGTTGACATAAGGACACTTTTCCATGGAGTATTTCAGATGAGTAAATAATTCATTGTAGATGTGACTGAGAAATCAATTAAGCAAAAAAGCACTTCCTCCTGTGGTGATCTCATGTCACCCTAAATAATGTATGTACATATATATAATATAGGCTTTAGTTTCTTTACATTTTGTGTGCTAAAAGCGTTTAAAACCTGTGTATTTTGTTTTCGGAGCTGCCAAATGATCTGCGACTCTGATGCATTAAGGCTTCCGTCTGAGCTCGTAGGGTCTCCTCTGCATATACAACCGTAAGGTGGTTTCACCTGTTTATTTCGAACTGCAAACATTTATATTTTCAGTTTGCAGAAAAGGCTGCTTATTCATGAAGTCATCTCTTAACCCAGTCCCAAGCGCTGTGGTGAACAGTGATGTGGCAAAGAGCATTATTTTCTGAAACATCTCTTTCACCATCGTCCTCTTCTGTTCCGTCCTGTGCACTGTAAAACATAATTAATTGCTTCAACAACTTGTTCAACCAAATATCCTAATTAAATGCTTTTCCTTAGTTGGATCCATTTAAATTTGTCTATTAATTGAACTGCCTAGTTGTGTTGTCGTTGTTGTTACTTTCACTGGTTATTACAATTCACCGAAGAGAAAATATATAATTTGTAATGCGGGTTGTTTTTAATTATATCAAATATTACTGAAAAACACTAATCTTACTAAATCCATGCACACAGGTGTGTTTATACTTTTCTGCTAAACGTTTAAAGGTTAGAGTGGTTGCAACATCGGATATAGAGAAAAAAGTACACTAAAAAAAATCATTCCATATTTAAATGCATCCAAATGCTATCAATAAAGTTTTTCATTCACTCTATATTTTTAATGATTGCATTTGCAGTGGAAAGATGAAACACTCTGCAGTGTAACTTCTGTAAAGCTTTGTTTTATTACAGATTATATAGTAATCAGACAAGTTAATAATTATTGTTGAATTTGCCACACATCAGTTTGTGGAGTCATGACTTAGCATCAGAAATATGTTTTTCCCTTTCTTTTCATTGTTGCTGCTGGGTGTAAGTCACAGTACTGCATGTTGGCTAACTACAGTGTGTTGACACGTTCCTCTTCGCTCCCCGCTCGGTGCTCTTCCTATAACAAGACCTCGCTGGGTCTGAAAATCTTACTTAATGATGTGGCTTTATTTCTCAGCTTTCTCAGTTGTGCTGTGCAGCATTTAGCGCCATCCACAGAATAATTTGGATAAATCGTGTGTGAATGAAAGCCAGTTAAGATCATTAGCTAAAGACTGAGGTTGCCGACAATGCATTTTCATTAACCAGCCTTGTATATTAGAGGTGTTTCTTTATTGATTGTTTGGTTCAATTTTTCTTGCTTAAGATGCACTCTCAGCTTTAACCAAGCTCACACTGAGTAAAAATTAGCTCGCAAGGACTTTTTGGCCCTGTTGTTTTCTCTTACTTAGCATAATTGCATTATTTATTGGCCCTAACAACTTTGTTACACTACACCAACATTCATAATCTTCTGATGAATGGGAACTTTGAGTATCAATACCACATTGAATAAATTCTCCTTTACAACTAACAGTCCTGCATTCAAAATGTTTCTTAAGTACAAATACTAAGTAAGTATTAGCCCACTTCCAAAACTAAACATCCTTCTGCATTGTTCATTTATTATTATTGTTCACTTTTGGATTATAAATATAAATATGTCAATTATTTTAACACTGTATACTTTGTTCATATGATCAGATTGTGAAAGGATCTAGTAACTATAGATATCAAATAAATCAGTGGAATAAAAGTACTCGCTTCTAGGTAATTGAGTAAGAGCTAGCAGAAAATGGAAATCCTCAAAATGTACCAAAACACTGAGGTAATGTGCTTTAGACCACACTAGTGTAGGTGTAGTTCTAACTTGGTAACTTGTGTCTCTTCTTATTGCAGTGATATTGGTATTGCTTTATAGAGAAAAAAGACAACAGATTGACAGATGACCAGGTGAACTCTGGGATTTGTAGTGCACTAGCAGAGAGTTTCAGGCACAGAACGAAAGTTGTTTTTGTGGGAGCTAAACAGTTATGGTTGCTCGAATCGTGTCCAACGCAGTGAAGGGAAATATGAACAGAACTCTGAGATTTATGCACAATGGTATTGCATTGTCAAATGGACGTATCAATGGGTTCAACTTTGTTTTACATATTAGAGCTGCATGTTGCTTAAATACATAAAGCTGTGTATAATCATAATAATAGTCATGAACCTGGTAACATTATGTGTAACGATTAGCCTAACACAGCCATCAACCAGTTAGAAATTCTTTAAAATAGCATCCATACACCCACCACTCCACTGGCCTTTTTCTTCAGGAAGTAAATCACATTAATGAAAGAAGATGCTCTCATGGTGCCTGTAAACACTGATTCATCAATCTTTCAAAGCGATGGTCCTTCAGAGTCCTCTGCTGCTGCACGCCCCGATTAGACAGAGTGGAAGCTGGCAGGCAGAGCAGCACTGTGTAACCTATTCACTGATGTTAATTCACATCATCCTTTGAATGTAAAAACACAGAAAGATAATAACATGTTATCTGTACATTTGTATGTGACTCACTCACAGATGGACTCTTTCTGTTCTCCCTAACACAGTTCCTGTGCCTGAAGAATATCAGGACTTTCCTGGTAGCATGCAGCGAGATATTTGGCATGAAGAAGACTGAGCTGTTTGAGGCCTTCGACCTTTTCGATGTCAGGGACTTTGGAAAGGTAAGGCAGGACTGCTCGACGCCGCAGAAGGAGGCTTGGCTCTTGCCTGCCTGCCATCTGTCTCTCAAGATTGCACTGAATATGTCACATGTACTTTGTTTGCAAGTAATGGAAGTTAGTCAAAATTATTTATAAGTGAAATAACTTCTCTTTTTATTTTAATTATTAATTCTTTTAGTAGTTGGTGCATAACATTCTGTGTCTCTTCTTGGTTCTGCAATGATCTGATATTTCATATTGCAGTCAAATATTCACAGGTGAGCCTGCCGTCCACATCAGTTTCTTAAGCCTCTGCATCATTGGTTCACTAGTCTTCTGCTCATTACACAACTAATAAACACTCTGTGACAATATTGCCTTAGCTGAAGTCAGAAACATGACCCAGCACTGTAATTACCTCCTCTCATTAGAATAGAAAATTCCTCAGTGCAGACGTTGAAAGTGGGGCCTTGGGCTCATCACTTTGATAAGACGCTACAACAGCGAAGTCAGCCCTATTGACAGCTCTGCGCCTTTGTCATGTCCCCAGGAGGTTTTATTAGACATCACAGAGCAGAGAGAGGATGTTGCTGGACTGTGGTGCATGTTTTGTGAGGAGTTATTTACAGATACTGTAACAGGGTTATGTACCTCGGCTTAAAATGTGCGATATAATGGAGAAACACAGATACACAGACAGACATGATGATGTATAATTAGTTGCCTTTTCTCTCTCTTTAATCATGATACAAAGAGGAACAAACTTACAAAAAGAAGTTAAACGAATGCACTCAGAGTGGGACACAAAATATTGATTTACCTCGTCCTTGACCAAGTAACACTGTCTCCATCTTTAGTGATGCAATATGGTCACAATAATACAGAGATATGGAAAAGTAATGAACAACTGAACATTTTTATCCTTCCTCCAGTGTTCATTTTCACTTGTGTGCTGAGCTAAATTAAGTAGGTGAGATAATTAAGTCCTCAAATTCATTAAGTCATCTATAATTAAAACACACTTGCTGTTGGCTACTTTCTTTCTTCAGTCACGTTGAGGAATATTTTGTATAGAAGAACCGACAGAGGCTTTAAAGTCAGTAATGCACATACAGAGTTACAGTAGATTAGCATTCCTATGCTTCTTATGCTTTCTTTCACAATGTGTGTCGCATGTGCACACATAGTTACACAACGATTGACTTCTCCATGTTAAGCCAATGCAAAATAACATCTCAACTTAAGTCACGGTTGTATGGGGTCTGTGTTGTGAATAAAATATTGAGGAAAAGCTCTTTTTAATTTTCTTTTTCGACGTGAATATGGACGAAACTCATATCTGCATGAATATGTCTGTTAGCCCATTTTTAATGGTCTTGGGGGGGGTTCTGCATCAAACAACAGATAAACAGATATGTTATTTAGCATCAGATTTGATCTACACAATCTAGGCTAAGCTAAGCTAATTCACAAAACAACAGCGTAATGAATAAGAGAAAGCTGTTATAGTAACTAATTATAGTGTGACTAATGGGTAGGCTTTCATTCTGTTTTTATCAGTTGGTTAAAAAATGTTTTTAACCACAAACAGTTTGTTATGTGTGGTGACAGCTCTAGCTCTATGAGTAGTCGCAGCGTTGAAGCTAGCTTCTGTGTTTCATCTGTGTTTACTGAGCACTAATGTGATCTGGATCACATTTATGTATGTAAATAGAAATGTTTTCAGTGCGTTCTTGGTGTCTGTCCTCTCTCTGATAGCTTGTTTAAACATGTCACTTTATCTGCCTAATTAATTTTTCAGTTTCTCGCTCAACAGCTTTTCATTTCAACCTTCAAACGATTCAGTTTTTCTGATTTCTGATTTCATCCTCATTTTCCTCCTGTGATTTTACTTTGCTCTCTTGAGCGAATCCCACATTGCCCAGAGTGTATTTATCAGCTCTGAAATTAGACAGCCCCGTAATGCTCGCCTCGCTGGTTCTGTGCAGACTAATGGAGTGAGGAGAGGAGGAAATAGGCGAAGCTGTCATTCACCTGCAGTCTTGACGGGTGTTTTTTATTGTTTTGTTGTAAAAATAGCTGCGTGAGTGCTGCTGAATAAAACATCAGAGCTGCCTGTTTATTTTAGAGTCTGTGAGGTGGTATTGATAGAGTCTCTCTGTGGGTTTACGGTTGTGTAATATTAAGGTGTTTTCCTTTCTGCTGCGCTCTACTGAGCTCACAGGACACAACCTTTATCATACAGCCTGACAATTCTTCGTGTCTCCACTTTGCGTAACTAGGAAATCAAGGGAAAGGAGATGTGAGAGCTCGCGTGCTGACAAACAGCTTTTGGCTTGTGGCTGTTTTTAGATTTAAACTGTGGCAACGCAACACCACAACACTAGGAAAACACACCGTCTGTCTGTAGCTGCTTCCCTAAGTGCAGGAACATCTGGTTTGCACATCTGCATCGTAGACACTTGCAGGGTTGTGTGCTCTGGAGGGAGAAGAGAAACCTTGCTGAACGGGACACACACACACACACTTGGCACACCTGGCACAGTGAGAGAGCGGTGAGAGAGTTAAAGATATGGAAGCAACAACATCCGTTTGCTGTTTCAAGTGCTGTTTTTTGCAAACCTGCAGAAGCATTTTACTCTGTTTGATGGAGGGAGAAAATTGTTAACTAGATACTAGGTCTCGTAGCTCAATGGGTTAAGCGTCAGACTGGGATGCAGAAGGTTGTGGGTTCGAACCCCGTCTGACTCCTAATCCATCCCCTACCCGGTGTTTTTTGTCATGGTTTGTAGAAAGCTTCATTGTTATGTAAGTCTAACTACAAATCTAGACACATATTGTCTATGACATGCACTAAGTAACCAGGTTATTCAGGGAAACCTGGTGATCGAGTTCCAGGCACTTTAGAAATCTGGTTACTAGAAATCCAAGTAAAGTATATATGCAGCACAAGATTAATCTAATTACGTGTATATATATCATCCCAGTGGGCAAATGACTTACTGTCTCACTTCTGCTTTGTTGCTAATTCAGGCATCTTCCATGAGATTGTTTCAAAATAGAACTAAAGTGCTTACGGGCTTCTTCCATAGTCACAGTGACTTCATGGCCTGCTACTTGAATCTTTATTGTGCTGTGTTATCGACTGGTCTATTAATAATGCAACTAACTTTATTTAGGATCATGTAGAAACCAGCAACACTTTTTCACACACTTTTTGATTCAGTCAACTGCTTTTAAGGATGTCTCACTTCCTTTTTCTGACAGTGAAATAGTTTATTTTTAAGTAAGCTAATTCAGATGATGATCATTAAATAAAATTGTAAAGGAATTTTGTTCAATCAACAAGATTTATTTGTTAACACAATATGAGTTAGGTTGATTAAACATATTTTTTCAGACTTCAATTATAAATGAATGAATAAGTTTACTAAACTTCTTACCCTGTAGTTTTTACACAACAACAGGGTAAGAAACTCTTCTGGTTTGAAGAAACCAAGAAATACAAGGAAGAATGCTTCAAGTCTTCAGTAGCTCTAAGAGTAGTAAGTCCTGGTTGGTCCGTTTTCTAAGAACAGTGCAAAGCATGATGAAGTTTTGAGACTCTCAAGAATTTCAAGAAAATATGCAGTTCAATATATAAACCAGTTTAAGCAACAAACATTATTTAATCAGGATAGCATTTGGATGTGTTACAGTTGAAATGTGATTTTATTACGCATTATTGCGTGACCGGAAGTAAAATGTTACTGCAGAATTTTCTTTTTTTCATTTTTTTATGTTGAAACCACAACTTATATATTTCTTTTATGTATCAGCTAAAAGTTACATTACAGCATGCCTTTACAGAGTGATCTATGCTCAATCCACTAGTATTCTTAATACAGATTAATTCTCATTTCTGACTATTAATACTGCTTTTAAATGCAGTTTTTATTTTATTAATTACCAGTTGTTGAATTTGCTTATTTTCTTTCTTGTCAGGAATTAAAATTCATACTGGTCTTTAATATTGTACTCAGCGCAGGACACCTATGAGGCCTAAAATGGACACTTTACTGTCTGCTGACATTGCTTCTTACATGGATAATTGGGTGGATGATGGTGATTCAGTTTTTTTGGGTAGGGGTGGGGAGTGGACAACAACAGACGAAGGCGGAGAAAAGATGTAAATGAAGAAGACAGGCAAAGAGATTTTTATTGATTGGTGCCTTTGTCCTCAGTTGACTGTGATAAATTTAACAGTGGAAACCCACTAACGGCTGATGCGTCTCATCCCCTCACCCCTCCCGATATATCTCCCTCTCTTTCCTTTGTCCTTGAGCTGTGCTTTCTCCAGCAGATCTGTGTGGTCAGATATCAGATGTCTGCGACGTGCTAATGGATACGTAGGTTGTGTCTTTGTACTGCGCGGCCAAGCTGCAGTAACACAGGTTTACATTTGCTTTGGAGGAATGTTTAAAGAGCCACATTATGTCTAGATCACTGTATTGAATTATGTTGGGGTGAAAAGGACCTAATTTGAAAGCAATAATCAAGGGGGAACTGCTAACATCAAGTGGATTTTCAGAATATTTCCAGCGTAGCGTAGGAGGTTTTACTTAATAGATTCGTAGGTGTCCACCAGTTAAACCTGCAATTAAACCTGTGCCACTGAGCTGGAAACCCACACAGGATTCTTTCATCCGTGTGGAATTAGACTCCCGTAGGCTTAATGCTGTTTCATAGGCTTTCTATCCTGATGGAGAACACATCAGACAATACATAATATTATACAAAAACATACAGAGGACCATAAAAACATGTCAGCTATGTGTTTAGACAACAATACAATACAACAATGTGGCCTTTGGAAACCCACAGCTGGTTTATTTGATCAGTAAAATAGATGCAATAGCAACCAGTTGGATTTTACTGGCTGTGGAACAAACGTTTTCTTGACTTGGCAAATGCAGATCCAAGCATTAACAATAATAATGGTTCCGCTCCAATTTCTAATACCTAATAGAAATATATCTGCAAATATGTGTAGCTTGATGAACAGTTATAGGAGAGACTCACATACTTCATATTTCTTGGCTTTAGTCTGCAATTAGTCTTGGTGCAGATTTCCAATATTTGGCCTGTAAGCAGAAACCCATAATGTTTATATGGCAGACAGGAGTCAAATCAGCCTTCTTCCCATGGTGAGACATAAGCTGTATATCGCCTGAGTTCTGTTGGTGCTGTTCACGGTCTAGTTACTGCAGGACTGTTTGCGATCGGGTGGCCATTTACCTTACGTTCTACTGTTTCTGCTGTGCATGAAAAAAAAAAGCTTTCATGTTTCACCTGAGGACTTGCCTCTATACCCGCTGTGCTGAAATCTCTGTGGATAATTCATTCACTCCTACTGCTTCCACTGGAATCACACTTGTCATATCATCTGACCTTCTTCAAGCACGGATCCATGTACACACACGTGCGAAAAAAATAAATCACAAAACCCGACCCCTACCAAGCTCCCTGCCTCTCTGCTCAGATTGGATGGTCTCTGAGAGCTTCAGGATGTTGGAGAGAAGCCGAACACGGGAGTTTAGAACGTCATGTAGTCATATTACAAACATTCAGGCAAGCTGCTCCAGATTCATACTAAAACATGTCAAATGTGATGTCAGAGGACTGATGGAGTAGGGAAACATGAGATAAAAACAGCACAGCCCACACTGACTTTATTGTCTAGTGGAAAGTGGACAGATATGCACCGGCATGGCTTGAGTGAGTGAGTCTACCAGTCATCTGCACCACGTGTTTCCAGTCACAGAAAGAAAGTAGAACACTTTAAAATGCCACATGGACCTTTTAAATTTGAATGAGGGAATAAATGCTTGCATGTGTGTGTGTGTGTGTGTGTGCATGTGCTAACAGTGATTCCCTAGAGCACTGACTCATCTCAGGTTTCAGAAAACATCAGGAAACAGGAAGAGGAAACAGCCAACGCAGAGCCCCCCTGGAGTAGTTTGTGTCTAAATGAATGTATGGATATATTCAAATTCAGTTTCAGGCCCATTTACACATGTTGAGTACCTCTTTTGTGGAACTAGCTCCCAGTTTAAGTTCAGGAAGCAACCACCTCCTCTGCTTTTACAGCAAAAGTGACTCTAAACCGTCTTAGTTAAGCTGATGTACACGATTGATGATTGTTAGGGGACCTCCCAGTTTCTCATTTTTCTTGTTCTTTTCTGTTTCTCTTCACCCTGAGGTGGCAGATGGCCGCCCACCCTGAGCCTGGTTCTTCTGGTGGAGAGTTGTTCCTTTCCACTTGTTTTGGCTCAAGGGGGAACTTGTTGGGTTTTCTGGAGCATTCGAAATAGTTGTATATATTTTCTAGTGCCTTAAGATGATTTTTGTTGTGATTTGGTGCTTTATGGAGAAACTGCATAGAATTGAATGAATCATTATCTGTGTGTGGAACAAACATACAGATGATTAATTTTCCCAGTTTTCTGTGCACAGTGCGTGTGCGTGTATGACCAAAACAATTGGACTTCCCCTAGGTTTCCTGAGCTCGCTTTGGTCATGTCCTGTCAGAGGCTTTATCAAGTGCCCACTTTTCCTGTGACCGGTCTTCTGCTCCCGGTTGTGGAATCGAATGTCTTAGTGTGAATCCAGCGGGTGCTCTGACTGAAATAGTGGATATGCTGAAATTTAATTTAACGTGCTTTCCTTGTGTGGTGGGGGTGTGTAGTACATCCTTACCCCATACCAGTTCAAAAGGGAGCTTCCCATTGAGCGTGTAACAGATAAACACAGCAGTAGCCCTTTGTAGTCCTTACAGTGAAAGGACTACAAACTGTTGCACATTTTAAAGGCTTAAAATACATTTGAATCACTTCATCTGCAAATGAGACAATCTTTGTTTCACTGTAAAAAGCTGTTAGAAACATTTGCACAGCTGAGACTGATGTTCCAACCGATGCAGAAATATCTCCAAATGTTTTGATCGGTTCAGTTATTAAGCATTGAATTCTCTAATACAGAGAAGAAATCTCCATGATATGTAACTGTCCTGTGAGATGTTCTGCAGATGCTTGACCCTGAAGTCTTGCATTGATTGACAGTATTTAGTACAAAGTATCAGGTTAACAGCAGTTCTGCCTGCATGGCGCTTAGTGTGAAGCGTTCCCTCTCATTGCTGGATACGGGGGTTTACTGGCTACACAGACATTTTAAGTTTTTATGTGTCACCTCTGAATCTGGTCCAGCCAAAGAGCATGTGAAGCTAAGGCACTCTGATCAGGATCAAAGACTACCAAGTCTGAAGTGCAGGTCTACAAACTAGCCCTCTTCTCATTGGTGTCCTACTTTCTGACAGAAATTTCAGGCAGTTGAGTTATTTCAGTGGTAGATAGACGGACAGCAACTCCATTGTCAGTAAAGTAGTACTGGGCTAAATATGTTCCAGTAGCTTCAGTTCAAACAAACAGTACAGTATGTTGCCAGCGATAAAGTAGATCTCTCAGAAACAGCTACTGGCAGCCTTCACTGAAGTACTGAGCTGTGATACTGCTTACAAATGACTGTACACGATGCCTTTAGACTCGAATCATGATCTGCCCATGGTCAGCGTTCTCTTCCACGCAGGTGATCATGTGCTGAGATGGAAGAGTGTTTTGTTTCTGCTTGTCATATTCTTGGTCCACTATCTCCCCAGCTGAGGGAGAGATAGGCGCTTCCAGCGGGCACCTGCTGGCTTCATCTAAAAGAAGAGGTGGGGGGGATTTTATTTTGTTTATCTCTAATATAAAGATTCAACAAAAGCCACACTGAGGAGCCTATGTGTGTCAGCTATGCCTTTTCCAGATGCCTATGGTTCAAACTCTGGGGGGTTGGATCTTTACTTTCTGTATTGCTTCCCAGAGATGTAGGTGGAGTAGGCGGATGGGCTGTCAGTCAAAGTGGGCGCACTTCATAAAGCTAATGTGCCTTATTGTGAATGCTCAGACATTGTGATCCCACCTCCTAACATATCAACTGCTGTTATATAATATCCGAACCTGAAATCATTTAGCCGACTTAGACTGGTGGAGGAAAGCTTGTGATTCATCTTACATGAAAAGCTTTGGTTTCGAGTTCTGTGAAATACAGAAAACACATGATGGGTATTACAGCGCTGCAGCATTTATCACTGTCTGGGCGAGTTAATGAGAAACAATCCACAAACGGTCACTGTAAATGTATATAGGTCAGCCTGCTTGTTGCTGGAGTGTTGCTATGGAAATACGGCTGAGTGAGAAATGATGGTTTAAACTTCGTTTCAACAGCCTTTCTGCATAAAAACAGATGGTGAGCGCGCTTGACAATCTAGATGATAAATCAGAATTCCAGTCATTATTCCAGTTCATGTGTATTTTTCTCAAAGGTCTTGGTCAGCGGACTATATCACACCTGCTGCATAAGCCCATCGTAAGCTGGTGCTCTTGCATCTGTATGCCTCTCCATGGCAACTAAAGTATGATTAGGTAACTAATAATCTTGGTGAGATTTAGTGGATGGTCTGGCTTTTGACCTAGATGCTGGTGTCACTGTGCTATGTGAGGGGGTAATGGAACATAACTAGAGAGAGAAGGTAGGGTGACACGTCCTCTAAAGAAATACAAATTTATATGCACAAAAGTCTGTTCTGCTTACAGGCTCCGTCAGGCAGTAACATCGCACACACACACACGTTGTTGGCTTGGAAATTCTTTACTGTGGCTAAAGAAGACACAAAGTTTGCAATCTATTATACCTGTAAGACTCATTTGTGGGCTGAAGAGCAAGGAGCGGGCACCCATCATTCGTGAAAGGCTTTCTTTATTTGAAGCCTGTTGCCACCGAACCAATATCTCACTTTCAGTATGTTGTAGATTTAACTGAGGAGGCAACAAACAACCTGCTTCAGTGGAAGGGACTAAGAAATGCTGGTGAACTGGGTTGTGACCAGTAACATGAATCTTCACACAGGAGCTCGCAGCATGCTGTCATTGTTCAATGTTTTAATTGTTACAGGGAAAGACAGGATTCAGGATTCATCCACTGTCAGAGTGAATGTTTTTACCAAAACCAATGAAAACTGCTGCTCGAGTGGATAAATGTCAGCGTTAATTGCACACAGGCAGCTGCCCCCTGAAGAAATGGACATATCAGACTTGCTCCATCTCCTATCACTACTTCTGCTGAAGCCTGGAAGGCAGGAGAAGTGCATTGCATGAGGATCAGGTCCATGAAGAGACATAGAGAAGAGGTGTTAACAGTCACTTTGTATTATTTACCTCTGTAGTTCATGCACATACAAAGTGTGACATTACGTAATTCTAGCAGAAATTCACTGGGAGCGAACATTATCGCACACAGCCGCATGAATCACATGAAGGATCTGCACACAGAGCCTGAAACAGTGCATATTTAATTCTTCGTGATTAAAATGGGAACTCCTCAGGGTATGCTAAGTGGTGCTAACCCACTTATGCCGTATAGATCTGACAAGCTGACTGTTTGCAGCCAGAGCTTTAGCAGCACACAACCAGAAGTGAGAAACACATTTGTCTCCTTGCACTGGGACTCTACTTTTGGCTTTGGCTGCTTCTGATTACACCGCTTGTCCTCTGCTGTCTCTGAGCCAGTTTTTGGATTTCATCAGTTGTTTTTGATGCGTCACGTTATGTTGCCATCATGGAGATTTCTCACACTTAACCATAACTTGCATCAGAATTGAACTCGGCCAAATGGGGTGAACATCGCTGAGCGAACCCTCTTTTCTGATCTGATTAGCTGAAACTAAAAAAACAGTCCAGAGAAAGCTAATAGAAATGAGTGGACAATGTCAAAATTAAAACAACATACTAGACTGACTGCCGGGACTGAAAGCAGTGAAATAGGAGAATCCATGATTTACTTTACAGGCTTTTAATGTCCTGAGCCAGTAATGCAGATGTTTACTCTCTCCATTCAGATTGGGATTTATGTTTCTGTCTCGCTGAGTGTTTGCCCGTTGCGGCTCCGGTCAACACGCTGCTCTAGTATCGATGGAAGGAGGCAGTGAAATGGCTCACGCGTGAACTAACACGATGAATGGCACTATGAGGTGCAGCAGGATGGATAAGCCTGCTCCAGCCTTTGTTTACCTACAGTCAGTAAGACTGTAAATCAGCACAGCATAGTGCTAAAACGGTGTCTACTGTGGCTTCAAAAGCTCACACTGAGGCACTGCCTGTGGGTCTCAGGTTATATAAGGTTCAGACCTGCTGGCTTATATTCACCTGGTGGCTCAGATGTAAAGCAGATCCTGATTGAGTGACCGCAGCGTGACCCAGCACAAACTGAGACTCTTCTATTCTCACAGTAGAAACAATCATTTAAATAACTTACTTAAATAGCAGCCGTCATGTGCCACTGTCATTTACATTCAAACACAAATAAATCTGTAATACACAGTTAACACAGTTATCCTCTACTTTTAAAAAATGTCAAATAAGTAGAGACCCATCTATCGTGAAAAACACTGCGATGATTTTTATAGTTGGGCAGACTGGTTTATTTTGTGCTCCCTTTAAACCCCCTGACAGCTAGATGGCGCTGTTGCGGTCTGTCTTCAGCCTTCTGACTCTTCCACGATAATATAACAATGGAAGCTAGTGTGTACCCTATAACAATTTTCTTCAAATTTGAATAAAAAGATCAACATATATTTCCTTGTGTCAATAAATAGCAATATATTAAATGATAATGTCATGAACCAAATCGTTTTGCCACCTTCTTGTCAATATACAGGTCTAGAATCAACTATTGAAATGAACATGAACAAGTTAGTAATGAATCAATCTGTGACTTTGGACAAGTTCAGCTCTACTGTAACTTAGTTTGTAGTTTTTGCAGCTATGACTGGCTTCCCCACTTCCTTTGTGCATTTCACTGAGACAGAAGTGTTAAAAATCAAGCAGATTGTGTCAGCAGCTTTCACTAAAGTTGCAGGGTAGGGGTCCACGGCTGAGACAGCAGGATCAAAGTCTCCAGAAAGACCTACAAAACACAACAAAAAAATCCAGAGGAATGTCCATATGGGTTTTCACTGACAGCCTCAGGACATGGTTTACAACACAGAGAGCCCACTCAACTGTACTCTTCCACTCTTTCAACTCCCCAGATGAATCTGCAGGGAGCTGAAATGTGCAGCTTTTAACCAGCACCCTGGTAACTTCACTACAGTGGTTGTTTTTGTAGTAGTCTTAAAAGCAGAGTTTATATCTTTAACTGAACGACCCCCCTGAGGGAGATTATTTTCCCCATTCGCTTCGTGGCATGTGCAGTAGTTTCAGTAGACGGGTTGAGATCGTCATCAGCGTGATGAAGCAGTGGAGATTGTGTTGCAGATTGGTTAGCTGAGTGGGTGGTGCGTTTCTTAGCGTGACTGCCACCGTGAATTCAGTGATAAGAGCAGTGTTCACCACAGCTATCAGCACATCGTCCACTTTAACTACACATCAGATCCTCCACATTAGTCTGTGAGGCGCACAGAACGCGTGTCGTGGTTTTCATGGTTCAATTTAAATGAGAAAAATGTCAAAAAATCGATGGAAACCATCAATAATGGAGAGATCTGGGTGAAAACTGGATAAAACCACAGATACATCACCATGTTACTTTTCATACTGTAGTTTGGCATAATTAACTTGGAGAGACTGATCTGCAACATGAGCAGTTGTATTGTACTCTCCTGAATTTAAGCTGTCCCTGCAGCGTGACGACCCACTTTACTGTCAGCTGCTCTGAGGAGCCAAAAAAAGCTTGAAAATCATATTAAATAGCCATACTTAAAGGACCCTTATTTTATTCCTTTCTTTTCTATCTCCTGATAACTTTTACATTTTTTTAACAGTGGCACATTGAATGAATAACGCTGGCCATCGTATTTCTTTTTCTCTTTTAACTTTCCATCGAGAGACTAAAACCAATACCACATTACCTCTGCACACCATAATGTCTCCTGATCCTTTGTTAGACTGCAGTTCTTTTCTGAAAATGATTGTACTGCTGCACTAACATGTTTTATTATCACAAAAAAAAATGACTTCTTCAGCTTGCGAGTTTTTGAAAAGGTTAGCCTCCAGTGAACTAAGATGCAGTTTGCATGCAGACAAAAGGCCAAAAGAAATAGAAGACCTGCCCGACCATACCTGAGTAGTGCCATGTTGAACATATTACTTAGCAGAGCAGTGTGGCTAAATCAGAATCAGAAGCTTTATTCTCATAAACATAGTAAAAACAGCTGTTAGACTATGTCATGAAATTCTTACTGCTACATAACTCCCATCACCTCAGTAAAGATAAATCGATGATGCGTTTTAATTGAACTGTTTTTGAACAGTATTGGCTTAATCGTGTAAAGATGTGTAGCTTGAAGGCTGCAGGACTTTATTGGTGAAAGTGCATTGAGTTGCATTATAGGAATTGTAGGAACCAGTATTCTTCAGGTTTAAAGGTCTCGGCTTCTGCAGCCTTGATTATGACCATGTAATATTTGTTCTACTTAATATTTTGATTTCAAGGAAACACATTTGGCATGCTTGTTACACATCAGGACTGTACTGCACCTTTTCATTTCAAGGTGTTTAGTTAAATTCTGAGAGGTTTTAGTGTGCGCCTGTCTGTGTGTGTGTGTGTGTGTGTGTGCGTGTGTGTGTGTGTTGACATGACTGGTGGTCAGCTGCTGATTCAGTGTGAAATTCAGCCACAGTTACTTCACCTGTCAGCAAAGTGAGGATTTGGCAGATCAGATGTGTTTGTGCCTCAAGGCCTCGAGCTGCGTGGGAACATCAGTATGCTTGTTGAATGCTGTGTGTGTGTGTGTGTGTGTGTGCCGGAGCGTGAAAACCATGCAAAATATGTGATCACTTGGGTGCAATGCTTCTCTATGAATCTGAACATAAAACAGTGAGTGGATATTTGAGGCCTGGGTCCTGAGGCGTTTACAGCCGTGTAGCTTGATGTGATTCACCTGGACAGTGAGGATGACCTTGCCTCTGACCTGCTGCTGGGACGGACTTGGATTACTTTGACTGCTTCTCCATACATGTTTGCGAGCATGAGTATAAAAATGAATAGGAGATATGGTCGCTGGTGTTGACGTGCTAGTAATCTGAAGAGCAAACTGAAACACTTCCTACAAGTTAGATAGTCTTGATAGACCCTTCTTACGTATCATGCAGTCAGGCTGCTCCAGCCTCAGCTGTCAACACACTACCAGCTGACTGCTTCTTCACTAAACAGTTTTAGCATAGTTTGGAGCTTTGGTAGGATGGTATCATCTTTATTCTTAAATATCCCTTTAGTCTGTACAAAAACCCATCCCCAGTCCATCACATTGCCTCCACACTGTTTGACCAAGTCTGTTTCCTATTGTCGCCTTCACTGTTAACACTAACACTGTTTCTGGAAGTAGACACAACGTACAGTATTTGTTCTATTGTTCCGTTGGTAACCGGGGACTCCCACTCCTTCTTTGCCAAACCAGTTATTGATTGATGTATTTTTATAATGAGCAAACATGTCACAGTGTGGCTCGACTTTAACAGCCGGTGAATGTAAGTCACTGTGGATTTGAGTCTTTTTACATGATTTGTTAACAGTAAAGGGATCACAGTTCTTCACTGGCCTCATCCTTTAATCCTAGAAAGCGAGGTGACGGAAAGACGTGATGTAGATATTACATTGTGTTTTTATGTATGCTGTTTGGAGTTAAATCGCGCTTTTGCCTTCACCATATGCATGAGTGTAGAGCTAATGCATGCGACGCAGTGTTTGATGAGAAGAGCGGAGGAATAAATGAGTGTGCGCTGCTTTCCAATCAGCTATACGTCTGCATACCCACACACGCTAATTATGTATTATGGACGTTAATGAGCTGTGGCACTGGTTGCCAAACATTAGCTTGTCACTCTCTCTGAGCCAATCACGCTTTTATTAGCTTCTCTCTATGTGAGTAGATTCTCACACACCTGCTGCATCTGTACTCACACACATTAAAGTATGTGCTCGTGCTGTATATGATAACAACCTGACACACCCCCACACACTCTGCACCGGCTGCCATTGTCTATTTAATGTGCACGTGTGTTAAATATTCGCACGCCTTTACTTCTAAGCTGTTTTAACAGTTGGGTGGAAAAAATGTGCAAGAGGAGGCCTGCTGACTCTCTTCCTGAAATGTAAACAGAACCTTGATGACTCGCTTTCCTGCTTTTATCAAGCCTGTGACAAAGAGAGACAGTGGACATGTTGGCTGATGGACGTTTGCAATAAGAAACATTCAACCCTAAAGAACCACCTGAAATCTGTCTTCAGTAGAACCACACATTTACAGGACAGATCGTAAATCTGAAGTTTTTAGTTTCTTTCAGCAGAGGTAAACAAAGTGGAACATCCTTGAGTTCTACGCCTTCAAACACATCCTCTTACAGACAGCCTTAGGTCTTTCTGTGCACAAAACAAAGCAGAGAAATAGAAACTGCTCCGGATACAACACGGAGCATTACAGACTTCGAAACAACTTCTCTGAACTCTCTCTGAAGCATTCGAGGGAGAAAAGTCCTTGAAATAAGGGAAAGCAGCCGATGATGCCAACGCTTCGCCAAGGTGCTTTGGCACCTGCTTGTTTGGTGTGGTCCTCAGGCATTTCCCACCCTGCTTCCTGTCACTTTTGCTGGTGAAGGAGGCTGAAAGGCTGGAGCCAGGTGGAGCGATTTGTTTCCAAAGTGTGGGAGGTGAAGCGTGGTGATCAGAACCATCAGTGGGTAATAATAAATCTCATGTGCATTATTTGTAAGAAGGAGTGTTTGCTTTTTGTTTTAATCAAAACATGCATTATTATTGCATGCATGACTGAACATGACTCGAATGGATATGAATATAAAAACTGGGATTTTAGTGAAGAGCTATGGAGTGGAATTATATTCAAGCCACTCATTAAGCCAATTATTGGGCCAATTAATGTGATACATTGCAATACTTCCAATCCAAAGTGATGTATTGGTATTATTATTATTATTTTTAATTAGGGAAAACTGTCATTGTCAAAAGTTGACATTTGAATGTAGATATCTTGCAGCACTGCCATCTAGTGGTTAGGGGGTTGAAGAAAACCCCAAATCTTTGCATGTCAACTATTAATTAAACATTGATACAGTGATCGAGCAGAACCTCACCATACACAAGTGGTGTTGACAATAACCTCCACATATCAATGTGGAAATGAACTCTGACACCACTGACCAAAAGCTGACAGATTGCCACTGACATGTATGCACATGTGCTTTGATCCATGCCATCCCACCCACCTCCACCCCCCCCCACACACACACCCACGCTGTGTACTCGCCTGCCTTTCATGTGGGCAGACACGTCCCTCTGCTGCTCTAATTGTGGTGTGAATGATTAGATCCAGTGGTGCAGCCGCGGTCAGACAGGACAGTTTTATTAGCCCACATCAAAGAGCCCACCTCTCTGTGTCTCACTTATACTCTCCATGGCTGCGGAGCCAGTGGCTCCTGCCCATCTAATGGGTGACCTTTGAGCTTTGAACCATGATTCATGCATGTTGTGGGACTTTCTGCTGGTTCAGCCTCGCTCAGTGAGTTTGGCTGATGACGTGCTGCTCACCAGTCTTACACTGGAATCCGTTTGACAACTGAATCATGAAGTCTTGCATATGCAATCCTAAGAAAAGCAGACATCATCTCTATTTTTGTCTTGCTGACCAGTGCTGTTTGAGGAGTAAATTAAGGATATTTCCATTGAATTTAAACATTTAATATTCTTTTCCCTATTTATTCTGCAGATTTCTATTATTGGTGTTGTGAGCACGGGTGGATGCTGTACTGCGTCTACAGAAAGGCTTGTTGGCGGTGCGCAGATGGTCTGTGCTGCTGTATATATATGTGTGAGTCATGTATTCACAGCTCAACGCGAGACGATTGGTCCCCAAAATTGCTCGCCTGCTTACAACTGGAAATCCTCCAAAGCCGTGTTCAGCATGCAGTGGAGCTTCAGCTTTTGGACACGTTATACCTGGCAGCTGGCCTCAGGATGTTATGCCCTTCAGTAATCACTGTAGGGACTGTCTGAGGAGTAAGGGTTGCAGGGAAGATGGTCATTTGTGACTCAGACAACAAAATGAATATTTGAACAGTACACAGGTCTATTTATGATGGGCACACTGACGAAAAGACGGCACGCTCTCTGGGCGCTTCAGGACTGGACAGGATATGACAGCTATGAATAAGATCTATAGGTGCTAGTTTAGGTTCTTGTTTCTACTGAAAAAGAATGTTTCCATAAAGCACATAGCTAAACTGTGAACCGAGAACACGACTGGTACTACTTTCAAACTTAGTAGTAGCAGTTAGTAGCTTCCAGGATAATACTTGAATTGGCCCTGGTTTGGAGGAGCAGTGGGTTAATAAAATTCTACGTGTTTCCATCTTAAATTGAATCTTTTAATTTGAATCTTAAAAGCAACATCAGTCATTTTCTGCCTTGTATGTAGTTTGTGTTTCCAAGTTTCACTTTCTCTTTCAATACAAAGAAAACAGACTACTGCCGCCTCACACAGGCACATGCATGTGCTAGCTGGCTGCCTGGTCTTCGTGGCATGCTCGGGTGCGGCTATTTGACACACAACAACCGGCCTTGGTTCCAGCTTTGTGTGCCTCTGCCCCTGTATGTGGAGGAGGCTGGGGATTAAAGAATATCTGCAGACATAAATCACGGCTAAAAACTACTAAAACAATGGGTTCAATTTGCAGTCAATAATCAACCTATAATGGAAAAACCCAAACTTAAGTAGTTCTTATGTGGGAAAGTATTTGATTGGAAACAGGGTTGGGAATCATATGTGTGTTTACTGGAGTCGTTTAAATACACATAAAAGTGGTGGTGCGCCTCTGCTACCTGCAGCGAGCAGCTGGTAGCTCCGTTACAAGGTCACTGCAACCCCCCCCCCGACCTGTTCAGCTGCAGTAGACTAACGTTTCCCTTTGATCTTCGGCTGAAGCTAATGAACTCTGTGTGAATTTGTGTTTGATGGTGTCAGTGCGGTGCTGACGGTTGCCATTATCATGCAATGCGGCACCTCAGTGAGCGGCGTCCACGTTCGCTTTGGCGGACGCAGCGCAGCTTGATCGATTGCAGTGATTTCCCAGAGACCCTCAAATTAGAGACCTGTGCTCAAGAATGCCATCAATCTTCAGAGTTGTGCTGCATGTCACGCTACTAGTCCCAGTGGTGAAACAGTTCATCGCTTACAGGGCGTCAGCACAGACAGCAAGCATGTTGTGTGCCACTGATTATTGTGTTGACTGGTGGGGGGGGTTGAAAGAGACCAGTGTGATAGACATTGATTTTACAGGGTGAATGTATCTACGTCCCTGATGTGTTGATGTGAAAGTGAGGTGACGGGTGAGGGTGTGTCCACCCCACTCGTCCCTTCGAGTGAAGGTTTGTGAATACTTACAGCAGGAGGTAGCGTGGCCGTAGTTAAAGTTCCAGTTGATTCAGAAAATAGCAGATTCAGCTGGTGAGTTAAGTGGCGATTAGTTGGGCAGGTCACCCGCGCAGCATGAAGGACGCTGAGCGCAGCAGCATGAAATGACTTGTCATTCTAATATCAAACGGACACATGGTTAACGCCACAGCACCATCAGTGACTGATCATGTGACGCTGCGCTCACTGTGCTCCTGACACTGTATCTTTCCTCTTTACGTCCGTGCAGATGTGTGCGTGGATTACTGAGCAGCTCGTTGTGAGATAGATAGTAAAACACATCAAATTCACTGTGTATTATCTTGTGTGACTTAATTGTGTTGGAATAAAACAAGCAGCAACGGTCCACTGAGTGTGTGTGTGTGTGTGTGTGTGTGTGTGTGTGTGTCACCGGTAGTGTTAGACAATGCTGCCCTCGTGTGTCTCTTTGTAGAAATGCAGCATCCGTCACGCTTCTTTTATTCCTCTTGCAGGTTATGGACACACTATCCAAACTTTCCCACACGATGGTTGCACAACAAACTGGAATCAGGTATTTTTAATGCAGCACAGTGAAAACATTATGTGTGTTCTTTAATATGCATTAAAATGTAAACTACATTTTCTCTTTAAAGGCCTTTTCCGACAGAGGAGAGTGTTGAAGATGAAGACATCTACAACCACCTGGAGGATCTAATGGAGTGGGTTTCCATTTGGATCATTATGCTTTTCTCATCCCACAAGATATTTCATTAGAAAACAAAACAGATTTTTAGTTTCTTAACTTCCAAACTCTGCAGGTTGATGTGGGTGTTCTGAGGCTCAAAACAGATATACAACAGATATATTAAAAGTATATATCACGTTCAAGTTTCAAATGTAGTTACTTAATGTTGCATAATCACCTTTATTTATTTAATACCCTGTGTCCCTTGTGGGCCCCCATACAGTCGGACGTGGGTGCAGGCAACATTTGTTCACTGGGTGTTGACTGGAAAGCAGCCACGTTTTCCACGAGTTGTGTAGGCTTGACTTTTTTTCACACCCTATTCCCCCACGCGCTAAACGCTCATGAAAGTTTGAACAACAGATTTTTGCGTATAAACCCTGTTTGTACTTTAGTGAACTGTTGAAAAATGAAACAATGAAACGTGCAACGAAGAGCCAGGAGAGGGAGGCTGCTTGTGTTTTTCAGATATTTTATTAAAGCAGTGAGACTGTGCCAAAATGTTAATTTCACCATTTTTCTAATCATTGCACTTTCTTGTCAGAATATTACATTGATGTCTGGGTCTGGTTAGACAGAAGAGCATCCTATATTATCTATATAATACCTATGTTTATACAGCCTCGCCCAGGCAGATCTCCCTTCTCTGACTTCACCAGAAACCAGGACAGAGCTGCTGTAAATTTAGTTCTGTTCTCACAGTTTAAGTGCTGGTGGATTCGTGTTAGTGATAAGGCCATGTATAGATTATGTTTCTGTATGTGAGTCATTGAGAATAGAATGAACTAATAAGTGATGATGTATCACCGGCCTGAGAGGAGAGGACGCCTGGGCCTTTACTTGCCGTGCAGAGTGACTTTTCATGTTTCTTTCTTTGTAAGGACATTTCGTACACACACTCAGACACGTCAGCCCACTTGCTAAGGTGCAGTAATTGGCTGTGATGGGAGCAGGCAGACATGGCCTGTGGTGTCACACAGGCAAAGGCCTGTGTGTGAGTTTCTGAGGCACTTCTCAGCCGTGGATTTAGTGTTGTCCCTGACTAACGAGACTTTTGTAGTGTGCCGTGTTAAAATCCACACCTGTGCAGGCACCTTCCTGTGATGGCTGGGATCCCCCCGCCCACGGCGAGGACATGGGGTCAGACAGCAGAGTGATGTAACATCTGTCCCACTTTGTCACGTGTGCTGCAGCGAGAACGGGGTGGAGGACGAGGAGGACCTGTACGACTGCGTGTACGATGATGAAGAAGGTGGGGAGATCTATGAGGACCTGATGAAGACTGAAGCTGTCCCTCCTCCGGTCAGTCCCCCCTTTTTATATCTTGTTAATTCACCTTACACCTTGATATTCAAGGAACCTGTGAAAAAGACTATGAAATGCTGATCAAGTCTTATATTTCTAGATGTTATTTAGGTATGATCCAAATTAATAATGTTATAGAAAATGTTAAGTTTTTATTGCAGTGGCAGATGTAGAAAGTTTTATATGGGAGGGGCAAAGGCAAAGTGGTCTAGGCAGGGGGGAAATGTTAGACCTCCTCAATAAAATATAACTCCCAACTCCTGTAGCTATTAATTAAGTGTGTATTTTAAAGTGTATGTTATCACCTGTTGTAAAATTAGGTTTTATGAATAATGTAAATATTAGTATACAGTGTATTTCAACAATTACACACAAAAGATTTACAATTTCAGGTAATACATTGACTAGAAAATAAGAAATTCACTTGGATATTTCATCTACCTCAACAAATATTCAGGAAAATCATAACCGCCCTAATTCAGTCTATACATAACACCATACATGTGTCGTGTACTTTTGTACTGGAGTAAAGAATTTGAAGTGGCGGAGCTTCTTGTAATATATTAGAGTGTTGGGTATGTGTACTGAGTAATAATTAGTACAAGTGTAGTAGTGTGTTTGAATGTGTGAACCTTTCTCCACCTCTGACTCCATTTGGTTGCTGGTTTTAGATTTGTTTGGCATATTGTACTTACAGGCCTGTGTATGTGTGTGTGTGTGTGTGTGTGTAGGCGCTTCACAAGCAGGTGGAGACTGACATCAGGAGCTGCTGTTTAACAGAGATCAAGCAGACGGAGGAGAAATACACTGAGACCCTGGAGTCCATAGAGAAGGTACTGACCTCTATATCATCATCACATGACGTTGGCCTTTGCTCAACTCATGTTGTTGTAAACGGTTGTAACTGCAGACAGACGTAGCAGCCTTCCAGCGGAGGCGATCAAACTCCATCCACAAGGTGGTGATACAGGCTACTGAACATACAAAGAGTTTCTAGGTGTGGAATTGCATTAAAGTGATATCTGCAAAAAGTAACGAGTACTAACATTAAGACTTTACAGCTTTCACAGCTGTGCTTCAGTGTGTGACACTTAGCAATGCTACTTAATAGGGCCGAGTTTAAGTCTTATTTCTCTCTAAATGTCAGATGGGATGTGTGATCTGAGCCCGTTTTTAATTATAGTGGGTCAAAAACTAAAAGTAAAGTTAACTTGTCCCACTCCTTTGATTTTCTACGAGCGTGGCAAGAGCACTAGAAATCAATTTATCCTTCTCACCACCTGCTGTATGAACAACTGTGAAACTGACAGACTGTAATCACCAGTTTTGGGCTATAATGGAAAAAATAATGAGGAGTGTAACAAATGTGTACGCCCAGAGAGAAGCGAGGGAAAGAATACGTTTTAATTTTAAAATTAGTAGTGGGTAGCGAGTAGTCCCAGCACCACTTAGACCAAAGTGCCACCACAAGAATAACAGTCTGACAAAAGGCTTTTTGTTGTGGAGGTGTTCCACCTGAGCCTGCACTTTTGCCGGAGCGTGGGAGGCCGGCCGTCTCTCACCCCACGGCCACAGCTACTTGTCTTCTCCCTCTCGTGTGCGTTCACGTCGTGATAAGAAAAAACAGGCCTCGCCTGATTTCCCAGTGGAGTGTCTTACTAGATGACTTTCAATATGAAGTGGATGGTGGAATTTAGTTTGCTCTCGCCCGCTCCTTTGAGATGCCGAGGTGACTGTGCGGCGAGAGTTTTCTGGGAGGAAATCATTAAATTGCAAACTCTGAGAATGAGATTATTGTCGTGACCCAGACAGTCCACCTTGTTTTTGCTGACTGGAGCTCTTTGCAGCTCAACCACTATAATATAACAGCTTCTCAGAAAATGATTTTCCCACTCTCGCTCCAGAGGGACGAGCCTCATTCTCTCTCTCTCTCTCTCTCTCTGTCTCTCTTATGCAGCACTTTATGATGCCCCTCACCATGTTTTTTTCCACGGCTGAGATAGAGAAGGTGTTTGTGAATATCCCGGTAAGTCCCCATCTTCCGCTATGCGCTGTAATAATCTAAGAGGCTGGTCAACACGAGGTCACAAAAGTGTACTGAATGCAGAAAATCTCTTTATTTATTGTAGAAATTCAAACACAGCTGTTCATACCGATTTAAATATTCATTTTAAACAATAAAACTAGTAAACATTACATTTCCAATTTCCCAGTGAAACCAGCACTTCCAGAAACAGAGAAGTATTTTGTGCATTAAATGCAAAGTGGAGCTAAAATGATCGGTTGATTAATCTGTGACAGAAGTGAAAAATTGGAAGATGAAAAATGTCATCTTCCAAGTAAAAAACAGCAGCTTCTCATTCGAGCAGCTTTTTTAATCTCACATGAGAAATAACTGAATATCTTTGGGTTTTTAAGTCACACAGCAGTAACAGGACATTAGGGAAACCACCGTTTTCATTATTTTCTCATTTTACAGAGCAAACAGTAGTAGGAAAGGTCTGTTAGAGGTCTACATTAAAGCAATATTCATGTGCCTGTATGAATATGGAAACAGGTTTTGCTTGCTGTAATCATCAATAATCCTCCAGTTCATACCAAGATAACTCAACAGTCCCGTGCACGGTGCAGGATTCACAGTCCAATCCAAACTGTAGCTGAAGTTTGGTTATTGTCTTTGGCTTGATCTGACTGGTCAACAGATGCGTGTTTAAACAAATCCTTTAATGGTGGGAGTGATTGTTCATTCAGTAACAGAACATCAGTACAGCTTGTTTGCTGTGACGTTTCAGGACCTGGTTAAAGTTCACAAAAATCTACTGCTGGAAATCCAAGAGTCAATCCACCACAGAAGTGCCCAGAACCTCTACCAGATCTTCATCACTTTCAAAGAAAGGTCAGTCCCTTAATCCATGTTACAATTCTTTTTGTACTGTCTGTTGTGTTTTTTGGTTGCTGAGAACAAACTGTTTTTCAGGTTGTTGATCTATGGCAAATACTGCAGCCACGTGGAGACAGCCATCGCCACTCTGGATGACATCTGCAAAAACAGAGAGGATGTACGCATGAAGCTAGAGGTGTGAGCTTCATGTTGCTGCAGAGTGGCCCTGATGACACCACTGTGATGCTCTAATGCTCATTTATCTTGTGAATATTTATTGGTGTGTGTTTATTGCTGCCTTTGTACAGGAATGTTCGAAGAGAGCCAACTATGGCAAGTTCACACTAAGGGATCTGCTGGTGGTGCCTATGCAGCGGGTCTTGAAGTACCACCTTCTCCTGCAGGTACAGCACTCTAACACCTTCCCATCCTTTTTGTAGCTCTGCACAAACATTCAAACCCTCTGTTCCTCTGTTATAAAAGGAGACTTTTAGTTAATGACGGGATTTGGTAGTTTGCAGGTGAACGAATACTTTCTTAATGGTAAACACACAAACTGAGTTTAGATAAAAATAACTTCACAGCAGTAAACATACAACTGGAGTTTTTTTTCTCAAAGTACTGAGATTTAAAGGATAGGTTCACAACTTTTACACCGGTCAAGGTAAAGAAATAGTCAGGTGACCAAATGAAGAAACAGGTTTTACTTTTAAAGCATGTGCTCCTTGTTTTTGTGATCTCTGTTACCTGCTGTTCTTTCTCTCTCCTCTGTCCACTAACCCCAACCGGTCGAGGCAGATGGCCGCCCACCCTGAGTCTGGTTCTGCTCGAGGTTTCTTTCTCTTAAAGGGAGTTTTTCCTCTCCACTGTTGATCAAGTGGGACTGTTGGGTTTTCTCTGTATATATTTATAAAATGTGTGAGGTCTTAAACCTCACACTGTAAAGTGCCCTGATATGACTTATGTTGTGAATTGGTGCTGTATAAATAAAGTTGAATTGAATTGAATTTTAGGCGGTTCCTACAGATGTTTGACAGAATAGTGTAATAAGTGATGGGGGACAAAATTGACAGCTGGAGAAATGTAACAATTGAGTGGATATCTCCCAATGTTTGCATGTGAGTTTAAACTCTGCTAAGAGGTAACAGTAGATTATTAAAGTTGAGGTGGTTTCCTGCTGTAGCCTTAAGCACAAACATATGTGGGGTAGACTTCTCTGCACTTACCCTATGTTACCTTCATTAACAGTAGAAAATGATAAATTAAAATGGTTACTAAAGTAAAGGGTTAAAGACGTGTGTTCTTTTCTAACCTGCTTGTAATGTTGAACTTAGTTTAGGTTAAAGGTCACTGACTTGGCATCTGTCTGTCAGTCACTCTTTATGTATATATATCCTGTGTATACCTGATTCCTCCACTGGAGGTGCTGTTGTCCATGTTTTCAGCTTTCCCCCTCCTCTCTGCTTTTGTCCTTCAGGCTCTGGGACTCTGCATCGTCTATTTCTGTAGCGTCTTTATGACTGTCAGTGTGAAGTGACCTGCACGTAATTGTTATCTGATCGAGACAATCAAGCAGAAGGAGAGAGAAAATAGATAAAGTGAGGACAGGACGAGACAAACACTTAAAGAGAGAGACGCTGGGAGCGGAAGTATTGAGTGGTGAGAATGTGGCTGTGGAAACTCCAGACAAAGTCAGTGAGAAGTTACTAATGGAGACCTTCCCTCTTTAGACATTATAAAGACCCACGTGATTCACAGGACTTTTCTTCTTCTGTAAAGTTTGGAGCGTTCTGACTCTAGACATGTACAGGTCCTGAAGAGAGGGCAGAGGTGCACAGCTGATCTTCTCTGCAGCGGAGCTCCAAATCACACCAGGACAAAGAGGCCGTTTCTATCTTAGCGCCATCTTTGCTCATTGTCCTCCACCGATCCCCAATTTACTCGGTTGAATTGGATTGAACTGACTGTCGGTTCTCTTTTGGTCCACTGCTGGGCCCAGGACAACTGACCCGGGCCTGACACACACTCATCACCCTCTCAGATGAGACCAATCACAGTGGTGTCGCCTGCGAACTCATTAGTGTACAGGGACAAGAGTAGGGGGGGGGGGGCACAGCCTTGTGTGGCACCAGTGCTGGTGTGACGTGTCACCTGTTGTGACCTGCTGGTCAGGAAGTTGTAGATCTTGGGAGAGTTTGGAGGAGAGTGTCTCAGGGATGATGGTTTGGAAATAATATTCTGCTTAGTTGTTTTTCGGCTTTCATGCTTTAAGACGTTTCTCTCCGTGCTCCAGTGGACTCGTCGTCTCTAGAGACAGCTTACTTGCTCAGTCTTCTATTATTCCGGTTGATCTAAACAGGAGAACAACAACGCGAGGCAGGTTGGTAGGGTCAGCAGCCGCACACTGGAAACAGAAAGGATGGATTATTGTTTTTAATGACATTTTACTTTGTAAAAATGTCTGTTTGTTTAAATATGTCTTTGTGAAACGTGTCTTCCTCCAAAGCCTCCTTCAATCCCGACTTCTAGTTCAGCTCACTTTTTCACCAATCACAAATCAATAATCATTTCAAAATACTCATTGGTAGATTCACACAGTTTATTTGCCCTGTGTGTTTTCAACAGGATTTTATTAACCGCCACCCTCTGATCTCAGCCTCTTCGTGACTGCACGCAGATACCACAAGATTAAAAAAATCTGTCGGAACAAAGTGATTCTGTTGTGTCAACACAGGCAGAGATCCCGGCGGAACAGCCGAGTAATAGCTAGCTGCACCGAATGAAGCATCTGCTGGGTTACTTTCCCACATGGTGACAGCCAGAGTCTGTGCAACTAATGTCTTGTCACTTCCTCTCTCTCCCCGAGCTTCCCTCCGTGGCCGCTTCCTTCTCTCTGTCTCTCTCTTTTCGTCATCAATCTCCCTTTCTTCCTCGCTGCCTCCGCTCATCATGTCTCATCCTCCCCCTCCAAGCCACAGCAACACGATTCTCTCAATGAGTCCATCATGCATGGACCCGGGCACCAGTGTGACCACTCCCTGCCTCTGGATCTCTGTGGAGGCTTGATAAATAGGACCCTGTCGCCCTGCTAGTGGTAGTAATGCCCAGGCTTAGCTTGACTGACACAAGGGATTTTATAAATAAATATTCTTTCTTAGTGACTGTGAATTGGGGGGGGGGTATGTTGGCAGTTTGTATTGGCCTGTTTGAAAGAAGACATGCATGAGATCCTTCCTTAACCACGACTGCTGGGGACTAGATGTCTTGTTTATGCTGCAGCCAGACATTGGCAGGCACTTTAAGACACACACACACACACACACACACACACACACACACACACACACACACACACACACACACACACACACACACA
>JAUMHF010000012.1:24109624-24133530 GCA_032359275.1 Microctenopoma steveboyesi
ACACACACACACACACACACACACACACACACACACACACACACACACACACACACACACACACACACACACAATGTGTGTTGTTCCACAAAGTTTCAGCTGGGACAGTTATACATATTTCATTTCCTGGCTACAGACAAAGCATCCCATTTAATGTGTATGTGGTGCATTGAGCTGAACAATGATGAACATGACTTCTTACCTGCTCTTGTTTTATTTTGGAGAAAAAAATTGTAAATTTAATTTCCTTCCACTGAGGTCTGTTGTTAATTTATATATATTTGGCCACAAGTTGAAAAAATGTTGATGTTGAACCTACAAGTAAATGGAGAAAGAGTACAACATGGAGTCGTAGTGACTGTGACAGTTATACTAGTCTGGTGTGTTTTTGACTAAAGGACAAGCTGGACTTTGGATGCGATGGCCTCTGTCTGCCCACAGTCCACCCCGACCTCTGCTCATGTTGTGATAAATGCAGCTCTGCCTGCTCGCTGATGGTTTGTGTGGGATTTCTTTCTGCCCGATAGGAGCTGGTGAAACATACTCACGACGACACAGAGAAGAGCAACCTGCGCACTGCACTGGACGCCATGAAGGTGCATTTAGACGAATCTCCTACAACACACGTGGATATTAAAAGTATCATTTGACTGTAGAACCATAAAAAAGTGAAGCATCATGGAAAACTACTGAAAGTCCTGCAGGGAAGCAAATACCCTGTGATGCTGAATAACACTCCAGCAGTATCATGTGTTACTGAGCTTGTTAATGACGCTGCTCTTCATTGAACATTCACAGCGGTACAAAGATGAACAAAGACTCACTGGAGTATATAGGCTCACACATTTTGAGGAACAAAAATAAAAAGAAATTGTGAAATTGGAGGACGTTAATCTCCTAATTGCTGCTGAGTGTCTGCTCCTCAGCAAAATACTGAATTTTTTCATACTGGAAGTTTCCGTTTATCTAAATAAAACTAACCTAATTTCTTTGTTGACAGGACTTGGCTCAGTACGTTAACGAAGTCAAGCGAGACAATGAGACACTGCGAGAAATAGATCAGTATCAGAAATCCATCGAAAACCTGGTAAGCTGGTAATCCTCAGCATTTACCTTCTATCCTTCCGCATAATGAGAAGCAGATCTCAGTGTCACAGTCATTTGGAAATGGCTTTTCTTTTTCCTCCTTCCCCTATCCGTCTCTCTCTCTGTAGAATCACCGTCTGACTAACTATGGGAGGCCCAAAGGTGATGGGGAAGTGCGGGTCGCCTCGGTGGACAAACGAGCTAAACAGGACAGGTGAGACGTCAGGTTGACTGACTGCGCTTTGATTTCCGTCAGGCGCTGGAAGATTGCCAGAAAATGTGCGGCTGCAGGTCCAGCTGCTGTTAGAAACCCGCAGGTCTTGTAGTGTAGTCATGCAAACACTGTGTGTCAGGTAAAGCTACATGCAACATTTTTGTCAGACAGAAATTATGAGTCTTACCCTTCTCATGAATTGTCTACCATTATCTTAACACAGCAGGAACCTTAAGCTGGAGACAGACTATATCTCAACACAAGAGCTGGAGACGCCAGAATATGTCCACAGTTGATTTCCAGGCAAAATACGTGCATCATAATGTATATGGAAACTCATATTTATAGCAACTGCAATGTCAGAAAGAATCTCTCTGTGACCTGCAGCACCTGTAGCTTTAAGTTAGATCTCACATCATGGAGGTGACACAGTTATTTACAACATGAGTACCATGCACATTTGTTGTCTGAACCACAGGCACATCTTCCTGTTTGATGCGGCGGTGATCGTTTGTAAGCGGCGGGGAGACGTCTACGAGATGAAAGAAGTGATTGACCTGCATCTTTTTAAGATCACCAACAACCCGACGTCGGAAAAGGAGAATAGAAAGGTCTGCACAGGCACACGTGGTTGATGTTGATCCACAACCTTCTTCCTCCCTGTCCTATAGTATTATCATTATTCTGTGAGAATATTCATCATACTGTATAAAGGATGGTAATAAGATAGAACTATCAACAATAATTTCCTCGATCAGTTTGTGGTTTTGTAGGAAAACACAGGCTCAGATAGTCCAGAGCTCAAGCTAAATGACCTCTGTCTCGTCTGTGTTGTGAGGCATTCACGGACAGTACAGAGTGTAGGTCATCTGTGTTTCAACATGCCCCAGCCCCCCTGAACTCTGAAATGGATGTGGAGGATGACTTGACCTATAAAGTTATTTTAAAATTCACATTGCAAGATATTTATTTAATTTCAGTTCGATACTGAACAAAAACTAACAACATTATTGATGTTTTTCGAGTACCTTGAGAATCCTCAAAGTGTTGCACAAACACATTCCAGCAAGGAGAAGTAAACACATGCCGAGATAAAGTCAGTGTGTATATAAAAAGACATGTACAGGTGTAGAACATCTGAGAAATAGATCAAACCTCATGAAAAGGTCCTGATTCTATTATAGAAAGTCATGGAAAATTCATCGGAGGTTTGGATCCTACCAGATGGAACATGAGTAGGTCTCCCAGGTGAATTCTCCCTCCAACACACACCTGCCAATGCACATGTCTTTCAAGTTTATTCTGGCCTTCGAAGACCTTGGAAAAAGTGTTGGCACATATTTCAGTCATTTCAGCTTTCTTCTCTTGTCCGTTTTTGGCAGCCGCTCATCTCTTTGTCAACATTTCCCATTTCAGTTCCAAGAGAGTAACTCAGTGCCACTTTTGGCATGGCCAAATGGTGTTTTTCCTCCAACACGCAGCCATATTATCTTTGTTTATCTGACAGCTTTCCAGACTACATACACTACATAGGGTTAGGGTCACATTTGCACAAAATTGCAAAACACCTGTTTGTTGTGCGGCAGATAAACAGTGAGAACATGTGCTTTGATTTTTAATATCCAGTGAAAGACTGTTCTAGTAAATCTTACAGCCAATTAGTTTATCTCTCCAGCACTTCTCAGCCCAGATTCACACCTCTAATTCTATGACTTTGTGCCTATAATTGGAGCTATTTGAATTCTCTGTGTGATGATTGTGATTCAGTCCACTGAAAAAGAAACTATGTCATCAACATTTAGCGAGTGCCATTTTCATAGAGCTACTTTAAAATGCTGCATGCACAGAGTTTATACCAGCTTTAACAGCTTTTGATGACACTGAATTTCACCTGCGGCTGTTTGCCTCATAGAGTTCGTTCTCATTGGATCACAACAATGCAGTGAGCACACAAAAGTGACTCACTTATTAATGTGTTGTAAAATAAAAAAATAACTAAAACAAGCATCTCATAGAACATCCAATCTGCTGTAATGGAGGGTTAGTTGTGCACTGTTGAGCTCATTATTGTTTCTTTATGACTGAGTCAGCAAGGCTCAGAAACCATGTTGGACTCCTGACAAACCAATTAACAGCGCTACTTCAGCATAATGAGCCCTCATAACGATTAATCATAAGTGCAGGATCATAAAGCAGAAAGGAAATTGAGCTAACTTGCTTTTTGACAGTGTTTTAGAAACATCGACACACCGCTGCTGTTCCCCAACATGCCGCTAAAAAAAAAAAAAAATCCAGCTCCACTCCACCAACATCAAAGTAATCAATAGAAAAGACTCTTCAATTATTTGCTTGTTCCAGCAAATGTTTTACATTGTCTTATTCATTTAGCAGCATTGTACTGAAACAGTGTCAGACTAGAACAGTCTGCCGCCGCCCAGATGGTGTTATCATTAAATCTCACTTTGGGCCTGACTACACACACAGTGAATACTAAGTGCCAAGTGGTGAAAAATATTGCCAATCATAATGAGGAATGATATGGAAGGCGTGCCAGGAAACGATGATTTGGGTAATAATGACGCTGTGAATAGCAGACACCAGGCTCAGACCCATATGGGCTTATTTCTAGTTATTTTTCATCAATGTTGCAGCCACCTCCGATATGAAGGATATGCTGCACTTTATGTGATTCCATATTTATTATGGAGATGCCATACACGACTGAATGGCTGTCTGGAGGAAGCAGCAATAAGAACATTCAAGTCATCTGGAGGTAAAAACCAAACCAGCTCAACGTTGAATCATGTCTGAAGGAAGGAACACGGCAGCAGGAAGCTTTGTGAAGCAGTTGTGTAGCGTTTTAGTGTTTGTTCAAAGCTGCCATCATTTCTACTTTTCTTCTAACTAATGATCTAACTATTTGTGATTTGTAAAGTCGGATTGATTCTACATTCTACAGCCATCACTGTAAACAGAGAGATGTGTGCTAACTAGACGATGATGTCAGTGCTCTGTACGGCTTGTTTTGATTATGTTTCCCACATGACCAGAATAAAAGGTATAAGCATAAGTGAGATACATTTTAGGAACGTCAACATCAGTCTGAATGTGGGATCCTGTGTGATTCTGGACAGAGGGGAAGAACAAACACCACCTCCTTCTTATTACCAACTGGTAGCAAGACAAAATCTTTGCTAAGCGCCAGTCTGGGTGTCCACTGGGGATTCTCTGCTCAGCTCTGCTTTTCTTTTCCATTCTCTTTCAAAAGCTGCTGCACTTTCCTGACAGCCCTGTGAGCTTGGCATGTTTTTAGCCTTCAGAGCTGAGTGCTAGAAGTTCAAAACCACCACCAGGAGCCATAAAAAGTGCATCTCACAAGCATCTGTTTAATAATGCTATCTAAAAAAAAGATAGGCATGTGTCGACACAAGCGCTAATAGAATAATATTTAGCCTTTGAAGTGGGTAATGGTTGCTGATTACAGGCCCACTCACCACTCGGGTCCGTGCATGCTGTCTGATGCCCAGCAGTTAAATGGCACAGCTACCTCCTCTCCTTCATGCTCTTCCTCTCTATCTTGTCTCAGTCTGTCAGTTCTGCCGCCCTCCAACCCTTTAGTCTTTGTGTCTGCTCTCCCTGAGGCAGCCCTCTTTCATTTTGCATCTCTTTGTCTCCATCTGTCTCTATGCATCCCGCCTCGTTCAGCTCCTGCTCCCTCCTGCGCCGCTTGTCTTTATCCCTCCCTCCATTTATTTATTCACCGTTGGTGTATGCTCTGTCTCACACGTGTGTTTCTTTCCTGTTGCAGTGGTCTCACGGATTCTACCTCACTCACAACCAGGGCCAGAGCGGCTTTGAGTTCTTCTTCAAGACCAAAGAGTTGAAAAAGAAGTGGCTGGAGCAGTTTGGCATGGCCATGTGAGTGTGTGCTCTCTTTTTGTGCATTCGAATGTGACGTCACAGCTGACACACTGTGCAACACAGGTCTGGTAAAGATGGGCACGATATCAACTTCCAAGGAGGTACACTCTGCCTCGTCTGCTACGATGGTAAAACAGGATGCAAACAGTAAAGTCCTGTGTCGTTCTTATCAGTGCGTCACTACTATGTCTGGTGAGCTGTGTAGTGTAAAGCCGCTCACAGCACCAACACGCAACACTTTGCCCATCCTGTTCCTCAGGTTTACCCACTTTCTGATTTATGAGAGACAAGACACAAAGATGGGCAGAAAGTAGGAAGCAAGCCAGCTGTAAGCAGAGAATGTAGGCCTCCGCTTGAGTTCAGTGAGGACCACCTGAATCTAATCAGTCCAAATGGATGTTGGTGCCATATTTGAAGAAATTCAGAGTTCTGTCTACAGGACTGGGACAGGTGTGGGGTCATAGTTACCTCAAACTAATTCCAATCAGAGTGGTTCAATTTGATCAAAGCATCAGGTGCATGTAGTGGAAGTGCATCCACTAATCCTCATCCTCCACCAGATCCAAATTCATCTAACATGACACAAAAACTGATGCAGAGAAATTGTTTCTCGCATAAACTGACCCTGCTTCTATGATTTAAATGGGTATAATTGTGATCGATTCCTGGATGTTACATTTGCTGTGTACAAAGAGGAAAGGATGAAAAAGATGAATGAGTGTAAATGGTTTGCAAACGTAGCCGGGCACTGCTGGTGTATAAACCCTGTGTTTCGTGTACAGAAAGGTGTCGGGAATCAGGTGGAACCGTTAAGTAAAGCTGCATTTCAGTGAAATCAAAAGCGTGTTACTCATTAAGACAGAGAAGTGCAAACAATTTGTCTTTGAAAAGTCACCTCAGATCGCCCTACAGGGCAGAATAGAACATGCTTACAAACAGAACACTGCGTGCAGAAGACAGATGTATTAATGAAGCTGCTATTCAATGTTGAATATTGTTTAATATTACAGGAGAGGAGCCGTAGCTATAATAACGATAACATACCACAGGGTTTCAGCTCTGAGTAGCTGCATTGTGGAGCCACACTAGGGAGTAAAAGGCAGGATTTCTTGGTCTCAGCTGTGTTGAGCTTGAGCGTTTTTTACTAAATGTATGGTGGACAGAAACAGAAAGCACTAAACCTTAAATAGTGGAAAGAACCAACATTTTGACTGACATTGTTTTGTCTTCTTTCAAAGGGTTAGTCAGTTAGCACATGTGCACAGATTCTCTAACTCATCATCATCGTCATTTGGAAGATTAACACATTCAATATACTTCCCATCTTCAATGACAAAAAAAACCCAACCTCAATGGAAGAGAGCTTTTATTAGCCCATTACAACAACCAAGTGAACAATCCATCACATTCTGTGAACACTGGCTTCATTATATCATTTATTATCTTTAGAATCTCATTTAATTGTAAAAAGTAGTTTTCTCCAGAATCCTTTGAACACAAAAATATGCCTATACCATAACATGAAAAGCCTAATATGAGCCCTTTTATTTCTTTGGTATAAATGGAATATGGGAGGCGTCTTTCCCCTGAAAGTTGGGCATAATGTGCAGGAAAATGTTTTCCAGTGCATCTTTTCCAATATGGTGGTGTATTCGCTCTGGTTATCTGTTAATTATCCTACCTTATTTTTATTGGGGAGACAAGTTGTAAACAAACAATGAGTGTCTGGTGACTGCTGTTTCACTAACTGAACCCTGACCGCATCATTTCCTAAAAACAAAAACATTTACATAGATTCCTTCAAGCTGAGATACTTGTTTAAGGTAAAGGCTGTTTATTAGACATCCACCATCCAGTAGCAGCAGCAGTTTAGAGGGGGACGGGTGCTGAGCTAGTGCATTTCTGTTGAAAATATCAAAATTAAAGGCAGCAAAGAAAAGCACCACGCTTTAACAGGAAATAGAGAAGAGGATTAGGAAGATGAAGCGTGGAACGATGTGAGACTTTGGCTGATTAACTTGCAGGGCTGAATAAACAAGCTGTGAGTGTAGAGAGGCGTCGCCTGATAATCACATGCTCCCACAGTGCCGCCTATTAGCTGACCTGTGAACAGTTGTTTTCTCATGCGTCACTTTTATTTCAAATCCACCCACAGTTCGCTGCATGACTGTCGGCGGCCACAGAGACTACTGTAGGTAGACGCACTGCTCTGCACACAGAAAGGAAAAATGAAAATCAAACAGTAGGCAGTGGGAGCTCCAGCCATGCATGTCAAGGAAGAGTTTCAATTAAATCACAAAGTGTTTGAGTTTTTAAATTCCTAGAATTCTCAAAACTATGTAAAGTTACACTGGGCTGATTTTAAAAGGCTTTTTATGCTTTAGACTGACTCATAGTTTGTCCCGTTTTCCATGGAACACAGTTATGTGAGTTTCACAAGTAGCCAAATATTCTGCAATAATACATGTCTGACTATTGTTACACAGGAAACAAGGGAAGGCTTCTTACATTTGAGGCAAACTTGGTCAAACTCTCTTTTTCTTGCACACACACACACACACACACGCACACACACACACAGCCATATCCCACGGGGCCATGTACACCTCACTTCTAGCAGACCTTGTCAGTCTAGCTCCAAATTCTCTCCTTCCCACTTCAAAGAAGTGTGCGAGTGAAACATTCCTCCAGCCGTGGTAGTTTGCTGCCTGCAATTATAAGTGAACAATAGAAATGTTTGGCTTTGCAATTGATATTGTTTAATCAAGAAGCAGTTTAACAGTTGAAATAAAACCAGACTAAGCTGAAACCCATTTATCTACATGTTGGACTCATACAGTCCATACGTGGTTGAGATGGGCTCATTAATGTTATTATTTCAGCAGTTCTCTCTCACATTTGTATGGTTTATTGTGATGATTAAACTAGTTCAAACTAGACTCATTAATCATTAGGGTAAATGGAAATTAGACCTTTTACTTTCAATACTTCAGGTTGTAAATGCATCACAAAACAAACAGGCAATTTAAGTAATTATATATTATATATTATTTATTATTATATATTAGTGTATTTAGACGCAGTGCATGATTAACTTTACCTTCATCAAAAACAATCTGTCCTTTGCAGCTGTTTTGACAAATTTGTAGCATTGTACTGATCCATTTGTGCAGATATTCAGCTGTGGTTTCCTCCCAGGCCTTGTTCAGCACTTTGCAACGGTCTGCTGTGCTGGTTGGTGTGGTGCTCCATACTCACCTCCACCCACAGCAGCTTGATAGGATTAGATCTGAGATTTTTTGGGAAAAAAAAAAAATTTGTTTTTCAAAATCTAGTCTCAAATTTCGACTCATCAGGTCATAACACTTTGTTCCAGTCATTAAAAATCCAATGTTTTACTGTTCTTGGTGGACTGAGACACTACTTGCTTCAGGCTAAAGTGTAGAGGAACCATCTGGCTTGTTATCATCACAGAGTTATCACAGTTCAGAGCTCAAAATCAGGTAGCTGTCACGGAACCATTTAGGTTGAACAATATATGCAGGTTTTGGAGAAACAGAGTCTACCATCTAGACAACATCTCTTCCAGGGAAGGCACGGAAAACACGTGTGGAGTCTTCAGTGATTGTTTGTTGCATGTTTTGTTCAGATCCAACATTCGTCCTGAGAACGCCAATAACAACTTCCACGAGTTTCAACTGCACACATTTGAAAGAATCACTTCGTGCAACTCCTGCCACCTGCTGCTGAGGTAAGTGACCAATTATTATTAACACAAATATACACACATTAAAAGAAGCACAGAAACCCTGTCAAGCAGAAAGACTGAGGACAAAGCGTGGCCTCTCTTCCCCTTCAAACTACTGTCAGGAGTCTTTTGAAAGACCTCCACTCTTCCTGTTCCTCTCCACTCCACCCTAACAATCTATTCGTCACTTTCCCTTTTCTCCTCTCCGGCTCTGCACATGTGCCTCAGTCACACAAAGTTTGCTTTGAATTTGCTGAATGGTATCGGCACACGGAGGACTGTGCCTCATGGTCTTTCTCACAGTGGGAACGACTGAGTGGTTTCACCTGCCGAGGACGGGTGTAGAAAAATGTCTGTCACACTTGAGCGCTTCTTCGAGGCGATTGACGGGGAAGAGGGGACGAGATTACCGTGCTTTGAATATACACAACCAGGCACTTCAGTTCAGCAATGTTTTCTGAGGATACGATGTGAGTGCAGGGATGATTTTGAACAGTGATGTTTTGTTATCTTCACTGAAAAGTTGCTGTTGTTTGGATTATTTCTTTCTTGAAATAGCCAGAGATCCTTTGGACCTTCATTGGGACTTTTCTCTTAGAGCTGTTTGTTGAGTTGTAAGAGGGCTTTGATGAACTAAAACTAAAATTCCTGTTCAACATGTTGAGGGCGAACGATTCAGTGAATCACAAGTCGATAGAGTTTATGAGGGGAAAGCTGAATCCATGTAAAGGTGGAACATGCTGGATTTGAATTCAGCCTCAGTTCAAACATTTAAACAGATTAAATATCCAGAGATAATAAAAGATGTTGCAGCCTTACTGGTGATTCCGTGATCTGGACCTGGTCTCATGTGGTCTAGATAGGAAAGATTCAGTGATTTTCTCAGGTAGATTATTTCACAAATCTGAAACAGCTGTATGTTTAAAGGGACATTTCCCACAATAATGTGGACCACGTATAGCTATACACATTACAAGGGACGTCATTCTAGAGCCGGGCAGAAGGTAAACATTTCGCAGCCTCTAACTTTACCTAACTGTCCACTCCTGCTCTAGTTTAATGTGTAGAAATGTTGTATAAAAGACACAACATAAACAGCTCAGTGTGGTAGTTCCATCCGACATGAGGGAGGTCGAGTTGTTGAGCTGAGAGGGAAGCGACAGAGCGAGCCAACCAGTATATATCTATATATTTATATAGATATAGATGTAGATATGTAGATTGGACCAGGTCTGAGGTGATATAGATGAGAGTCTACACTGAACCTTTTAAAGTTAAGTGCAGATTTGGAAGCTGTGAATCAGATGCCAGCTGTTGTTGTCATGGCATTTCATGGCAGTGCCTGCTTCATGGGCACACAAGCAGCAACAGCAACCTTTCCTTCGTGGCATGAATGCATTGTCTCCATCTTTGTAAGAAATGCTTCTGTTCGTGTCTATAGGGGCATCTTTAACCAGGGCTATCTGTGCTCCAAGTGCGGTCTGGGTGCACATAAGGAATGCCTGGGTCGCTTTGGGAGCTGTGGAAAAACAGGTAACGCACCACGGCTGCACACACAAATATAACTCACGTACGTTATGACAGTCGCATCTAATCTGCAAGCAACCTGCACCTCCGCCGAACACAGTGTTTTCTGGAAAGACATTAAATCTAACTGTATCAACACAACTGCACTTTTATGGCAGTGCGAACATAATGACAGATGACACGTTATGGTACATAAAACCTGATTTACGAGGGTCTTATGACTACAGTAATTATGGGAATGAGGGAGATTTGTTGCAGTGTGATTTAGCTACACAATGACTTTCAGAAATTGATGTAGGATGGGGGTGGGGGGTGGGAATTGAACGGTTTGCTCTAAGTAAACTTCTAAATGTGCCCTTATCTCTCCAAACCAAGGTCGTCCGAGTATCCGATCAGTATTGCAGATATTCGCCGTGCTTCCGTCGCTGGTTCTGACACTTCACAGCACCTAAAAGACAATGTCACTGAGCAGATCCCCAAAGCTTAACAGCAGTTTTACTGAGACTCTTTAAGAAACTCCTGATTTCCTTTATTATGCCCCTGTTGTGTTTCTGTCACTCAGCTTCCTGTGCAGGAGCGCTGACAGCTCTGAGAGCATGCGTGTGTGTGTGTGTGTGTGTGTGTGTGTGTGTGTGTGTGTGTGTGTGTGCGCCAGTGAATACAGAGAAAAGTATTCACACTTTTTGTTTGTGGAACTTCTGTCAGGTCTTGCCAGTGCATGCTTGTGTTTTGCAGCGTCAAAACGCTCTCTCTCTCTCTCTCTCTCTCTTATTTTAAACAAACAAGTGTGAAAGTTTTATAGCTACAACTAGAACACACTGTACCCATAACATTGCGTGTCACAGTTGTGTGTGTGTGTGTGTGTGTTTGTATTCCCCTTTGGCAAAACGCCAGCTCCTGTTGGACCTGGCATCTGTCATGGTGCTATCAGGGCACAGAGGCAATAACGCCACTGCCAGGCCCACCTGGATCTGAGTAGATTTGGGCGAAGCTGTGAGGACGGGGATGTCTGTTTGAGTTCTCCCCGTCATTACTCCATTCCGTCTCCGCTGGTACCGGAGCGGGAGCATGGGTGAGGACTGGTAACTTTAGGAAGTTCTAACCTTAAACTTTACTAAAAGTGCCGGACCAGGAGACATTTGATCTGTTGATTCCTTGTTGGTTGCAGCACTTATTACTGCAACACTGAACTTTATTCACTTGCCAGGAGGTTTGCATGCACAGAGTTTAGTCAGTACAGCAAACAAACAATAGTCGTGGTGCGTACATGTGCGTGTGCGTCAAAGATAAGCCGTTGTTTACCTGCATTTGTCTCTGTTATCAGCTCTCTTGTCCAGTGTTTGTGTAACAGGTCAAAGTTCACTTATGGCAACAGAGCTGCGAGCCGTGTGTGTGTGTGTGTGTGTGTGTGTGTGTGTACAGTATGTACAGTGCCTGCACGTCTGACAGCTAGTGTGTGTGTTACTGCGGTATGCATTTGCACAGGTATTTGTATTTGTGTGTGTGTGCGTGTGTGTATGCCTAGGTGCATGTTTGTGTGTGTCTGTGGGGTGTAACCCATTCCTCAGGGAGCCAATGAAAGAAACTGGTGGAGCAAAAAACTCAGGTCTACTGCCCCCACCCCCTCCACCCCTACCTCGTTACCTCCTCTATCCTCGCTGTCAGGTATAGGCAGCACAGCAAAACAAAGTGAACCGCGGTCAGACACGAGCGTCCGCCTTCTCCACTAATGAGGGAGTGTTGCTTCGTACCAGCAAGTGTGTGCAAGTGTTTGCGTGCACCCACTAACCCGTCATTCACTATGCCTGTTCTCAAACTTCTTTCAGATCCTGGCTCCGTCAGAACTCAGGTGAGCTGCTGCTGTTGCTGTGTGTGTGTGTATATATATATATATATATATATATATATATATATATATGTGTGTGTGTGTGTGTGCGCGTGCATCTGTATTGTGTGCACACTGTTTGCCTCTACTCCAAAGCTGCTTTGAAAACTGCTCTCTCCTGCAGCTATTTGCCAAGAAGATTCCAATTGACTTCCCTCTCTGCAGCCCACCTGACACCATAAATGAGAATGTTTTTGCAGATTCACCCTCAGTTGTCTGTGCTGATTCTAAAACTGTTGTGTGTACCCCCACATGTGGATTTACTATTGCTGAAGTAGTGTTTTATTGGCTGCATGCACATTCACCAAAAACACTAAAAGCTGTTGTTTTTGGAATAAATAAATGTTGCCTTCTGCATAGCAAATCCCATCCGTTTCATTTTGCTGCAGGACATGCAGGAGCTCGCCTGCAGCATCAGTGCATGTGATTGTGTTTTGAGATGTTGTGTGTAGCAGTAGAAGGCAGGGGTTAAAATCATGTATGTGTGCAGCATTAGTATGTATTCACTTCACTCCACTGAGCTCAAATGTCTTCCAGCACTTTATAAGCATGCAGAAAGCCAGGCCGTTGCATGAGTCGCATGAGTCTGTGTTATATTAAGCTGCGTGCTTTGACCAGAGATTCATGCGTGTGCAGCTGTGTGTTCATTTTCTGTTTGTGTTCTTTCAGGTCAAAGATCGAGATCCAGGTAAGAGCAGATGCTTCACACATATCATCCTCTCTTCCTGCTCTGTCTGTTTTCTCTCACTGGAATGTTTATGTGCATAGACGCTGTTGCTGTGAAGACGAGTCGATTCTTAGCATGTTATGCTGGCAATCTCTGTCAGCTTTAAAAAATCATGGCAGTGGCTAAAGACAGAAACTGATACGCACTTCTATATGAGTGTCACTAAACACGACTTTTTGTATTTGCATATGATGATGATGAGGAGGATATTTCCACTAACTTAAACACATATTTATTTTATTATTATGATGCGTGTCACTTTGCTTGATATGTTTGTTTAAAACGCGTAGACGTTCGATTGCTAATGTTTTAATATGTAAATGAGTTTCCTGATCAACTTTAGCTCATATTACAGCTAGATTAGAATTAAATGTCTTATTCTTTTATAGAATTATCTTTCTGTGTTTTGAACCCACACTACACCAGAGCAGGAAAACGCTATATTTCTCAGCATCTGGCAGAATGTTTGCATTTGTTTCTTCCTGGTATCAGAAGGATGTGGCTCAGGCACACAAGAAAATAAACCTAGTGGCAATTTACTGTTTTGTTCTGTCAACCAGTGACTTTGAAAAGCTGGGGTGAAAGCAAGAGTACATAAATTTGCTATAATAGTAGATACAGCATAGCTGTAGTATTTCTTCGTTCCTTGTTCTGGTGCTGCCTCGTACTAACGTATGAGAGTGCATGTGTGTGTGGCTGCACACACAGACGTTTAATCTCTCATAAAGCTGGTTTCAGTGCCCGTCTTCCACACTTCCATCATCATGCTGCAGAAAATCACTTCTGAGTGAAGGTGCATTCAAATCAATACGCATTTGATTGCCCCAGCCCTCTGCGATTTAGAATATTTCTGTGCTACTCCCTTTGTCTGTTCTGCACCAACACGTGGCTTGTCCTTGGGATGGGAATGCAATTCATGCCCCCAAGGCTCAGTTCTTCTTCTGTGTCTTTAGAAGTTCCATTTGGGCGAGCTAGCACATGTCAGGCTGCCAGCCTCAGTGCCACACTGCTGGATCATAGCCTGAAAGAGAAGCGAAGCATTAGCTTTCAGTACAATGTTGTTGACTTCTCTATCACTTGCCTTTAGCTTCACCCTTTTCTTCATGCTCATACTTTAAATTTGTATTTCTCGTATTATGTTCCTGCACAGCACTTCTGTCAGAGAGATATGGACAACTTTTTTTACTGTGTCGAGCTCATGAGATATGAACTTGGGATTTGTTTGGCAGGGGCGGGGCTTCCTAAGAGGCAGAATGTAATTCATCATAACTCCATTTCACTGATTTCTCGGTGAATAATGGGATGTTGAAAATCAAACAGTGCTGACTGGGTTCAGCTTGATTAAAATGTACGTCATTTAGCAGTGCAAAGTCTTACCACCACAGCGTAGTATGTATTATGTATCTGTGGGATTCTGGCTCCAAGTCCGATTTTCATATTTAAATTTCTTCATTATTTCTGTCACTATCTGTTACGTATGCATGTATATGACCAAGATGAGACAAGTCTCTCTGTTCATCAAGCATTAGAGGTGGGGGAGGTTATACCCCCAGTATGCAGAATGACTATATGATTGCATGAGAATTATTGCATGCATGCATTACAGGCATTCACCTGGAACTAATGATAAAGGTGGATCCGATTTGAACCACTGTACCGACACGTGGTTAATCCATAACAAGGCATCAGTATTTATTAAATATTAGGTTTAAATGGACATTGGAAATGAGCTAAAGTTGAAAGATAAATGCAGTGGGGTAAAAATACAGTTTTTGCATCTGAACTGTAGGGAACATAAAGTAGCAGGCACACGTACTCAAAGCGCCTACTGTGCTTTAGCAAATGGATTTAGTTGTTTACGCCAAGCACAGGAAAATGTTTGTATTATCAACATGACTTCATCAAATGAAGGGAGTTTTCCTTCAAGGAAATACTGTCCATGTGTATGACTTGTGCTTATCCTCTATCTTAGAGCCTGCTTAGCAGCCATGCACCAGATTGAACTGTTGCTTATCGGTCAGATGATAAGGAATCTATAATATTCCAGCAGCACACAGGTACAAGGGGCGTGTTTGTATATTCCCTCTCATTACCACATAATGGAGCCAATAGAGCGAAACAAATCAGACCATCACGTCAGGCATACGTACGTTTTGTTTTCGTCAGTCCTAATGTCATGCATGAGCCTCCTACCTAACAGCCCAACAGACTCCCTCTCAGTCTGGTGGCGTGCCCATGACCTCAGCATGCTCTCCCTACACTCACGCTGTCCTTCTTTCAGGTCTACCCAAGATGTTGGTCATCAGGAACTACTTCGGCGTACCGAGCCCCACTTCAGGTCCACCGCTCAGCATCCAAACGGGTGACATCATCGAATTGATGTGTGCTGATCTCCATTGCCCCTGGTGGCAGGTCAGCAGACACCCCCCCAACCTGAAAAACTCGTAATCTGTTTCTTTATCTGTTGTGCAGTTGTTTCTGAGTATACACTCACAATTAATGATTATAAATATACCAGCACCTCTTACAAGGAAGTAAAACTCCCACATACTAGAAATGTTTGTTTGGTTTAGTCAAGCCACACGTGGTTGAAAAGAAACAGGTGGAGGAAAGACGAGCTGCTGGGAGAAAGTAATAATACTTAAAACATTTGACCTGAGTCTGAAAGAGCTTTGTATTCCAAACTAGAGCTGTTGTATAATCAGACGTAACGAGGAAACAGAAAACCTTACGATGCGTAATGCAGGATAAAACAGATACAAATACAACGCTGAAGTCAGTGCAGCAACATCCCTGCAGTCAGCAAACATTCAATATCCATCGCCTCTGCAGCCCGCAGACTGTAATCACGTCTGTTCTGGGGGCATGAATACAATCCATCAGTGTAATGTCATGTTATTAAAGCGAACAAAACCATGAGAGAGAGCTTATCTGGTGCTGGCGACGGGCTTCTGTGTCTGAAGATCTTCAAAAGTCACAAATGTATACAAACTATATTACCTATATAAATTTAACTATATAACATACAGTGACGAGTGATGGTGGGAAGGTCAGCTGATGCGAGCCGTGTCATCTCAGATGACCCACGTTCAGGAGTCGCACAGTTGGAGTCATGCAGAAAACGAGAACACTTTACTTATGAACGCATTTCTAATTTACCTATGCACTGAATACTAAATAATACATTTTTACACAATATTACATGTTCATTAAAGGCTATTTTATTACCACGTTGTTTGTGAGTAAGACCTGTAACTTGGCATGTACATGTGAACCATGGATCTGACTGAATGACAGCATCATCAACCAGTGCCTGAGTCAGTAAGAAGGAATTACAACGCTGTGGCTTCCAGAAAGTGCTGTTTATATGGATGCAGTCTCTCCAGCGCTCATAAATCAGAGTGATCACCATGGGAGAAATTAGGAACGCTTCCTCTTTCTCTCTCCCTGCCAGCCGCCATTTAACCAATGGCTAACCAGGGCTGTAAATTTGCAGCTACTCTGTGTTGCAAGCTAATTGTTCCTGAATCATGGATACAAAGTCAGCCAGATGTACGTAACTCAGTAATCTGTCTGTGCTTTCAGGGCAAAATCCTGTCAAAGAAGGAGGTTGGCTTCTTTCCCAGCACCGCCGTGAAGCCCTGCCCATGTGTAAGCATCCTTCTCCACACTGCAGCCCATGTTTGTTTACGTGTGAACGCCAGTGAGTCGTGGAGTGGTGGGGTGGTGGGAAGATGTTTGGGGAATTCTGAGGGCATTGTATGAGGCAAAACAGCCTACGGGTTACTATGTGGAGCGCACGCATCGTGCATTGTCTCATGAGATGAAAGTGGCCTTCTCTCTAATTCAATTGATCAATAAGAGGCAAACAGCAACAGGCAGTGGTTTATATTGTGCAAGTTAAAGTGGAGAGCTGAGAGGAGAAATGGAGTGTGGATCCTTTTATACATCATCTCACTGACACTAGAGAGTCAAGCTCCATTTGATAAAATGAAAATCAGACTCTGTCCAGCTGCTGCAGGAATATTGTTATCTCCCGTAGATAACAAACTACCATCACCACGGCTGTAAAGATAAGAGCAGCATTAAGCCGCTTTGCTCAGCTCGTAAACTGAAAACACATGTTCTACAGTTCGCTCTTTTATAGAACAGGCACCACAATAACACACTTCTGCTCTTTGCTCCAGGTCCCGAAACCTGTCGACTACTCCTCACAGCCATGGTATGCTCACCTGCTCTCTCACTGGGAATCTGCTTTATTCACAGTTTAAGAAAAGCTCATTAAATACATATGTAAAACCAGGCAGCATGCATGAAAGATCCCATCTTCCAAACCCGCTCCAGGGTGACAGGAAGTAGCAATTAGATTATGTAGCTCTACAATAACCTGGATGTATAAGCTAATTAAAGAGACATCACATGGAGGTTAAAGTGCTCAGCAGTGTGTTACTTCACGAACGTCCTGTAATGACTTTTAGAGCGCTCACGTTCACTCCCATTCTTCTCTGCTTCGACTCGTCCTTTCACTCGTGTGCCTTGTTGCAGGTTTGCGGGGCCCATAGAGAGGCTCCAGGCAGAAGCGGAACTCCTCAACAGGGTCAACAGCACCTACCTGGTGCGCCATCGCGGCAGAGAGTTCACAGAATACGCCATAAGCATAAAGTAAGTCAACGTGTTTTATGAGCATCATCTCAGCGTCTCCTTTTCGTCTTTCTTCTATTCATACAGTTACTGGCACCAGCTGTTTATCACTAACCAGCTCTTACTAGTCAATGTTAGAAATGGAGACTGAAGCTTTGAGTGCTCCCTACTCTGACTGTCTGCAGACATCCTATCAATGCTGTGACGTTGTGATAACCAGAATGATCCTATACCATGGTCACTATAATAAGTGAGATAGGAAATGTATTGTGTGTGTTCTAATATCAGCTGTTAGAGTTCATTAATATAAGTGCCTCCAGCCAAACCACAGCATTGACCACACATACAGTAACTCCTGACTTTATATACACTTTGACAGAGCCAGTCAGAGCTCCTTTGCAGGATGATGGGTTTTTCTCCGGAGGCTGGTCAACCAAAGACGTGTGTGTGTGTGAAACCGACCAAACCAGCTGCTAATGGAGGATTGACCTTAAAAACAATCGGAGCAGTTTATAATTAGAAGCAAACAGCCTTTTGAATCTTGGTAACAATGGATGTTTCAGAACCTTCTGGTGATGGTGACCCTGCTAATGCATGTTAACTCTGTGCTCAAGATAAAGGGCAGCCAGTGGAAAAGACATTTCCTGGAACAAAGAGCAAGAACAGAGATTTCTCTAAACTTCCTTTAACTTTCTAAAGCACAGACCTCCTGCACCGAAAGTCTAATTGTTTGCACTCACACAAATGTGGAGCTGGGAGCAGAGCGGAGAATATCGTACCACTGCTGAAGTTTAATAAATATGATACATTTGCCCATGAAATAGAAGCAGGGCAGAAAGAGCTGTGCTTCCATTTAAAGCGTAGAAATGGCCTCTATTCCTCTCAGCAGAGCAGGAGCGCCATTTCTGATGATTGTGTCTAAATAACCAAGAGACCCCAGCTTACAAACTCTACTCTCCGCTTTAACTTGAACTTTAATGCAGTCCTCACACACAGCACAGGCGACTGTATGTCTGCCAAGGTTTGCAAGCACACAAGCGAACAGACGGTTGAAAATGGGTTTAATAAAAACAAGGCGGACAAAAGATTCTGAACTAGTAAATCAAAGCTAAACTCAAAATTACATTCAAGCTAAGCAGTGTCTGTTTAACTTAGTTTGTGTAGGTGGATTGTAATTATACCTAGAGTCCTTTGGGATTTATTATTGTTGTTATTTATTTTATTAAACGTAGATTTTGAATACAGAGCAGGTCTGGGGGAGGTTTGCTCTGTTGTTTAGAGACCTATGGATTAAAGCCAAGGTCCAATCTCCCTAAAAAGTACTAAATGTGACATAAACTAACTGGGCGCATAATTACATAAAGAACTGAGCACATACTTCACTTAGACACAGCGCAGCGGCTGATTGGTGCACTAGGAGAAACCTTCATCATCCACCCTGTTAATGCAAGCAGACGTATGTGGGTGTGGGTGTGGTGTCACACACGTGTACGTTTCCTTCCGACCACCCATCACTCACGCGTCACAAACCTTTGGGACCCCATGCATTACACCGACTGCCGCGCTCTCCTCAGGGGCCCGGGGGGCCGGCCACCGATCGATGTCGGTGATCAGAGGGGGAAATTACACTCATAACTTATTCAATGGCCCACAGGTACAACAACGACGTGAAGCACATAAAGATCCTGACCAAGGAGGGCTGCTTCTACATCGCAGAGAACAAGAAGTTCAAGAGCATAATAGTGAGTCTTTTCAGCCTCTTTCTCGTACTTTAAAGAAAGAAATTCCACCACTGCAAGTCATAAATAAATCATCGCGTTCGCTTAATGAAGTGTCAAAACCTGAATTTTATTTTAGCTGTGTGCACAAGAATAGCCATGATTAGAGATGTGTTTATAGCATTATAGATACGTCCAGTGCATATGAGGAAGGTTCACCAGTCTTATTTATGGTGTTTTCTGTGACGTTGCTACAATGTACAGTAATAACTACCTACCTCATTCCACATGTTTGCGTTTGTGTGTGCAGGAACTTATCGAGTACTACAAACACCACTCCCTGAGAGAAGGTTTCAGAAGTCTGGACACCACGCTGCAGTTTCCTTACCGGCAGCCAGAGAACGCCGCCATGCATCGCCACAACCGCTCAGGTGGCAACTGTGAGTGGACAGAACAGAGACAGTTCACCACTAACTCTTCCAGCCTGGTAGCAACCAGTGTATTAACCCGCTCTGGTCTTTAACTCGGGATCTTCAGTAGCATTAAAATAAGCTGCACATACAGTTTGTGGTGTTAAAAGAAGAGTTCGGACTCTTCTGACGCTAATGGTTTTTAACTCGACTGTCAACTGTGGTTGGAGAATCAGCAACGCTTGTTATTAGATGTGATAGAGCTCTCTAGACGTTTACCGAAGATCAGATTCATTTGGGTTTCAGGAGAGGGAGGTAATCTGGCAGGAGCTTCAGGCAGTCAGGGCTGTTTACGGTCTCACTTACTGACTTCTCTACCAAGTGAAAGCAACAGTAAAGACATTCGTTGTCTCTTCCATCCTGTGATTAACATGAGCGCACAGTTTATATGAGGATACTTTTCCAGCATAACGGACATATGGATGTACGGTGTTACACGTGTTTGTTTCCTCAAAGGGGCAGCCTGTCCACACACATTTCCCCAAGAGATGTTAAAGTATCAGTTATTAGCGTTAGTCTTATTAGAATTAAACATCACTGAAGCCAAAGCTACAACATGCAACATGCAGGAACAGAGTCTCCTGTGATGCAGCCAGCACAACCAACATTAAGATGTGTTTCATCGCATATTTAAGTACAGTGTGTATTTATTTGATTAATTAAATACTGTAGCTTTAAGACCTCTTTCCACTGCAGGAACCCTTTATGGGACTTTTAAAGGAGTTTTTACCAAAGGAACCAGGGTTGAATCTAGTTTAGTTCAGTGCCCTGAGAAAAGTCCCTGTTTGCGTAGACCAGTGTCTATAAGGACGGGGCCAGCAGTACTAAGAGTACGCTGACAGTCCACTGCATTGCACATGGTGCATTATGTATGTTCTGTTCACAAACAGCCAGGACAGAGCAGCTCAAGAGATTCAGCTCAGTCGGTGTAATGATGTAGAGAGCAGCCACTGAAGGGACGTTTAGCTCAGGGAACCCACCTGGACTTTAGTTCTTGAGGACTCTGTTTTGATTTTATTTTACAGACAAACTTCGTTTCTGTTTTCCTAATTAGAAAGTTGCGCTTGCAGTTGGATCAGCAGCTCCTAAAGACAAAGCAGCTGTTGTCACCTTCCCTCTGTGACGAGCACAAACGTGCATGAACGCAGCACCCCAGTGATTATTTATGCATGCAGCTGCTGTTCCCACTTAACTCTGCCACTTTGTCAGTCATTACCCCTGCTAACCTGACTCCTCTCAGCGTTCAGCTGATAGAGATGTTATTTATCAGGCCTGAATGAGAGGGAGAACGTCCAGTGAGATACCTTCCTCTCTGGCTGGGGATTTAGTGACATCTGAGGAGTGAATGCCGTTGTCTTTTGACAGCGCTGTAGTTTGGTTGTTTGGAAATGACTCACGCTTGATTGTCTGCCACCCCCAGAGCTGAAGTAGAAGGTGTTGTTTACCCTGTAAAAACACCAAACCATGTTCACCCCGCATGAGCTGAACGCTTAGAGCCGTGCCAGAAGAAAAGCGATGAAACCCAGTGTGTGAGCCGCTGCCCGTCACTCGTGACGCGTCGCAACATTTCATCTGAACCCCGCTTGTGAGGGAACAGAGAGGGCCCACTCGCTGTCGACGACGTTCCAAGCGGGAGAAATGTGGACAGCTTGTACGGAGCTGCTGGTTGCTCTAGACGAGGCCTGTTGTTCAAACTCTGCTTCAGAAGCCGGAATTGAGACGCTTTGGTCTCGGTGTGGTCCTCAGTGTGTGTCTTGCAGGCAGCCTGCTCCCGTTGTGCACGCTTCACTTTCTCTCCTTCACTTTTAAACCACTCTTTTCTTTTGATTTCCGTTTTCCCCGAGCACTGCGGGAGGACTGCTAATTAAAGTTTATGCTTGCTTTTATGTGTTTCGGACAGTTTTGCTGAAGGCAAAAAAGTGTTGATACAAATGCGTGTTTATAGTTTCCTGGAACGGTCCACTAGTTCGCACTGTGTTTTGCAGAATGCTCCACAAATCAGACTCAACAATAATGAAGCATGTAAAATGCAGCTGGTGTTATGGCGTCTGTTTGAAGTGCAGGGCGATCCTTCTTCATATTGCTCATACCTAGACACCATTAGGGTTGCTGAGCTGTCTCTTAGTGCACTGATTAGTATTCACTTGGAAAAAAAAAACAAACACTGGAGCTGTGCTCTCTGTGCAGCATATCAATAAGCCAGGCCAGTTAACTTGCCAGCAGTATTGTTGTGAGCTGCACATTTTTCATAAAGTTGGGGCATTTATCTGCCTTTGTGGGGATTAGATTTGCTGTTCCCCGTAGCTGAGATGCAGGCGTCTCTGCAGGAGTGGGTCTAGAAACTTCTGATGCGCAGTTTTAGGAGGATGGGGAGGGTTAGGGTACATTAGTAAAAAGAACATATCACAAATCAAAGATTTTCACGGTTTAATGTATTTTTGTTGTAATTTTGTCTCTTTCTGTCTCTCAGTGGACGTTTTGTCTTTCTCAGTGTAATTCTGCACCGTTTTGCCGCTCTCTACACGATGTCATTGAATCCAAGCTTTCTAGCACTATATAGCACAGAGAATGTGTGTGTCAGGTTTCCATCTGTCCCGTAAAGAGTTTTCACCACACCTGCTGCGTTGACTTTGAATGAGCTTGGGAACTGTCCGTTTTCTGACACCAGGGGAAAACTTTCTCAGGTAGAAATGAAGAGACTGTGTGGATGAAGTGACACAAAAGTGTGGTTTATAAAACTGTTTTGTCTCCTCTGCTTCTCTCTCCTTCTGCCACCCCCCCATCTCCCGGCCTCTGCCCCACTCACATCTCTACGCTCCCTGCCTGGCCCCCATATAGCCCCATTGCTCTGTGGCCTCTCTTTTGTAACTCCTGCCGGCTACAGCTTTGTGCCTCCTTCCTCTGCTCCCTTCTGGTCAGGTACAGGTATCGCTTCTCTGTCTGTCTGTTCTCTCACGCTCTTTATCTCTCTCTCTCTCTCTCTTTGCTCTCACGGTGATGGCTGCTTAGCATGCTGGCTGTAGATCAGTGCGTTCAATGTCATTGCCTCTCTCTCTCTCTCTCTGCATTTAGCTTCCCAGTGCACCATCTCACGTCTTCTGTAGTTGTTTAATAGCGACTGTTTATTCTAGTAATGCATGGACGTCTTGTGTGAGTTTGTGTGTTATATTTTTGCACGTACGTTTTAGTGCGTGAGGTAAAAGTAAGCATCTGTGGATAGGTTCGGTGCGTGAGTGTGTATGTGTGTGTGTTCGTCAATGTGAAGGTGGACGTGTCCAAACATAGAGCTACACTACAGTATATTAGATATTCAATCCCTACGGCCAGGTTGGAGAGGTTTGACACTCCATTTCCACCTGTCAGCTCGGCCCAGTCCGACCCACCAGTCAGTGTGTGGAGTGAGGAGGCTGGCGGGGTGGGCTGGGGCAGTGGTAACTAGCTAACCTGCTCCACACCTCTCCTCGTCTCTTATGCACCATCTCCTCAGCAGGAAGTCCAGTCGCACACACACACACACACACGCACGTCAGCTGTCAGAACACCCTGGTCTGTCTCAACTAAAGCGGTGCATATACACTTCTATACTACACTGCTCTTTCTCAACTGGAGCACGAATCAGTCGGTGGTGGAACAACATGTTCTGCAGATGAAATGATGTCGAGGTTTATGTTGCCGTGTATGTGCATCCTGGGTCATTTAGTTTTTTATATTCTAAAAGGAGAGAGTCACTCGAGGCAGCGGGTTTTATTCTAGGTGAATGTCATCCATCTCTCTCTTATGTGTGTGTGTACATGTGTGTGTGTGTACATGTGTGTATGTTAGGGAGCTGCATTTCTCTAATATATATATGACATATATATGTATATATATATATATATATATATATATATATATATATATATATATAATGTTAATATACAAATCTCTATTTTTTATAGTGTTAACCCACAAAGGGATTGGTGTGGCCAT
>JAUMHF010000012.1:24133630-24150665 GCA_032359275.1 Microctenopoma steveboyesi
ATATAATGTTAATATCCACATCTCTCTTTTTTCTAGTGTTAACCCCCAAAGTGATTGGTGTGGCCATAGCGCGGTACGACTTCAGCTCACGTGACACACGGGAGCTTTCGCTGCAGGAGGGCGACGTGGTTAAGATCTATACAAAGACAGGAGCCAACGGCTGGTGGAGGGGAGAGGTCAACGGCAGGGTAAGCGGCAGCTTTAATAGTTGGTTAGCTGTGTTCTCGTTTCAGCTGTTAAACCCTCAATTGAATTTAAGCCTGAACCTAAAACAAGTTTTTTTTAAAGAAGAAAGTATTCTACAGGTGCCTGGAGGGTCAGATTTAGTGTTCCTTAGTCATGCTCACCTTCATCTGCTGCTCCTGTTAAGACCTAAATGTCTGTCCAGTACTGAGAGAATCCTGGTTCTAAATGCAGGGAAATCTCTGACTCCCACTCAGTTCACAGACTGTGTGTGTGTGTGTGTGTGTGTGTGTGTGTGTGTGTGTGTGTGTGTGTGTGTGTGTGTCTTGTGCTGCAGACATCACCATGTGGTTGTGTGTGTTTATTGAACAGCTGTGGTAAATGAAGAAGCTCTTCTCTTTTACTAGGCCTGATATGTGTGTGTGTGTGTGTGTGTGTGTGTGAGTGTGTGTGTGTGTGTGTGTGTGTGTGTGTGTGTCTGCTGTAGTGAAGACTAAACACTGTGTGTCGGGTCTGTTGAGTGCTGTTTGTGTCTCTTTAGAGCCGTAAAACCGGCTCCATCTGTCTTTGCTTTAATACCACCATGTCAGTTAAACAAAATCCCAGGATATTGTTAATTGGTGATCAAAAATGTGGTCTAATCAAAAGATGATTATTAAAAGAAAGAAGAAGAAGGAGAAAGAGCAACATTTTCATATATGTTATATTGAATTAAAGAAGTGAGTTTTTGGAAATCATCCAGAACTATTTAATGAATACTTTTATTGATTCCCTCAGGGTAAATTGTTGTGGAGCTCTAGTAGAGCGCCTAAATAAAAATATAAACCACAAATTATGCATAAGTTGTATTCATTAAGTTTTAAGTTAAATCGTTGACTTTAATCTTTCTGTACTTTGATGATTTGATAAAGTGAAAAACTTTTTTATCAAATGTTTGCTCTTAACTGACAGTTAAAAGAATATTTCTCAAAATTCACATTTTTGCACCAAGTTGGTCTCTGTATGCTACATTTGTTGGCCTAGCTTAGCATAAAGGCTGGGGCTGTGTGCAAAGGTCAAGAATTCTTCAATTCTTACAGAAGCTGAGTTGTAAAAACCTGTTGTGATATTGTCTCCAAAAGTCACTAATTCAAATATGTTAGTCACCGTTTCTCTCCCTGCCCTCAGGTCGGCTGGTTTCCGTCCACGTACGTAGAGGAGGGCGAGGAGTGAACCGTCCAACATGGGATGAAGAACGTGGCAAAAGAGGAACGGCAGCAGTGGAGTGAGCGAACTAATAGTGACAAACAGAGTGAGCTCCTGCCCCGCTGCTCGCTCTAGTGTTACTTCTCCGTGCGAAGCAGCCGACTTTGTCCTCCTCCACGGACCCCGCTGTCTACCACCATCCCAGAGGCCTTTGGGAGAGAGAAAGGGCTACAGCGCGCTGCAGACGCAAAGACGCCCCATCATTTCTGGTTGACTCTGTGTGACTAAGTGGCTCCACCAACTAGCAGCTTGCCTGTCAGTGGGGCACAAGCCCTTGTCAGACACAGCCCCCCTCCCTCATTAACTTCATCCGTCCATCCATAATTCAGCTTTCTCTCACTGCGGCTCGGCCGGGATGACCCCTCTACTCCCACCTGTTTCTGCTCGCCAATCTGTCAGATGTAGGTCCACTGTTCTGTGTGCACATCCATGCATCCCTCCATCCCCTCCAACACGCCTACCTGCGCTGAAGAAGAGCCACTGTTAGGCCTTTTCTTTTCATCTCTTTCATCACCTTCTCACTCTGAAGGGATCACAGTCAGCTCTGACCCTGCCAGTATGTTTGTTCCACTAATGCAGGTGGTTATTGATGACTTGATGACCCACATTCTCCATCCCCTTCAGATTAGGATCAGCGTGCACACATACGCTCTTGGTGGAGATGTAAGAGAGGGATGCCGTCGGATAGCATCGCTGCACAGTGCCAGTCATCGATTGCTGTTGTTGCTATTTTGCTCCCGCCTCCTACAGTCCTTATCCCCAGCCCAGTCACTTGTGTGTTTAGTTGTCTTGACTGTTATGTTGCAATCCTCTGCTCTTATCTGTCGACGGGCGCGCGTTCGCTGAGGGTTTATCTTTTTGGAGGCATTAGCGTGAGGGAACAAGCCACATGTCCCATTAGCATTAAACAGCTAAGAAAAGAAAAGCAGACGAGACACTCGTTTTTTTTCCCTGCTCAATTTTTCATCTCTCTTTCTTTTGCCTCGAATTGCTTTCTGAGTTTAATCATCTGGAAAAGATGCGCTTTGATTGCTTTCTTGCAGAGTGGAATTGATACTACGAGCTTGTCGCGTACTCAGACTTTATGCAGCATTCTCACAAGGTTGTGCATGAACATGTGTTGTCATCATCTTCCTGGCTGTTAGGAGGCTGCTTTAACTTCTATTTCACACACTTTTCAGGATTTTTTGTTTAGTTAGTATCAACATTTGAGTCCAAAGTAACAGATATCAGCTCTCAGAAACCTTTTTCTCTCCTTGCTTCTGCCAGCTTACTGTCCTCCCTTTCACCCCTTCTTTCTTTGAGATTCATCCTCACTCTATGTGCATTATGCAAACGATCTCCATAATTCACAGTGAAAGAGGATTTTCCCACATTTGGAGAAAAAAACACCTTTACAGGGAAAACTAACGCCGCATGACGTTAAAGCACACAAACACACGCGCCACATGATGAGCACAGAGCAGCAGCAGTTTCCAGGGTGCAGGTATTTAAAAAAATCAAAACACTACTTTGGACTAGTCCTTTATCAGTTGATCTTTGGCTCCTTGCTCTCACTGCCCAGATGTGACATAGGAAAACCATCTCTTGACTTTTTCACCTGTAAAGATTTACCACAGCGTGTACATATAATCCGATGATGATTTGATGATGAGGGAAACACACTGAGAGGCAGCGTTTGTTTGGTGTTCAGCTGAGGTTCAACGCCGGGATGTGAGCCCTGCCTCTGGAAGCTTTGAAATCTATCATCCTCCCATGTCATGTCTTTATGGTGATGATGCCAATGGGTATATATTTTGTGAATTTAGGTAATTTATTGTAAATGTATGATTTAGTATCAGCTTAATGGAACCATTACAGTATCTGCCAGACCTGCCACCTCATGTCTTTACTTTACTTCTTTTAATCCTGAGTCGTATTACTGCAGAAACAAAGGATGTGCCTAAAAGGATTTTAAACATTTAGCTTTTATGACATCTCCCTTTTCCATCAGTGTCACTGAGTGACCACTAGATGGAAGCATCCTAAGCGCATCACCTCCTCCCCGAGCAGTCACCCTCAGCTTGTTAAAGTTCAGACATGACGTCATGTGATTATCTAATATGCAGGGAAGCGGTTAGTGTCCACCTAAAAAGTATCATACATGCAAGATTCATTAGACTGCAGCTGGCACACTTTCCTCGTCTTATACAGATTTTATGTCTAGCAGGAGCTTCCTAAAATGTCTGCAGACTCTCGACAGCCAAAGGAAATTACGGTGAGAGAGAGAGAGAGCAGCACAAATGCAATCCAGCACGAGCTTCTCTCGTATCTTGGGAGAGCAGGGGAGGCAGAGGCTGTAGTAATCCACTCCTTCACTCCCTCCTCTGCCCAGATGAACTCTGGCCATTTACAACCCAACCCCCCCCCTCCCCCTTCGTTGTGTGCAGGAGGGATGGGGGGGCTCAAGGGTAACTGTGATCTAATTATTACACCATCACCTCACCTCCGCGACCCGCTGCATCCATCTCTCTGTCGCCGTGTCACTTCCCTTCTCTCGCTCACTCTTTCTGCTCTCTTTCCCATCCATCTTTCATCCAATCTCTGTCTTCTCAGTTCCTCTCTTTCTCGCTTCTGCTCCTCACTCTGATGCTCTGCAGGCTGTACCTGCCGCCGCTGCGTGTTGTTGGGAGGAGTACAGGAGTCTCCGTGTGACTGGGAGAGGAGGCGCAGAGGGAGGGAGGTGGCCTCTACGGACAACCAAAGCAAAATGACGACTTCTTTCATTTGATTTTGGCACAATTTACTGGGAAAAATGAGGAGAATTAGAATATGCAGCGTGTGTACAGATTACGTCCATATGTGAAGGCATATGCATTTAGGCTGGACTCAGGGTTCAGCAGGGGTTTTCTCTTTAACAGGCATGTACGAGCCTGAGCTGTCGCCCTCACACACCCAGCATCTTTCTTTCAGAGCTAAAAATCCTACAAATAGTTAACAGGTCATCCACTTTGCTGCAACATATTTCACTGTCAGTACTCCCTCCGTCCCTGCCTGAAGTTTGTGTCCATGTTCTGTTGTCATAATGAAGCCAAAGATGTGTGCTGTCTTTACTGTATGCTCACACACAGTATTATGCCCCGTAACCACGGTACCCAACCGCTGTGGCCTAACTCTAAAACCGTGCAATCCTGACTGTGTAGCATTATTGTTGCTGTATCATACTGTAAAATATGTACATAGCATATAATAAAGATATTGCTTCTTCTAGTGTGTTGTTGTTTCATGTCATGCATTTATGCAGAATTCTTTTCTTAAACTGAACAAATGAATTAGATACGTCTGCACTCAAAAAGTCAGAAAGAAATTTAGCATTTATGTTCAGGTAGGGTTCAGTTTCATAATTTAAACTTTAGGCTAAACCAGCAAAAAACTGTAAATAATAAACTATAAATAATAAATTAATGTATGCTCGTTCATTGGCTTTTGTCATAATAAGAAATAAAAAAAAAAAATTATAATAAAATAAAATAACTTCACAGCATGGTAATATTTCAGAAAACAACACAGTAATAACAAGTAAAGCGGCTACGTTTTATTTATAATAATAATATTAATTATATAATATCAGTGATTAAAAAACTATAAAGTAATATAATGGTAGTTAAGACTAAGGTAATAACATTTATTCTATATAATAGATTTATCATGGAAGTCAGAGGCCAAAAATATGTGGGTGTGCAGCCATTAACCATGAAACATCTGTACAATTCCAAACTACCTGTTTACTACTGCTGCTTCATGTCATGGCGATATCTGTGGTGCTAAAGATGACGGCTCCCCAGAACTAAGTACATAGGTAAGAGTTGCAGCAAAGGCCATAAACCCCACCTCCCCCTCCATGTTACACAATTTTTAAAAAGCTGTTATCATGCTGCTTAAGAAAGTGGGCATGTTTCTGATAAATGTGTGTCTGTAGGAAAAGCAGCATCAGGTTGGTTAATAATGTCTGCAAAGAACAAGGAAATGAAAAGTAAATGAACTAGCTTGTCCTTTACACATTGCTCCATCTGCTCCTGTGGTTATTTAGGCCTACGCTGCATTTTCTCTGTGGATTTTAGTATTTCTTAATATCAACAGTCAAATAAAAATAACTTTTTTATAAAGCAAATTTACAGTCACTGCCATCATGCATGGAATAAACAAAAAGTTTACAGATGGAGCATGTTCATCTTTGAATGATATAAAATGTAGAATCTCAAACTCTTATTTTGAGAAGGCTATGGATGACATGTATAGATTTTGAATGTTTAAAATTCATTCATCGTTCTCACCACCTTGTGTGGTTAAAATCTGGGCGCGGCCCTTAAAGTGTACCGTGTGCTCATTAATCGGCCGTCATGGTGTTACTGTCGTGTTTTGTTGCTGTCCTCCACAGGACTTAAATAACCTGCAGCCAGTGGGGTGCTGTTTCTCACTAGCTTATTGGCTAATAAGTGTGAATAAAAGTGGGGATAAACGGTGGGTCTTGTTGTTGTTGTCATGCTGACAATAATGAACTGAGTTGACTAAACTTCTAAATTTAGCCGAATGCAGAAACAGTGAACGCAGGCAGGGCTGAGGGTGTGTGAGAACACACACTGAAGCCGTACAAGTGTGTACAAGACACAGACCATATGTTGGTGCTTACTGTAAAAATGACGTGCGTGCGTGTGAGGGTCCTGTGTGGTGGTGTGTGTGCACGTGTGGGTGGTGGTCTCCGCAGCCATCTGCTGCCTGGTTACCTGCGGGTGCTGGAGCTAGACTGAGGCTCAGACACGGAAAGGATCAGTGGTGACGCGTTGGAGCCGCCGGTGCTGCAGGCGAGAGAGGCACTGTCCTGAACAGCCTGCAGGTGGGCTTCGCCTTGGCCGGGCAGGTCTGGATCACACCAGGCTGTTTCCAGCTGTGGCTGGACCACCAGCGTGACAGATGGCTGGTGAGAGCGGAACATCAGTGTCAGCCTTCTTCATAGCACTGAAAGATTGTTGGGCCCTGCTTTGCGGACGTCTGTAGTCCTGTCTGACACTAGTTCACTTTGCATAAATAGTCAAGGTTTAGCAGCTGTTTAACTAAAAAACGTTGGCAGAATTTGAAGCATGGACATTTAAGACTAAAACTAGACAAGGGGTACATGCCTAAACAAATAAGTGGTCGACCACTGAAGATCACACTGAGAGCTAGAGGCCTTTCTTGCAGTGTTTACGAGTCCTCCATGAGTAGGACAAACCAGAGATTGTTCTCCTGATGGATGAGCTCAAAGCAGAAATCTGTGGCTCATGTAGGCAGTGTTTGCATTTCAGCATATGAACCTTTGCCTGTAAAAATGAACAGATAGTGAAGGTCTCCATCAGTGAAGTGAATCTCGGTAGAAAGTAGATCATCCATCCGTCCTTTATCTTCCACTGCATCCGCAGTCGGGTCGCGGTGGGTGCTGGAGCCTATCACAGCTGTCTTCAGGAGAAAGTAGATCATGCTGCAAGAAAATGTTTAAAGCAGAAGAAATGTTAGACAGTGAAAAGTGCATGTCTTGTTTAGCTGCATAACTTGTTGGGAGGCTTTTTGTATAATATGTGTACAGTATATGGGTGATCAGCGCACTAAGGATAAGTGCAAAATGCACCAACATCATTGGTCCCATTGACAGTCTCTCAGTTGTAGTTGTCAGTTTGGCTGCTCTTGTGTAAACGTCTTCTCTGAACTGCCAGTTTATAGAACTGAAGTGCAATGATGTGAAGAAGGTCATTTAACTGGATGGAGTTGGAATGAGAAATAAACAACAAAATCTCCCTGTATTGGTGTTTAATTGTTATATTGTTAGAAAAGTGACCAAAGTCAAACGTGGATACCGTGAAAACCTTCTAACAAATTAAATAAACACTAGATGATTTACCAGAAATAATAACTGTGTCATTACCTACTGTATATCAAATGTTAAATGTCTGCAGTGAGGTATTATCCATAACTTAGAGGTAGAATATTTACTCCCTAATATTTCTTGGACCACCTTTGGATCAGCCATGTGGCATCGATAAGCCCAGAGTCACATTCATACTGAGTGTCAGCTCCGCTGACTGAACTCTCTTGTTTCAGTTCAGCGCTGCAGTCACTTGTATACCGTCTCCCTTCCCAAACCCCAGCATCTCATAAATCCTGCCATGTTTTGACTTCTTCGACTGCACTTCTCATATCGCAGTCTATTTCTCAGTTCGTCTTGCACATTCCTTTTCTCAGTTTATTGCTGTTTTTTTTTTTCAGGCCAAGAGGGAATCATCATCATTGCCAGACGGTATGGCTGCTGTGTGTAAATATCAAGCAGCACCGACACCCCACTCCCCACCCCCCGACACCCTCTGTTTTTCTGGAGACCATCAGCACTGCATAAACACTGAGATGCTGTCTACAGAACACACTCAGACAGCTGATTACCATAAAACACACACACACACACTCACAGCCTTGTATCAGGCGTCGTTTTTCTACTGGTTACAGATACACTACACTAACCTTTAGTTTATTCTCATTCATAGCTGGGTGGCATAGAACATATGTCGTCCGTAGTCCTGTGTGCGGTTTGATGGCACCGACAACACACCCTCATGCATACGACGGTGCACTTTTCAGAGCTGCACTTCTTAGTGTCTTTTCTTCATATCTGTACAAACACAACACACTTTCTAATATGCGTCCTACACAGCCATGCCTGCATCCACACACACTGGTAACAGATGGTGGCACAAACATTATTCTCAACAACAATCTACACTATGAACACTTATCCTCATCCAAAGTTTTATTTAGCCACATGCTGTGTATCTTCTGATATGATACAGAAAGACTTGCGCACCTCCAAAACTCTCTGTCAAGGTCAACATGCCCGCAGCAAGTTTGCCGCACATCTGATGCTAAAGGAGCTTAGAACCATATCACGTTCATTTAAATGGAAGAGCACTAAACACACAGCAGGCCTGACAACACCATATTCTCAGGGGTCACATGTACAGATGATACCTGCTGCGGTTATATCCAGTCTGTGCCAGGAATAAACACTCGGGTGTGATGACACCCTGTGTGTTGCACACTTGAGTTTTGTATTTGTCTGTGTGTGAATTAAACAGAAAATCTAAAGAGTACAATATTTCACTCTAGCGGCCTGGTAGCTCAATGGGTCTGACTCCCCCACCAGGTGTGTCCCTGAGCCAGACACACAGCGCCAGCTCCCGGTAAGTCGCTTTGGACAAAAGTGTCTGCCAAGCAAAGTAAAGTAAATTGGGATGAGCAAGGTTGAATGTGAATTGAACAAAGGCTTGTTTCACAAAATAAATACTATTTTATGAGTCATTTGTCTGTGGAATAAGATCAAAATGGTATTTTAGTTTAGTTTAGATGTTTTTCTATATTATTGTATTGTAGACAGTTACATTATGATTTATTTATTAAATGTCCATAATGGAACATCTAAATGTCTCAAATATCTCGAATTAACACTGCTTATTTGATTCTGTATGTGTCCATCGATTTGACTTCATTGAACATCTAGCTGTTTACCTCATCACATGGTTTGACAGTAAGCAGAAGAGTGAAAAGACACCAGACAAATGGGGTTCCAGAAAACCATTTCATCGCGGGTGTGCTATTTTCCGATTGTGCAGAATGAATCCTTAAGCCATCGTATCAATCCTGTGTTTAATACCGTTCACAGCTGCTATTGCTTCTGTACATCCTGTCTCATTAAAGTGGCTGGGCTGCCCTTTCTGCATTTCCTTCAAACGGTGTGCACATGCACAAGAGATTTAAAGGAAGCAGTGCGTGGATTAACTGCATGAGATATAATTTGTGTTTGTATGTCACAAAATAATGCAATGCAGAAAAGTGGAGCATCTGGTTGCAGCCACATCGAAGGAGAAACATAATGTGCAATTTGTAATAAAGTAAACAGTATTTAATAACAGGAAAAGGAATCATCTTCTATGTCTGTATATGGCATTGATCTAACCCAGGAAAAACGTTTGGTGCAGTGATCAAAGAAATGTGAGTACATGCCAGAGTTTAACTGTGATTAGAGTTCATGTGATGATTCTTGACCTGGTCCTGTGAGTTTGATTCAAACCACCAACCAGCCACCAGTACAGCATGCTCCTACATTTTAAAAACAAACAAGCTGTACAGTAGAAGGTATCAGGCAAGTATTACCAGTCACATTTACAGGAAGAACATCTGAAATACTGTCTCTGGAATTTCACATAGACCAGACTGGTCTATGGTAATTTATACTTTGTTAAATACATTACTGTTTTGACTAGTCCTTAATACTTGTGGATCTTTCATGTCAATCTAATACAGTACCAGACAGTGCAAACAGGTCTGTGCTGGTATTTAAAACATCCAAAAAGGTCTTGTTCTTGAATACTCCCTCTCACACCTGTTCCCAGTTTAAATCAACCTGTTTCAGCAGCCCCTACCACTGTCAGGTTCCTCATGCTCACTGTCCACACTGGACAAGGTTCATGAGAGGCACACGGTGTACAAGATGTGAAGCTATAAAATAAACGTGACTTCACATCAAGGCATTGCATTAACACATACACACTCGTACATATCTTTTAGCCCAGTAGCCCTTCTCGATGTCTAGAACATCCTGGAATTCCTTCCTCCCCTGTGGAGCTCACACAGCTCTATTCTTCTATGGAGAAGGAGATGAGAGAAGCTCACTGGCGCGGTTACTTTTCATGTGCCGCTCTCTTCCAGCTGCATTAGCCCATCATGCCATGTATTATTGAAGTGGGACTGTAAAGATTTTCTGCTACAGGATGTGCACTTCTAAAACGACTCATACACACATACACAAGTTTCCTGAAATCACTATCACATTTCTAATTTGGGATTGGTAACCACCTCCTTGCTTTTACTCTGTAAGGTGAACTGATCTGGGAACCCCCCCGTGCAGTTTAAAATGATACATACATTTCTATAGGTGCTGCTGGGAAGGATCTCATCCATTAATTATCTGGACTGCATAGATGCTTACGGTGTAGTTGACAGTGTGCTGGTGTCTAAACAGTAGTACGCGAATCTTTGGCAGCTGCTGAAGAAAAAGTGTTGGACTTAAAATTCACAGTCCTCGTGAGTTTGAAACCCAGGTCGACTTCCCAATGTGATCACTGCGATTGTTCTAAAAACAAGAAAGGTGACAGACATGGGGGAACATTTATAGTGGTCTGGCTAGACAATGAACACAGGGAGATAACATCACTAAAAATCTCACTGTTCAACAAACAGACGTTGTTTGAATTTCTCCTGCTCAGCTTCATGGATTTTAGATTAGAATGAAACATGAGTAAAAGTTCTGAATCCCCGCTGCGTCCTAAAGAATTGGTTTAGACTAGTCACAAAACTCATGGCCTCTGATGAACGAGAAAAGAAGAACGTTAGAACTTAACTCCAGACCAAGCTCAGGCAAACCACACAACTACAACACATTCGAGCGGCCTTCACATGCTCCCTGGGACGGTGCTGTTACCACCACGTCCTTATGTGTGGTGTTAGTTAGACCACTGACATCTCACAGCATTGGTACCTTTAGAGCCATTGTGAGACAACAAGGAATTGGACAAAGCATCATTATCTGACGCCCAGGAGGTTGAGCTGGTATATGATGCCCAAGGAGCAGCAATATTTGACACCACGCCACAGAACAGCAGCCGCTCTCCTCCTGCCTGCCTACAGGTCTTGCTGCATACAACATAGTCATTGCTCCCGTCTTCTATTGACATGCCTAAGTTATCATTGAATCATTGAATGCGTCTCATTCAGAGGAAAAGGGGAACTTTAACACAAAAGGCCATGACAAAGCATCATGTTAGACCCTGGCAAAGAGAACAATAAAGTTAGAGCAGCTGTAGAAATGTGAAAAGGGTGTTTTGGCTTCGTGGGGCAGTGTCTGTTAAAAATGTCCCACATAGCCTAGAACACATTTGAAAACATGGAAATTACTGACAAAACCAAACACATCAAGCAAGGTCACCCAAGCTTTAAATGCACCAGTAGCTATACAAAAAGCATGTATGTGTCAGCTGCAGCGGCTAGGTGTAGTTCTCTTGATAGCGCACACCCATACACTCCTCTACATTATGCATTCAGACCCCTACTTCCTCCTGCGTAGCAGAGGGATGATTGAGATGTAGGAGGTAGAGTTTCTATTTTCAGGGTCTTTGAGTCGAGCTCGCTCTTTGCCTCGCCTCTCTCTTTCCCTTCTAACTTCAACTGGCAATCGTGCCATTCGCAATGTGCCCGGTCCCCAGTGTCCCTCGGAGCACCTCCAGATGTATTCAGCTCCCATTTGTCATTCCTGGGAATGTGGTGGCGTCAGCAGTTATGTCTCAACCTCCACCGACGGCACCACTACACCACCACGAGGAGTTTCAGCTCTGCCTGAGGTCACCCTTCTCCCTTATTACAGTTTTATATCTTCAACATGATGGATAATGATGATGTTGTTGCCCTATTTAGTCTGCTGTGGCAACCACACACACGCATCAACAGCTCATTCAGTTGCATTTCATTTATGTGCCGACTCGATTTCTTATAGTTCTCTTACCTCCATTAGTGCGTTCAATGGCAGACCTGAGCTCACTGAATTTCCCTTTAAACACTAATAAACACTTCTCTGGATATTAGTGGCTGGTGCGTGCAGGCATAACGGAGCAGAAGTCAAACGTACATTTCGTGCAGACAGGATGTGTTCATAGCAAATATTTTGATGTGTCACAGCAGGTAACTTTTGTAAATGATGATTACCAGGGAGCCCCCCCACCCTAACAACAGAGACCCCCAGCTTCATGTAGCTCATCCGACACCTTACTTACAGCGCATGTTCTTCCTGCTCCGACATGTCAGGATGTGGCAAAGCATGAACACAAGGCCCAGTAACCAAAGAAGAAGTTGTTCCAGCAAGCAGTCCAGTCCTTCTTCTGCTGCTTGCACAGATGACAGAGACTTCATGCTGCGCTTTGCACTGCTGCAGTTTTATATTAACAATTTAGCATTTTGATTTAAATAAATATTGTTAATTTCTGCCTCTGGCATGATGCAGCACTTCTTCTAGTTGTTCCATACAAAACAGCAAAAGCATTTTCTGACATTTTATGTATTACTGCCAAATATAGAAGTTTTAACTGTAACAGAAACAACATCAAATTCTTCTTCATTCCTCATGTACGATGCAGACTTTTCATAACAATGCAACAGATGACCAGTGATTGTAGGAGGTGTGATCTTATGGCTGTGGGTGTGTGTAATGTATGAGGTGGAAGGTTCCCATTACAGGCTTTAACACTCATTTCCCATTGTTTAAATCAGAGCTGATATTTTTATGTCAGTAATTCACAGACTACACTCGCCGACAGATGACAGCAGGCGGTTTGCACCTGTGCACACAAGTAAGAACAACAAAACACAATCACGGGGGCAGAAAGCTCAGATGTAGGCCCCACTCCAGATACCATCAGGATCGGTGTTTCTGCTGGTGCTCTGAGAGACACTACGAGTACGCTTTTTAAATTACATTAGAAGAAGAATCAACTTTATTGTCATTGATACATTTTTACACATTACAACAAAATTGGTCCTCTGCATTTAACCCTTCGCCCCCTTGGGGGGAGCAGTGAGCAGCCACCGCGGCTGCTTGGGGTCTCGCGTTAGGGACACACCTGGTGTGGGGGATGTGCTGGGTGCCTCAGCTGGGAATCGAACCCGGGGCTCCTGCTTCCCAGCCCTCTGCCTTAACCACTCTGCTACCTATTATGCCTTGTCATTGCATTATTCATTTCTCCAGCTGTGGTCAGTCCATCATTTGTTTGCCCCATCACCTTTTTACCATTTTTACTACACACCTAGTGAGTTCTCAGACATCTACGTCGTCACCATCGTCAGTAGTTTCCTGAAAAATATGGCATTTATTCTGATTAAAAAGCTGAAATTTGCCCCATGGTGGATTATCAGTGCACTGCATGCAGTGGAGAGAGTGGAGAGGTTGGGGTACGATATGGAAAACGACTTCTTGCAGACTTCCTGTAGTGTGATTTTGTTTTCATGAAACATTTTACATAAGAACATTATATTGAGCCGTATTTAAAAATATTCTTACTACAAATAACGACTCCAGCTTTAAAAGACCTCTTCATTAACGCATAAGAAACTAAATAAACTATAATGTAACCAGAAGACATCGTTTTCTTGGTTCAACTGATTTCATTCTGCTCACAAAGCAAGAGATGTGATTAGTGTGAAAGGATTTCTTCATAATGAAGACAAAATGATGAAGCCTCCAGTAACTTGTTGAGCAGCTAACAGCAGCCCTCATTTAAAAGCGGGCTGACAGCTCTGTTGTCATCTCACCCATATACACTCACCTACAGAAACACAGAGGCCCAGCGGCAGCATACACTGACGACGAGCTAATAAATTAAACTCAATTAATTACCATGTTTAGCATAATTCTGGTGTTTAACAAAGGTCTTTGTGGTAGATGTATGCATTACAACAATTATTCATTTTGATGAGCAGGGATTATAAATGAGGCAATTAACACGCTGTCAGATTGGAGGGGAAAGAGCCTGGCTGCTCGTACGCACAATCCTATTTTTTGCATGTAAACTTGAGAGTGCAGTGGCGGCGTCTGGTGTCAGGCTGTCAGATAGGGGGGGGCTGAGGGTCGGCTGGGTGCCAATGTGACCGGGACGGCACTGTCTCCCACAGCGAACAGTTGACCCCATCAAAAAGACAGAGCAGCTGAGTTAGAATGGAGATGCTGTGTCCGACCATTCTCCCAGCTCATCCAGTTGTGGATGAACAACAACAGAGCCACATCAACACACACTTTTAGGATGATAATCCTCTGTGCACCTCATTTGCACCTCGTGTGTGCACGCACACATGCACAAACTAACACAGGCACGGGAAGAGAGGCTGCCAGCAAGTTAGGTCCCAAGGCGAGAGCTGGAGCTGCAGAGAGGGGGAACACATTAGCCTAATAAGGGACATCTGGTGGCCATTCATTAACTTGACCATCCTTGAAGTCCCTGACCCAAAATGTCATTTTTTACTTTGCAGAGGAATCTGTGACAAGATGAACTTGGCCACATTACCAAAGATGGAAAACGTGAGCGAAACAGGAGGAACGAGAGCGATGACTGTGGGAACATGACGATTGATCAGGATGTGTGAGAGGACTAAAAATAAAAATGTTTCTTCACTTTGACACGAGCAATTCACCGAACCTACACGACGCAAACAGCTCAACAGCAAACTATTTACGATGGAGTCTGTTTTACAAGAGCAAGATGAAAAGCAAAATGCCAAAGAAAATGTATGGTGTCCTCCCTCTCATCAACACCCGGTGAAGCAAGGGATGTTCATGTGTGCACATTAAGAGTGTCTCAGAAAACTCAGAAAACACAATTCTAAAATATTATTATTTCAATATAATATTATTATATTCATATATTGTATATATTATTGATAGGATCACTAAAGGTCATGAACTTAACCCTATCTGTGACACAAAGAAGAAGAGAACTCTAAGGAAGTGGAAAGGCACGTCATAGGAACCAAGCATGACCATGCGGAGGGGTTAATGAACAGACACTGTGACAGAAACCTGTGCGGCGCGTCTCACTCTTTGACTGACATCATTTACCATATCAAGTGCTTCCTAATGAGTGTCTGCTCATACACGTGAGCTGCAAATCCCTAATGCAACAGGGGGTCTGCACGGGTCTAATCAAGCTGTCTGATTAGACGTGTGCACCGAGAAGCACCTTTTACTGTCTCCTACCAAAACACTCCACAAGGTCATATGCTAATGCTCCTGTTAAATTCTTTCAAGTGGTAACGTGAGCGAGGTGTGTTTGTTTTTCTGAGGTGCCAAGAGTTCATTTCTGGGATGGTTTTGCTCTGCCGTTTGCACAGATTAGCAGCAAGAGAACAAATGGTTTTCTTTTTATATTAAACATCTTTTGCAATGTGTGTTCAAGGTTATTGTGTCTGACAGTTTTACATCATTAGTGCACGTTGGGAAACGCAACACTTTTTATCCCCTCTAAGACTTCGCCAGAGTTTAGAATGACATATAGTGTGTATTTCTATCTTTACCTCAGCAGCAGTGCAGTGCTCCGGTGTATCAGTCAGCGTGTTGGAGTTACTGTAGGTGTTCTTTGTGCAGACTAATGTGTTCTCGGTACATCTTCATTATTAATGCTCGGTAATCTCTTCAGTGCCATTTGGGCTGGTTTCTCTTTCCACAGATCAAATATACTTTCCTTTAAGCCCCCTGGCTGTGCTGAAGGTCGTCAGAGAACCTTTAGCCATAGTTATTTCAAGTCACAGTGAACGAGCTGGGGACAAAATAAAAAGGCACTTGATGATGAGCACATGTATTCTTCATATTTAGTTTCACAGTAACAGTCATCAAAATATAGGGACATATTTAGACATATATAGAGACATATTTGTACCACTGAAGTGCAGAGGACTTTAATGCAAACATGCCGTGCATAATTATTTCACCCACGCACCTGTTTGTGTCCTTGGGGATACACCGAAGCAGAGAAAGGTACTTTCTCCAGCTCCTTAATGAAGCTCTTGCTAAGCAGCAATCTAGGTTACTGACTGCGTTTGCTCACGAGATGAAGGAGATTCTCAGCTGGTTGGCCACCAGATTCTGGAAGAAAAAAACACAACAACTGTTTACTTATTATAATTTTTTAGAAGAAGAAGGAGAACAGTTTCTTTTTTGCACGTTTAAATATTGTTCCTTTGGAAGCATTTCGGCCCACATTGATTTTGTCCAGCTGCCCCGTAGTTAAAGCTTGTTTAGGGCAGACATGCTGCAGGTTGGACGTGGCTTGCTCTGGGGCACTTTCATTCCACTAGATGAGGAGCAAAGCGGGCGGTTTCTATTTACTCTCCCCAGTTGTAGCTGCTGAGCTGCCAACCAACACACTGTCCTGTCCAAACCCTGGAGGTTGTCCAGTGGTAAAGATGCCAGGCTGAGGGACTTTTAGCCATGTTTGTCTCTTTACCATCCAACAAATGGCTTCGTGTTTGAGTCACTGCCAGAGCCGATATTCCCATCAGCGGGGCTGGACTACAATACGGCTGATTATCCCATCCTTATTAAAGCTGCGGGGATGCCAGCAGCGGAGCAAAGCGTATTTACAGCACCACAGACGCTCTTTTGTTCTGCTAATAAAGGAAAATACAGATATGCTGACTAATGATGGTGCAGATGACCGTCTTGGCCCTTTAGTTGTAGGAACAGCAGAATGAAACACAACCCTGTCCATCAGCTCGTCACCCGAACATGCTGCACCTGCAGAAACATCACAGAGAAAACATTCAGCAGGAAAAGCTGTGTGCAGCATGTTTTTTTTATTAATTATTGACTGATTTTAAGTTGAGATTCAACCAACAGGTTTGGGCCGACCTGAATATCCCCCGTGTGCTTTACAAACGCTCTTGTCTGAAATCGTTTCTGCACATCAGGTGTTTTGCCAAAGGCATGGCACCGAATCAATCCTATTTCTGACTA
>JAUMHF010000012.1:24153193-24167674 GCA_032359275.1 Microctenopoma steveboyesi
ACCCGAACATGCTGCACCTGCAGAAACATCACAGAGAAAACATTCAGCAGGAAAAGCTGTGTGCAGCATGTTTTTTTATTAATTATTGACTGATTTTAAGTTGAGATCTAAGCTGAGCTCTTGTCTGAAATCGTTTCTGCACATCAGGTGTTTTGCCAAAGGCATGGCACCGAATCAATCCTATTTCTGACTAGACGGCTGTCTGGGGTCACGTTAGCGCGCATGAGACCAGCTCTGTGTGAGCGGAAACCTGTTGCACCAACAAGTTACTGTAAAAATAAATCCACCCTGAGTGACATTAATATGACGGAGATGACTCTCGCTTGTGTCTTTGAGTCATTTATTTAGCTGAGGTTTACACTTGGTGCCAGCAAACCAGAGGGAAGGGAGACGAGAAAGAACAGGAATGAATTGAAAGTTAAGACAGAGAAAACATTCAGCTTCCACAGGACTTTCTGTCCCTCTGACTTTATATGTGACCCTGACTTTGTTCAGTCTATCAGTCTGTCGTGCTGTTGATGCTGTGGTTGCACACGCTGTTTGTCGACATCCGTGGAAAACGGCCAGTGTGTACTCAGGTTTCTACTCTACACACACACACACACACACACACTGCAGGGACGGGTATGACACAGAAAACAAACAGTCTGCTACTTCGAATCTCAGCTTTTCTTCCGTCGGATTGGACACTGGGATCTGGCTGATAAAGGGTGAGCATGTTCAGGATAGGGCACTAGACGTCACTTTAACAGTGTCCTCTAGTCAGACTAGAGAACATCATTAAAACAAGTGATTTTTGATTTATTAAACCGTGATCAGATCTAACGAGATGTGCCTCTCTGAATGTGAAGTCTGTTGAAAATAAGAAGAACTACTACAGTCCAGTGTGCAAGAAGCTGGCTCACCTGACCTGCTGACGGCAGCTGAGCCAGCAGCAGCAGCAGCAGCAGCAGCAGATGGTGTCTCCACCAGGCTGACGCACTGCAACCTAAGGAAACGCACCCTACGAGTCAAAACGCAGGCGGGTTACCGACACAGGTACACAACACAGTATGCAAACAGTATAGAAAAGTGCTGGATACCACAGATGAGTGAGATACCGTGTAACCTGAAGCTTAGCACACGGACACTCCACTACACAGACAACCTATGGTCACCTGCTGGTGTTCAAGCATTTATTGACTGTTTGTGCCAATTAAAATGACTGGGCCATGAGTTGTAACAGCTCAGAATGAGTGGGTGGGAAATAGGACGCTACTCTAAAGACTACTTATTATTATTTCTGTATCCATTCACCGTGTCTCCAGAGAAAGGGCTGATCAAATGCTCGAGCCTTTGTTAATATTTATTTTATTATATGTAAGTCGTGTCCTTTCCTCTCTGTATGTGCAGCTGTAGTATAACAGTACCTGCTTATTTCAGGCTGCACAGCCAGCTTTGCTATCATGAATATTATTATTCCTCAATCTATTGCAATTCCATTCACAGAGTTACCGGTTACATTTGGCCTCGGTTTCCAGTTACAGGCGCTTCTATGTGGCCCGGGAAAAGGTTACCGCTGCCGAGTTGTGACATCAAACCTCCTGCCGTTCACTCCTTACTCTGCTGCCATCACAGCCCTGTTTGACATCCGTCAACTGTGTTGAGCCCGGACGGATTTCACGTTTTACATTTCAAACATTTCCCTGCACGCAGCTGGAAAATCAAGTGTCAAGTATTTGAAAGTAGCGGGTAAAAGTACGATGGGTTAAAACCAGAATCCCAATGGTTTAACTATGTAGCATGGCACAATATTTTCAATTCAACAGGATTTCACATAAGGGTCACTGTGTTGACGTGACAGGACACAGCACTGAGTAAACGCTTTTTATTTTTCTAGTGCGTTCAAAGTAGAAAAGTAGTATCCCGACATCCTTGCGCTTCCTCTGTGACAGTCAAAGGTTCAGTCTTCTCAGAGTCATGGGTTGCTGAAGTGTGCATGTGTTCGTCACCACACCATTTGAATACGTACTAAAAGGACTTAAACATCAATGAACGTTTCTTCTGTCGTCATTGTCTCGCTTTAAGAATAACCAATGATTTTGTTCGCTGCAGAAACTGTTTTTCCTTAGGTGAAAAAAAGAATCCAGCACCAATGTGTTGAGCTATGTAAAAATCCTAGATGTCTAACACTTAATCAGCAGCAGGGAGACATATTACCCTGGTAACATTACTGTGGAAACTCTCAGGTGTCCTGGTCTCCAAAGGAATCTGTACCTTTGAAAAATGGAGCCTTGAAAGTATTCATTAGTTAGCCAAGCACTGAGATTACCCTGCTAATGCCAGTGTGATATAAAAGGAGAGATGTGGGCCAGAGAAAAAAAAACTTTTCAGCTTCTCTAAAGAGCCATTTCTAAAGAAAAAAACCCAGTGAAAAGTCAGACAATTTCAGTCAAGCTCTGTGAAGGCTTCTGGCTGAGCAGCAGCTTTAGGATCTATTAATGGACACGCTGTGCGACTGGTTTCGGTGGAGGGAGAACTCCGCCATGGGAGGAAAGCACCAACCTCTCAGTGCCAACTTTAGGAAAAAGGAACACTAATCAATAAGTGCTGTGCGCGGTTCAATAAGTGCATTGATCATGAGGCAAACAAACACATCACAACTGTAGCAAGAATAAGAGCACCAGGCAGAGTCAGCACCTCGTATCCCAACCTTATGTTCTGTGCTTAGGCTTATTTTCACCTCTTATAGAGTCAGTCGACATCTGGAGGAGATAATAAACAGCTGAATTTGAAGCACAACATGCTGTTTCAAAAACTTTAATAACAGAAATTGGAATTCTGTGCATGTGCTAGTATTTAACCATAAACATGATTTATGTTCTTCACAGTCCATCCAGCTTTTCCAGGTCTTAGAAGAGAAACAAGCAACTGGGCCTATAAAAACAAGCATAAAAGAAGCAAAATAAACTCAACTATCTTTTTATTATTACAATTCAATTATTAGTGCAGCACCATTTTTCACTCTCAAGAAGTCATAACGTCAGACATAATGACCAACTGCAGGTAACTCACTGATGAGACATGATGTGCACTTTACTTTGTTTGGCAGATGCTCACGAGGAGCTAGTGCTGAGTGTCTTGCTCAAGGACACACCTGGTATTGGTGATGGACCAGGGATTTGATCCTGCCACCTGGGTGCCAGATAATACTTATTTCAGACTTACAGTTTTATAATTAATAGGGACCATATAGAAAAACACACAGAAAGCAATATGCAGCTTGTTTTATATTATATGTTTTATGGTAAGTTACGTTATATATTCCAGGATATTACTAAGTATTTACAGAAATCCAGGAGCTGCTATTAAAATGCAGGAGACTACCACAGTTTTTGGGAAGAAGTGGACAGTCCCCTGTGACATCTGCATCTAGTGCCTGTATTTAGCAGGTTATATCAGAAGGACATATACTGCTCAGCTAGTGCCTGTATTTAGCAGGTTATATCAGAAGGACATATACTGCTGTAGTTCATTTTCAATTTAACTAGAATAAAAGATCACTCGTATCAGTAAGGAGTTGCCTCTGATGAAGCCACCGAGAATTACCGCCTAACCTTCGTCTATGAAGCTGAACCAATTTTATTTGGTCTTGGTTCAGTGAAAAGGTTCTGAATAACACTGGCTGCACACTACCTGCTCAGCAGCAAACAGCAGCTACACAGTCAGGGACCAGCAGGTGAACCTAGTGGAGCATTTACAGTACGAGTCAGATATTTCCCTCAGGAGTTTGTACGAGCAGTTGTTTGCTAAATTAAATTGTTAGTGGTAGAAAAAAACTTTCTGCATTTGGTCAAACACTTAAACATAGTTTATAGTTGAGAGTTAGATATGAAGACTTCAGGGAGTCTTTTGGCTGCTTCCAGACACAACCCTACTCATTTATTAGGACAGAGACCTACCTTATTCAATGAGTTGTTGTACCTTGTGTTCCATGTGATTCACTTATGCATGTATTATGACACCAAAAGTGCAAAGATGTTGGCTGGATAACAACCCACGAGCTTTGCTTGCAACACTGGGGAAAAAAGAGTCACTGTAAAAGTGATGGAATAGGTTCAGTAAACGTGTGAATGGAAATGTAATTTTGATCATTTCTTCAGATGTTTCGACTCAGACTACCAGTCACAGGTTTGGACACACACAGAAATGACTATGTTTTTGAAATAGCAGACATTTTAACACCAAATTCTAATCTGAAATTCAGTGTAGACATAATGTGTTAATATTAAACTATTAACATAAACACCCAGAGTTCTATAATCATCAAACATTAGTTTTGACTTCCAGTAGCACATTGTGTTTGCTAAATTAAGAGGATAACTGACCGTTATTAAACTCTTTTGTAATGATGGTAACGCAGCTGAAGGCTTGAATCTTCTCATGGAGAAGATGGTAAAGCCTAAGTGTGTCTAAAACTTTGACTGATAGTTTACACTGTAGGATCTGACTCTCACCTTTCTCCTAGAGAGACTTGGCCTTTGAGCTACGGTGGCCTGTGAGCGACACGGTTACTGTATATTACAGAAGAATCTTTGTGCAGCTAATTACAGCAGGTATCTGGAGACACATTTAATGCTGCTCAGGGTTCTTAGAATAATTGATTCACACTATATACAGTATAAAAGGACACACTCACTGCTCCTTTAAACATGTTCACCAGGCATTTTCTCAAAGCGCATTACAGGAGGAGGCGATCCAGCGGCAGCAAACGGTTTGCTCTGAGGTATTTCAGGGAAGCTTCATGGTTGGGTCAGCCAACAGCTGCTGGAGGTGAGATATCTGGGATGAAGTTCTCTCCCTGAACGACGTCAACTCTATTTTAATTCTCCACGCAGCATGGTGCATTGACACCTGGGCTGAACACATGGTTAAAATTAGGGCCACTGTAGGGGACCTTGACAAACAAGTGACTTTGACTGAATTTATCAGGGCATCCCTGGAGTCAGACAGTTTATATAGTGTTTGAGGAAACAAAGTTTCCTTTTTATTTGTATCGCAGCTTTGCATTGAACTTAAATCTAACACAATTAATGCTGCACTTTTGTTAAGTGATACTATTTTATTATAATATAAACTACCAGTCAAATGTTTGGACACATGTAGGCTCTACCATGTTTTCTATGTCTTCTGCTGCATTACCATCATTACAAAAGAGTTTTATGATTAGCAAACATTATGACATGTGCATGATGACAATACTGTTTATTGATGATTATAGGGCTCTGTATGTAAGTTTGAATTATACAATAGTCATTGTTAACATCAACAATGTATTTCCCATTAGAATGTGATGTTAAAACATCTGCATCATTTTCATTTGTGTCCCAGCTTTTGACTGGTATTGTACATTAGAAACATAAAAGCATTTGATGCTACACTATGAATCCAAATGTTACAGTCTTACCTGGAACATAACCAGACATACTAGCAATAGAAAAAATCTTTCTAAACATTTATTTTCCTTTTTTTTATTCAGGCAAATCATCTGGCTTATGACATCTTAGACAAAATAATAACAAAGCAAGTTTTGAAAAGCAACTCACATAGTACAACCCAGGCTCTGGCGTTTTTAGTAGGTGCTCCAGCACGCTGCAGATTTTTTCCAGTGGGAAGTCTCAAATTTAATTAGTTTTTGGGATTTCAGTGAGATTTGGTGGCTCTGAATCAGACATAAACAGGAACACTGTATGAAATATAAGAGACAATAATAGGTCTGCTGAGTCCTACTATTATTCCAAGGCCTTTTTAAGGGTGAGATAAAGCACTGCCATATGTGTGATGGTCTACTTTAATAATTTCATTGCATAAGCATAACTGTTACTAGTTCTATATGTTGTTTTCCTTCTGTCGGACACAGTCTGCCGTTCTGTGGCTTGAATATTTCAGGTTATGGATGAACTGTCGAGTGTCTGACAAAAACTACTATATAAACTTTGAACACAGGCTCTCTGGGAGACATCGATAGTTGTAAATATTTAATTCAGTGCCTCCGACAGTGCACACCGCTGAAACAAATCTTCACCAGATTGAATTTGAGATAAATAGCACAGAAATACCACCAAAGCTGATACACAGATTTTCATGCCATCATTTTGTCAGCGTGGCCTTGTTGCGTCTTTGTCCCACAGATCACGTATTAGTTTAGCATTGTGTCAGCACTTCTTAAGCAGTACCTCGCTTGTTTGAGTGTAGGTGCAGTTATAAATAAGATAACAATATAGTACCTTGAGTGTTTTGTGATTCTAATAGAAGTCATAAACTGAAGAAACTGGACTCGTCAGAGCAAATGACCTTCCTTGGTTCCAAATCCTCGTTCTGACGCTCACTTTTCACCAGCAGTGTGTACAGCTTCATGCACAGGAGGGGGTGATTCTTCATACTGTCGTGACACATTCTTCCCATTAATACATTTATTTATTTCTCATCAGTGTCTAGTAAAAATACTGCATGCTGGGAAGTGTGCTGCTAACACGGTGATCATCTAATGAGTTCAGTGAACTCAGTATATTCATTCAACATGTCATTTCAAGTCTAAAGACGTGAAGCCACCCAAACTCTGGTCTGAATTGAAATGAGGGTGGATTTACTTAAGATTAACACAGCTTTAAATGAGTCTAATAACAAATAATGATAGAATTCCCCTACATTTCTGGCATTTCACAGTTCAAAGGTAATGCACTATTTTACTGGTCGTTTCTAAGATGTTTCGAGAAATGTCCTGGAAAGAATGGCAGAAATTATAATGAGAAAAGCTTTGAGATAAAGCATCATATTTTGAATTGCACATTCATTTTGCAGTACTGCATGTTCACCTGACCTGCTATGCACCAATTAATTGACTCTCTAGGCTACTCTAGCAGTTTCATTATTTAAAAATATTCCAGCTGAACACTGTCTGAAATGCCACTGTAACTAAAACCTAATATATATTCATAATAGAAAAAGAAATGTTTTTGAGCATTGCCAATAATGGACTGGATATCAAAAACAATACCTACATAGATACCTACCTGCAATCAACAGATGACCCACACAGTGTCATTTTGAAACTTTTATTCACTTAAATTCTCAAGTGTTAAAGCAAGAAGAAAACATTTATAATGTCCTTTGGTGGGATTTTATTACACTTTAATAATACTGTATATGTAAACTGATATTCTTTGATGCCAGCACGTTGCCAATACAAAGGGAAATCAACTGCACAACTAAAGGTAAACAAATCAAATAAGTGAATGAAAAAATGAAAAGGAAAAACCATCAACAGTTGCTTCTGCATTTGGATTTTTTAAATAGATACACTGAAGGCTGCCTTTTTTCAATCACAGTTCGGCAAAGATACAAAAGGACTACATGACTCTTTTTTTTGTTTTCTTCGCAAGAAAAGAACTTGCAAATACACCGATGGTTTTCTATGCACTTGTCATCTGCTCAGGTGAAAACTATCCTCGCAGGGGAGCGTGGTGGCTCTTAGATAGAAAAGAATCAGACAGCTTTACTGGAGTTTCTTTTTGGAAGAGAGAGAGAAAAAGGCGTGGGAGGGGCCGAGGAGGAGAAGGGGCTTCTTACACATGTGCATCACTAACATCAGACAAAAGAATCTCTCAACCAACAAAGGTTTACAGAGTAACATTCACGAAAGCACAGGTCAGTGGCAGCATGGCGAGGGCGGGTCGGGGTGGGAGGATGAACAGGGGGGGGTGAGATAGAGCTCGAGAGACAGAGAAGCTTGAGGGCGATGGACTTGGGTGAGGGTTTGTGTCACAAAGTGGCAGTCTGGACAGATTTCCTTCTATCCACAATGCACTGACAGCAAAGAATGCCTCCTGTGTTACGTCCTCTTTCAGTTGAAGTGTAACCTTGACGTTTCAGAGGCTCGGCCGTTCAGCGGCGCGAACGGGTTCCTTAACATTTCTTCAGAGTCAGTCCAGCCAACGGTAACTCGCGAGATGCATCCCATTGGGAGACGGCGGCCCCCGTTGGCTTGCGCGAGAGCTGATTGGTCGCAGCTGTTGTTGCCGTGGCAATAAGAAAGGAGTTTGTCATCTTCAGTTATCCCTTCTCAAAGTGGAAGGAGCTCAAGTACCTGGTATGGCTTAGAGGGGGAGGGAGGCTAACTGTTCTTTGCGCATTTTACTCTTATTAGGCAACATCCAGGTTCTTTTTTTATAATATCTGGCATTTTTAGAAGTATGTTTTTCATTTCTATATATTCTTTGAACTTAAATGAAAAGTCTTTGCACTCATTGGTCTGGCACATTCTCTTTTGTCAGCGCGAGTGTCCGTTGAGTCTGGAGGCGGGGAAGCTCAGAACAGTCCAGAAAGCTCATGGTTGTTCTTGTTTAATGGTTGTAGATTATTTGAAAGGGGACAGTGGGAGGGTTTAGGTGGAGGTGGCGGGGAGTGTATCACTGCCACCGGGTCACAAGTCTCTCTAGAGCTCTCTCAGCAGTGATGAGCCCAGAAGCAGCAACAGCAGTAGCAGCTTGAGGGAGGGCGGAGGTGCCACGGAGGCCTGACCCGAATCCGGTTCCATGCAACCCCCCAGTTCCGACTCGCACCGGGGCTTCTCACAGAGCAGGCCTGTGTAGGCTGAGGGACAGCTGCAGCGGACGTTGTTGACACACACACCGCCATTTTGGCAGCGCAGGAGTTCGTTGTCACACACGCGGGCTGCAGAGGGAGCAATGCAAAGACAGGAGAGAACAGTGAGGCTCCTACATTTAGGAAGGTTTCGGGTGACACTTTACTTGAAAACGCTTGTTACCAGATAAAAATTGTGCATCATTGAATTACATATTTAATTTCTCCAGTACAATTTCTGTTGTTTCACATCAAATCTCACAGGTTTTCTTCAAGTAAAGTGTTACCACATATTTTTCAGTTTTCACTCATCTACACTCATCTTGGGAAACACACTCATTCATCTCCTCCTTAGATGAGAAGTTAGATACTAGTGTCACATCTGTAGTCTGTGAAGACTCTTAGTCATCCAGGTCATGGTTATCCCAACTAAGGTAATTCAGTGGCAACTGGACGTTCTCAATCGTGACTGACTGGTACGAGTTGCAGGTTTATAAACCCTGTGAAGTCCTCAAGTCATTAATACTCAATGGACACCTGCAGGTTAGTTCCCAAATCTGTACAGGAGAGAAACCAACAGCAGCTCCATGAATGCATGGCACAAAAGACAAGAGCCACTTCATCTGGACAGGTCTCAGCCGTTCACCTACGTACATCTGAAATACAAAGGCCACTTGTCAACTGGTTTAAACGAGGTGTGAGAGAAGCAGTTTACTGCAGGACTGAACCCACAGAGGAGGTGGCCTTAGAAATAATCTTTCACCCACCAGCAATGCCGTTCTTTCAGCTGTACCCACGGCTTCACAGTCGTTCACACTCTGGCTCAGGTGGTCAAAGTGACACACATGAAAGCCGGGGGGAAGGACAACCATCACGTGCTCCTACTAGTCAGTCATGATTAAGAAAGTCCTCTGGAATGGAGGGTGAAACATCTAAGACAAGATTAGTTTATGCTTTAAACACTTTCACCGCACTCTGGTGATCTACTTTTTACTAATTGTGTGACCAACTGTCGGCATAGTGGTAATACATTTTTTTGCTTCTTTTTCTATATCCAAATATTTCTCTGCTTCTAGTTGATAGATGATGTCATCTGGAGGAGATGATGCCATGAAGAGGAACTGGAGCCTCGAGGAGCAGGTTGTCCAAGACTATGAATATATATAGAATATACTAAAAACTGAGAAAGATGCCTCCAGATAACATAATCCAGGGGAAATTTTCTTTTTATTTACTTCCCAAGCAATCACTTATTCAAAGTATTTTACTTAGAGATAAATTTGTCACTTTACAATTCAAATGTGTACAAAGTGTTGTAATCTTCATTAAGTGGTATCAATCTTCTCACCTAATCACTGCAAGAACTCCAATATTTCCCAAAATGCCAAACAACGTTCATAATACAACATACAATCAAAACATCCTGATATCTATAGCAGTGAGTGGCACACATGACAATAGGAACATAAATTGTGCGGTGAATGCTTTAAAATTCAACTATATCTATCCGAAGATGTAGCAATGTTAAGTTTAAAGTTGCACAGAAAAGTACACCTTACAGGATGGGCCGACATTAAAATTACAATGACACCACTTTTACAGTAGCTTCAAATTTTATCACACATCAGACAGCTGACAAGTTTGAATTATATCATAACAATTTTATACCCTCTATTTACATTTTTATAGTGTGATATAGCAGATTTTTCCTGTTTTTTATTCTTATGTGTAACAGGTCATATCCTCCTGTAATAACAAAATCATGCAACTGATCTTTATAGCAACTGGCATGACAAAAGTGAGGATTGCTTTTCATTGCACACTAAAAATGTACACAACATTAAAGCGTTCATAGTCTGCAGATTAAAAACTGCTTGATTGTTTTGCATGCAAACGTGCAGTGATCACCGTGAGTAAAGGACCTTTTTATCCCTTTCACATTTTTAACAACACATCTTATTAAATGTGAAGCACATCAGCCATTTTACTGCACTGAAATCCAGTTTACCCAAAGCCAGTAAGGCTTTCCCCCCAAACAGCACTGACTTTAGACAAACTGAACGTCAGGTGAAAATTGGTGTATATTTAGAGCTGGGACACCGAGGCCACTCTATTCCCAGCAGAGGCAAGCTGTCAAGCAAGCTGCAGGCAAACAAAGCAGCACGGCACAAACTAATAAACCAACAGAGACAAATAAACAGTGATAAACACAGGGGCCACTTCTCCCCATTTTAGTCCTTTATGGGAGAGGAAAACAATACGGTGAGCAATCTATGAACTCTATAGGACATAAATATCACAATAACAAATATCAGGCCTCTCTCCTAATACTCAGGATTGGATGCATGCTGTCTCCAAGAAATAGCCAAATAGAGCTTTGATGGGAGGCTTGTTAAAAAACATCGACTCTGCGAATCCTATTTGTGCCACGTCTGTTCTGCTGGAGAAAAGAGAGCTGCTGTTTGGCTCACTAAGTTGTGCTTCAGGCTACAGCTCGTCAATTACCATGCACAACCAGATCCAAATAAGACATCTGACTCCAACATCTAACTCCATCTTTATCTCTTTTTCTTTTCCGACTGACCTACCACTTTCACAACCAGTGCAACTGCTCTGCAGGAGCTAAACTAATAAGCGACTAAATAAAACTACAGCGTTCTTTCTTTTGATGAGGTGACAGTTAGTACGACGAGACAAGGACGAGAAATCAAGTGTAATAAAGAAGCCCGATATGATCAGTATATGGGAGAGACTCATGTTAATTAGACAATGACCTTTTATCTCGTCCAGCTCATTACACCTCAGTTTGATAAAATGTTCACATACTGTGCTTTTCTGAAAATAGTCAGTGCCTTGTATTTCTTATGTGCTCTGAATTTATCACGCACACCTCTTCTTCAGAGTCACTCGGTCACATGCAACAGGCTGGTTAAAGGAAGTTAAGGAAGATCATGATGATTTGAAATCAGTGGGTGGTTTGTAAGAGTTAGCTTTAACAACAGCACAGTTAGTTAGCTTCAGTCTTAACCAGCTACTTAACCAATGCTAGTTTAAGTTGCTAGCTAACAAACAAAACAAACAAACAAACGAAAGTTAATATTTCAATGGAAATTCATTTACTTGAACTGGTTTAGAATCGTTTTGTTGCAAAGTGCTGGGATCTATGTTTAGCTTTGATTTATACCTCGAGTTACAGACAGTAGACTCCACCCGAAGGCAGCAATGACTGAACAGGATAAATGGTTCATTTGTTTTGGAACTGAGGAATGCGGCCATTTCAAAAGGTGCAGCTCATTCAGAAAGGAAATGTTGACTCTGCTATCCTCTGTAAAGCCCTGTCAAGTGTACTTTTACAAACAAAATATTGAACTTTGACATTTGAACATCTATGGCTAATAAGGTTCTGCATTAGGTGAATTATGTTTACAGACAGGTATTGAGAGTGACCTTTTAGTTTAAGGTGAACTAGCCCTTAAACAGCGATCTATTTATTTTATAAATTGAACTAACTTCAAAGTCAAATTCAGGTAATGGCTGGCTGAGGCTGAGGCCTACAGGCAGAACGCTCCAATTAAGCAAAGTTAAAGCCCAAACTGAAACATAGATATTGATTATTCAAAAAGATGCGTCAGTAAGATTAAAGATATCGGTGGCACTTTGAAGGGATAAGCAAACCTTGTTTGGTCTTTATTCCAAGTAAAGAACTGGTGCTTGAAAACATGCTTTAATATGTTACAGGTGAAGGGTTTTCAAAAGGACTGAAGGACTAGGTTTAAAAACTGAAAGGCCAGTATGAGTAGAGAGACTTATTCTGCAAGTTCTGCATCATTTTTTTACCTTTCAGTCCGTCACATAAACCATTTTTCTGCACATAAACAGACAGCAAATGACAAAGATTTGTCACGTTTGCTTTTGATATGAAGGATAATATTTAGCGAGGGAACTGATGAACTAGGTGTGCCTGTCTGGGGCTGTGATGTGTTTGACGAGAGATTCCAGTTTTAATTGCATCCTTCAGTCTGCATTCAGATGGGAGTCCTATGTCCGTACACGTGAACACTGCAGCAGAATGGAAGCTAGTGAAGGTCAAGGCTGCAAGGTTTTCAAATTATTTTAGGTATGGAATTCACCAGTGGAGACTCCCTGGTGTCCTGCTTTAAACTTTTTGCAGAAAACATTTTGTGCAGCCAATGAACAAATTCAAATGTGTATTTTAGGCTTTTAATTTTTTATGGTATTGCCAGAGCAGTGGCAGGTTTTCTTTCAGCTATTAGAACAATGGACAACATAAAATCAAGAAAGAAGTACTTTCTCCACAGTGGACCAGACCAAGACTTTCTATAAAAATTTAAATGAGTAATGGACCAGGAATAAATCTAACACTGAAAATTCCAATGTAAGTGTTGCAGAAAAGCATTCTGGAAAAAGTGAATTACAACTTTATTACAAGTGAATCTAAGCAACTCGAAATACATTTTTACATTTTGCACATTTTCAAGTGTGAAAGACAAAACTATTGCAGAAGATTTCAGTGTAGGGAGAATAAACATTTCAGGCATGATGTTTTGAACACAATCAAATACTTCACACATTTTCTCTCGCTGCGTGCAACATCCCACCTGTTCACTCAGCCTTGCATGAGTCTTTGTCTACTTTTTTTGAGTTTACCATTTAATTACTGCTATCGTACAACTCAGCATGCTGTAGAGTGCAGTGAATCACACCTCAAGGTTTGTCTATACATTTCATCACAAGATGACACAGGACGTGAACCATGGCAGTCTATTCCTACACACCCATGTGTGTACATGTGCATGCTAACGGTGTTTATTCACACTACACACACTGCATATATTCTGTGTCTGTGTCAGAAACTACAGAAATAAACTGATCTTGCACTGAATTTTAATCATAATGATAAAGCGCTTTACTTTCATGTTGCATGCTAACAAAGGTCAATATGCATATTAGATATGAAGGTAAATAACTTCTCTACCTAAATTATAATCGCCCTTCCTGTTGGAGTGGCTCTGAGGGTGGAGATAGAGTGGTTGTCGTGAGATAGCTGGTTTGATTCCTGGCCCCTCCTGTCATATGTTGTGTGATGTCAAGTGTTGGTCAAGACACCCGACCCCAAGTCACAGCCGGTGAATCAGGTGAGCTACACTGCAGCTCTGCCATTAGTGTGCAAGTGTGTGCTTGTGTGTGTGTGCGCGTCTGGGTGAATGTGAAGCGATTTGAATACCAATAAAGTGAAAAGGTGCTATTTAAATGCAGACCATTTTCTCACTTGCTGGTTTAAACTGCTACTTAAAAGCAGAGGTGATAGAAGTAAACATGCTCAACACTCAAGTTAAAGTGCAAGTAATTCCCCACCAACACAAGCTGGAAGCTGCAAAACATTTGAACTAATCAACCAGGAATCACAAGTCACAGGCAGCTCTGACAACCTCTCCACATTAAGATACGTTTAAATAAATGTCTTACTTCAATTTATCATCGTTCTATATTGACATATGCTCCTAAATGAATTGTTATTCATGTCTTTGTGTTTCATGTTTTATAAAAAAAAAACTAAATATAAGAATACATAAGTGTGTAGATGTTTCCAGACCCGTTTCTTGTTTGTGCAGTTTTTCAGTTTGGAGCAGAGAATATTTCAGCCTCCTTTCACAGAACAATCACATCACAGGAAGCAGACGGAAAATGTCACCACTCTGATGATTGCTTCATACAGGCGATTGCTACACTGTGCTAACACTGGTTATCACCTCACATCCACATTGTCAGTGTCATGTCTCTTTGAGCCCTCATGTGTCTTTTGTTCCTCCCTCAACTTAACCACTCCCCTCTCTCTCC
>JAUMHF010000012.1:24168343-24181497 GCA_032359275.1 Microctenopoma steveboyesi
AACATCCTTTGTTTGAACCCTCTCTTGTCTCTGGTCTGCGTTTGGGTCCTCCATTTCAAGCATGTTAATGACACACATGAGGAAAACCTGGCCCTACGTCTACATGTTGCCACTTTGTGGCGTCGATATGCTTTATTTAGAACACCTTTGTTAGCCAGGACAGAGATTAATGGTGAGCTACAGGAGGAAGTCAGACAGATGTCATCACCTTGTGGATACAGCCTATAAATCTAAAGTAAGCTAGTCCCAGTTACAAACCACTGGGTCGTGGTTGGCCAAATACCAATTAGCAGCAATTATCAGCTGGTCTGACAATACATTTTGGGAGTGTTAAATCAGCACTAGAGAGCATGAAAGAGCCTTTCTGGAAGGTGTCAAAGGTGTGCACTTTATCTAGTCTACCTCCTGTAGCTTTGTCACTGATGTTTGACTTGAAGGAAACGGAAATACTGGTGGCATTTGAAAAATGAAATGTCTACACAGGGCATGCACTGCAAAATGACCAAGAGAAACATTACCAGCAGATGGTAATAAATGGGCTGCAACTCAAAATGACCTGCATTCGCCTTTAATAAATGTTGGTGTTGGATGACATTGTCCTGGACTCTAAAGGGGCTGCTGGCTACTCAAACAGATCGGAACAGCCTGTCAGGCAGTCGATATTGACTCAGCTGTTGTGCTGATGTGCGACATAGCTGGATAGCTGAGTAGCATGTGTCCTTCTATGCCATTGCCATAGCCTTTTCTCTTTTTGAACCATCCGGGGCACCTGCTGATATTACATTGTTAACACAGCCTCAGTGACTGTGAAATGCAGGTTCAGTTAGTGAGCCCAATGACTCAGTATATTGGGTTAGCTCATGTTATCGGCTGAGTCGGTTTTTTATAAGGCTGTCCCGGACATACTTCCAGCCGAAGCTCAAGATTCACACAGAGAAAAAAAATCAGAGACTGAGCAAAGAGAGACAGAGCTGAAGGGAGGACAGTAAGGAGCTGCGGGGGAGGGAGGTGGGGAGTTGTGGTTCTACTTACATTTGCAGCCATCGTCCCACAAATAGCCGGGTAGACACTCCTGACACTTTGGCCCTGCAGTGCCCTCCTTACATATACAAAATCCTGTGCCATTACAGCGATCACTGACTGAGCCAAAGGGATTACAATTACACTCTGGAAAAACAAGACACACACACACACAGGCTGGAAACAAGGTGTTGTTTTTACTTCCACATCCTCACAGCATGGACCACACTCCTCAAGTTCTATCAGAAGCTCAGCACGGTGCTTGATTATTTCTAACTGGGAAGACATGTAACTAGGTTTAAAAAGTCAGACAGGAAAACATGCTACCATTTCAACTGTAATGGAGACAGAATGAAAAATTTGAATGAGGTTGGATGTGTTAACAAATTGTAATAATTACAGTCAGTTTATAATTATGTAATGTATCTTACTGTTACATAAGTGCTTAATGAGCAATGCGCAAATATGCGAAGCATTAGCAGTAGCTTTGATTTCAGGTATCTGCACATGAATGTGTATAATTTGATTCATTCATGCAGGTGGAGATAGAAAAAGATGCAAAGAGAGGCAGGAAATGTGACGAGCACACATCGGATTAATGAGATAGAACAAAGACCAAGAATGTTACAGTTTCAGAGGGATGAGAGCAGAGTTCATTGAAATGGGCATTGTTGTAATAGTAGATGTCAGTTCTTACACTATTACTCCAAATAATTCTGTTAACTTACTTCCTTCTTTATTACTAACAGAAAAAAATGCCTTTAGTTAGTCTAAAAACATTGGCTGGACTCTCTGGTGTCCTACGCTCAGCTGACCCTCCAGCTTTCCACAACGACTGGAGCACTCAGTAGTCAAAGTGACTCCTACTCTGACCATCACATTGCACCTTCTGTGGCTGTGCTGCCTGCACCCGAGTGACATCCGAGGGTCAGGCAGGAGGGAAGAGGTGATGGCGAGAGAGGCAGGAGGCTGGCGAGTTTGGCATGAAGTAACGCCTCTGTGACTCTTAACGTCTTGTGACAGGTTTCAGCTGCTTCTCCTGAGGCCATTTCATGTATATGACATATGCACTTGTGTGGCACCTCTGACTGGCCGTGTGACTTCCCAATGACATTTCTCGCAGAACTCCTGTTGCTTGTCAGACTCCCCCCTCAGGACTCACAAATGCACCTGGCACTGAGTGCACTGAACTCTCACTCCACATGTTGGCTTCAGAATTCAGTAGGGAACCAAACTATTGCATTAGGAACTATGGAAAAAGTATTTCTCACAATGTTTTTAAAGAGAAATATATGATGCAGTGCATGAATGCCTAGGTAAAGGTCATAGACAAAATAACAGAAACAGCAGATGAAAATGACCTTTTAATATAACTAACATCACACTTCAAGACAAATGAGAAGTTGTTAGCTGGGTCAGTTTTTAGATAAAAGACATAAGAAGAAGACATAATCAGAGGTCTCAAACTGTGGAAACACTCCACATTGACGTGACAACTCTTCCAGGTTTGTTTTAAATGAATGTGTGGAAACCCAACAAACACGGTAGCTCAAATGAAGGCGTACCCATGAAGATACAGTTGAAAGTTTGCTGTTCTGACCAATTTCTAAATACCTCAGGGTCAAGACAATCCTTTTTAATATTAATGATGCTTCTATAGGTTTGTAGGCATAATATATAATTCTATATCCATTTGTAAGTCAGATCATTGTAGCAGTACTTCAAACCTATCAGAATTTCAAGTTGGTACTGTGATGTACTGCATTAACCCCCTATCTGCAGATTGGAAGACCATACCTGAAAGACTACAAATTTCTTTACCTTCAACTAAGTCTCAGTGACTAGTGTTCTCCATAGGAGATCCAACTGACAAAGAGGTTAATGAGTGACATCATTATGTAAAAGCAGAAGGAGCAAAAGAGGAAAAGAGTGTTTGGATGGTGAAGCAGTAGAAGATGAAAGGTGACACTTTCTCAGATGGCAGATCTAAGACAAGGGGTGAGGATAGTGTGTGTGAAAGCAGGATGGCAATGAAGGGTCCCAGGTGGGGGGGACTAACCTATGCACACATTTTCATCATCCAGTTCTGCCGAGGCATTGCGGTAGTAGCCCAGCTTGCATAGCTGGCAGTGTTGGCCTCTAGTGTTGTGCTTACAGCTCACGCAAATGACGGTGTTTAGCAACTCGATATAGCTGCATCGGTTGGAGTGGCTGAAGCATTCGCAGTCTTGCAACGAGAGGGGAAGTGACGTGAACAGAGAGAGACAAAGAGAGACGCGGGAGGCGTAAATCAATTTCATGATGTACACTTCCTTGGTCTTTAAAATAAACTTCTACTTTTTCCAAAACTTGTATTTTTGTTTGGCCTTGATTTGCTACTGTCCTAGGAAGTGTAGAAACTGTTGCTGTTGCTGCGAGTACAGCGGCGGTGAGGTTAGCAAAAGATCTGAGCGGGGCGCAGCAGCATGCAAGGTTAAAAATGGAGACTGGGGGAGAAGGCAATGCTAGGGGAATAATGAGAGGGGGGGTGGCTCATGATTAGTCTGGCATGGTCACAGCTAGGTTTGGAAAACAACATCACACATAAAGGCACAGTGTTAGTAGGACTCGGAGAGAGCACATCCCTTTAAGCACGCCACAACACAAAGCAAGAATAAGGCATCGGAATGATGGCACAGAGACACGGTCACATTTCGAAACACCACACGGTGGGAAGCAAGTCAAACCATGAATGAAATGGATCTTTAAACCCAGGGAAAGTTGTGAGGGGAGAATTCTGCATTGTTATGAGTAAACGAGCTCTAAAATAGTTTATCAAAAGGGAGGACAAGAAGATTATAATGCTGACGAATCCCAAATCCAGGAATGCATCCAACCAGCATTCCTAAAGTAAGTCGATGGTTATTTTTAATCCCTTAGCCATTCAGAACATTTCACTGAATCCCACCAAGCAGTAGAGTCACACACACAAACACACAGGAATTTTAAATAACAAATGTTTCCTGTCTGTCCCTTGACAGTTTCAAACTGCTATAGTAACACATCGAGAACCCTTCTTCACTCATTGCTTGCTAACCATTTCAACTTTCATTGATACGTAGCCCCAAATATTTTTTCTTCATACGAACTAAATAGAACATTTTAAAATAAAATAAATTAAAGGATAGTTGGATGATTTTTGAAGAGATTTTCTGCTTAAACCTAAACTGTTCAATTCCCAAAGAAACTGTATTAATGAGCAACAAACATCAAACATGTGTAATAGTGTTCGAAATCCTTTTACATCAGTCACTCAGTTTGTACTGATTTAAAGTGAATTTTAGGTCGTAGTGAGTTGGTGTACTTCTGCCGTCTGTGCTTATACCAAGCCAACTTCTTTTTGAAAGCATTCAGTAAGACAAGTGAGTGTATGGTGAGTGTGTCATTGTCTCCTGTGCAGTGTTCTGTCAAGTTAAATTAGAAGTGTGGAGATGTAGCTGGAGTGCAAAATCTCACGCTGCAGTTTATGATAGTCACTGGCAGTCCGGCCCTAAGGGGTGCAGAATAGGAGGGGGTTGGGGTAGGCTGGCTCAGCTCTCTCCGAGTGAGGATCAGTCTGCTACGCTGAGTGGCCACTGACACCATGTGTCACAGTGCAGACAGATGTGACCCTTAAGCCTCGCTGGCAGCGACTTGGACACAAAGCCCACTCACCGATCCGGAATTGAGGGGAAGGGCGCATGGGGCTTTCGTCCAAGGGATTGTGGTTATTAAGGATGTGTATTGAGGTCAGGACTCTCTGTCCGGCCACTAACAACACGAACAGGGTTGAAAATGAAGGAGCAGTCTACTCCACTCTACCTTTCACCTAAAGCAGAAACTCATGTCAGAGTGTAAGCTATCTACATTAGAAACCTCACTCTTGCAGACATACTCTCAAAAGACAAATAATCTCTCCTTTCTGGAAAAAGGCTGAGGTCATAAATCATGCACGCACTGGGAATAAAATGTCTCGCGTCTCGGAAACACGCTCCCCAAAAATAGTTGTCGACTCCAACATGCAGAGTCTATTTGCACTGAGAAATATGTGATTCCTGGGAACTTTTATAGTGTTTAGAAACAATCCCGTAGACGAATGAATGCTGTGCGTGCCCTGTACAGTGACATCCATCGGCCCAGCACTGAGTACTGGGATAGGGGCTTACAAACAAACACATCAGTTCATACAGTGAAGGGCTTGGGTGTCATCTTGGTGGGAGGTGTGTGTGTGTGGGGGGGTGCTAAGTATTCAATGAATTCCAGAGCTCCTACCTCGCTTGCTGTTTGCAACGTGGACAGAGGGGGCAGTGGACAATGCAACTTGAGGAGCTACTAGACAAATTAAAAGAAGAAAAAAAAACAAATAAACAAAAAAAAAAAACATGATATTTCAATTAAACCCAAAACATGTAATGTTAGAGAATAAAAACAACTGAACATCATGTTTGATAATAATAGTAATTATTAAAAAAGAAATACACTATAATGGTGAACAATGGCTTTGGGAATAACAATGTGATCGTGCCAAGTGCAGTTGGCTGCACGTAGAAGCATCTGTTACAAATGCCTCAGACGCAGAACAATTCTAATATCACGGTCCCTTCTTTAAGCTTTATTTTATTAACAATGCTTTGTGAGTGTCTGTAAGATTCTCAGTCATCCAGATCATGGTTATCTAAAAAAAGGTTATTCAGTAGAAACTGAATTTTAGTTTAAAAGACGAGGCCCACTCCTTTAATGACCAGGATGTTAAGATCGTAGACCATGGGGTAAACTGGTTCAAACGAGGTACAAGAGAAGCTGTTTACTTCAAAACTGAAGTAAACAAGATTGAGAAAGCCCTCTGGAATGGAGGGTGTAACATTTTCAAGAAACTAAAAGTCCAGTTTCTACTGAACAACCTATTTTGGGACAATGCTTATGTGCATGTTCCTCCAGACAGAATATCTCCTGACAAACCACCTTCAAACTTAAAAACCAGCCAACAATGTCCATCCTTTAAAATTGTCCAGCAGATCAGGGGTAAGGAGACTGGCTCGCGGTGGACACATCATCCACAGTGGGGAAAAAGAAATAATAGGTCCAGGCTTTTCTGTTACACTGGCTGACATACTCTAAGCCCCTGACACAAACACTGCGTCTGGCTGCAGTCATGGAAACACAGATCTGAGTGGCTGCGATGTGCTGGTGGTTGGAGAGCTGGCTACACATCAGGCCTACTAACCTAATATCAGTCTACATACAAGAAGTATGTAAACCTCTTTGCTGAGATAGAGCCGAGCATCTCTGGAAGGTGTAATAATGCATAAACAAAGGACAATGCGAGAAAATGCACGGCACTGCAAAATGTTGGAATGTGAGTGCGGCACTATTACACAAGCCTCCACTGAGGGAGCCAGAACCTCTTATCCTTTATGAGTGAGATAAGCTTTTTTGGTTTCCCAAGGGAAGAGGTTCCACCCACAAACAATCTTAACTACCAAAGAGTCACTTCTTGCTTTCTATATAAACACTAGAGGTAAATGAATCTGTGGAAAAACATAGTTGTTGCATAATCTGAGATGCCTACCTTCTTTTCGGTTAGCGACACCTAGGGATGACACATTCGGCCGAACTGCGTGCAATTGAGAGAAACCAGGAGTTATTCATGTGCACTTGTGTGATGCACTTGACAGATAGTCTAAAGGGATGGGAGGGAGGAGGAAGGGGAGGGGGGACTACGTGGTAAGTGACACACACAACTGGAGACACGGACATTTCCTGCATGACTCAAACCAGTAAATCTGGTAACAGCAAATACGATGGGGGGCAGGGCTGGACATGGACGAGCAAAGAGAATGCATCCAAAGACCCGTTAAAGGACACTGGAGATGCTGCATGTGATTTGACTTCTATGAGCTAGCTGTGTGTGTTTGTTTATGTTGATAGAAATGGCAATGATGAGTGACAAACTGAGGAAAAAAAGGCTCTTAAACTTTGCATTTGAGGTGTGATATATGTAAGCTAACTATGTCTAACTATGTATATATTAGGACATTAGGGGGCATTTTGTTTAATTCATCACATCGACTATGTAATCAATATCTAATTACAGTGTATTTCTGGTGGAGGAATAACAATGAATAAATAATGGCAGGTGTTGGGAATGACGGACTGCTGTGGGTAGCATAACCTCGTAATTACATACAAGTCAGTATTTCCGTGTCAGGGAAATACTTTGCGGTTGGTAATGGAGAGGACTCAAGCCAAAGAGAGGAGTATGGATCCTCTTAACTTGACCTTTTTTCCTGTTGCTACTGACTCCATGAATCATGTAGTTGTGGCTAACGATTGTTGGTAATTACCATCCAGTGGCGTCTTGGCAAGAAGCCTGTTACGACGGTATATGAATAGAGAATGTGGTTGCTGCAAACCTTTTTAGCTGCATTGTAAATGAATATGAAATAAGCTTTGAGCTTGTCATGTAAACACACTGTGGTACAGGGGCAGATCTAGAAAAACGTACGTAGGGCTGTGGAGGGGTGGCATGATGTTTTGGCAGGGGTGCCCAGGATGGGCATGAATGAGTCCCTGTGAATGGAAGCCACTCTGCATGTTTGTCACAAAACTATAGCAGCTAAGTTTTAATTATTTTTTTTATTTGAATAATATTTTAGTTTGATGCCTCTTTTTTAATAGAACATCTGTCTAAGATTGTGACTTAACACTTCAAACATTAGAATCTAACACAAACTAATACTATACTATCAAAACAAGTAAATAACAGAGTGGTCTTTCTAAAAACTAACTTATTAACGTAACCTTGGTTGTTTCAGTGATTTGAGCAGTTTATGGTCATGTATAGTGCAGATTTACTGTATTTATCAGTTTATTCTTAGACCTTTAGGAAATAAACAAGTTAGGTGGGACTGGTTGGGAGTAGGGAAGAAGGTGGAGGGCAATCCCTACAATAGCTGTAGGGAAGCTGCCTCCCATTACCGTGCTGTGGCGCTTTTTAGGACTCACTCAGAGCTGCCTGAACAAAACAAGACATAGTGTCTCATGTCTCCCTTATTTTAAATCCCTTCTAAAAACCTCTTATAATTGTTCCTGTCTGGGGATTCTGCCATGTGTGACGGTGGGGACACCCCAGGTGGCAGGTGTAGTGTATTAACTTCACCTGAGTCACCTGATGAGAGGCTGTTTAAGAGTGACAGATCAAGAAATAAGGAGCTGAAAAAAAGGGCACTCCACATCACCAGTCAAACTCATTTAGACATTTAGTTGAGGAGTCACTTGCCTGGAAACAAAACTGACTTGAACAATTAATCTATGACAGCAACATTTGATATGGTAAAAAATAAAACACATGAGCAAACCACACTGTCGACATCTATAAAGTGTAATTGGTAAAGTAAGTTCAGTTTGAATTGTTCTGTGTTGGCAGTTGACTCGATGTGATACACATCTGGGTTCCATTAATTATTTTGTTGTGGGGAATATTCAGGTAAGGTGAGCTAAATGAGTGGCGACGGATTTTAATTAATGCAATACCCATAATGAAATGCAATCTTGCAGAGGCAGAATTGTTTTTTTTAAATATTAATTTCACTTTAATGGTCCGCATTAGGCAATTCTGCCTGGCTTAATAAACTTGAAATAGAATTGAGAAAGTCAATAAGGAATTCAATTACCTTCAGACAACAACATGAAAAGTGCACTGCTTTCATTTTTTTCCTCACAGAAGCCTCAAGGACAGCCTAACCTTCCATCTGTCCACTGTATTCTTACTTTTCACAATAAATAACGCACATACAGCTGCAGAGTTTTACAAAAACCAGCGTTTGATTTTTTGTGTGAGTGGCCGCTGTGACACGGCAGCCAAAACCCCCGTGGGCCAATGTGGATGAAGACTGTCAGAGCGTTCTTTCTAACATCTCCCACCCCCACCCAACACACACACTCACACCTAATCAGCATGCACACTCTCCCCATAGAGGATTTGAGGACAGCCGTTGGATATGGTCTGGCCTGGCATTTGGATGGGACAGAGAGGTCTGTTGTGAATATGCTGCATCTATATGCAGCATAGATGAAGAGCATGCACACACACTGGGATCTAGGCAGGCCATGCGTGGGATGGAAGCATCATTTCTATGGTGCGTGGAGGAGCAGTGGAAGATGAGCAGGGGCAGGTGGTTATGTCCTCTTGGCCACATGTCCATTTCTGACTCATGATATCAAACTTTACATCCCGTGTTTGATTCAGTCCCGTGTAAGCCTCCACAATAAAGCCTGATTAAAAAACACACAGGAACAATCTGTCTGCACTCTGTGTCTCTTACATTTTGGGAAACCTGCCCAGCGGCCATCTTAACCCCTAGATGATAAAAACAAGTGTGCATGTGTCCTTGGTCAAACTTGGCTGGGTCATGCTTGAGCATAAAATGTAAAGTGAGGATTAATTTGAAAATCAGAGATCAGGAATCAGCTTTTTTCCAACAATCCTACAAACCCCTCCTGATTAAAGGTAATAACTGAAATCATATTAAAGTGGACACTAACCTAATGTTATAGTAAACATCTAAATAATAACACTCTGCAGTTGAATGTATTATTAAAAATGCTGCACTGTATATACTGGATCATATATAATGTATCTAGATAATTCAATGATCTGAGGAGATACACACAGGACTCAGGATTTACTGAGGTCTAAATATGTTTGGATTGTTGTATATTTATATTTATAGGAACATCTGTGGTGTAATATTATATTATCATAATAAGCCTTGTGTCTTTGCCATTGTGTAATTTAATGTGAACCTAAGAACATGTACATTGTGTTTTCAGTGCTACAGGCCTGAATTTGAAACCGTGTGTAAGATGAAGGTGTCTTTGTGTGGAATATATAACCAGGGGCTCTTGATTTCTGTAACTGTTTCTTTGTTAGAATTAACTTTCTACTACAGAGCTGGATTCTTTTAGCATCCTCTTCATCACTTAACTCAAAGTGATCGAATATGTGCAACCCTCCAGTCTATGTAGGTCCCGGGTGGGACAGATAGGGGCCACTTTGTTAATCAATCTGTTGCCCTGGGAACTGAGGTAAGAATGGGGCAATGAGATAAAAGATTAAGGAGAATTGAGCCAGGCTGTGAATGCACTTTGCCTTGTTCAATACAGTCCTATGGTTCCTGCATCACACGCCTGCCAGGCAGCGGTAACCTGAGACATGGCACCTCTCTTCTTCCTCCTCCTCCTCAAGGGCTACTGGTTGAGGAAGATAATACAAGCCGAGGTGCTTGTGGCTTATATTAAAATGACCCCCTGTGACATCATACTGCCAGAGAGGTCTTGGCACTTTAATAAAGTCTAGATGCCATTTATTTATAATGCATGGGAGCGGGAAAAAAACAAATGGCATTCAACATGCAGAGCCAGGCAAGTGTTATCTGTTTGAGTTGAGTCTGGGAAAAGTAAATGAATATGGACATATCATGAGAAACGGCTCCCAGCTCCTGTTTGCCTTTCTTCCCAAAAAAGGCTTTAGCTACAATTGCTGACTAATCCTTTGTAAGGAGATTCAAATCAGAAATGAACACTTGGCCATATGCTGAGGGATGTATAGTGAAGAGTGGCACAGGAGGCAAAGCAAAGCATCAAGCATTCACATAGTTCATTTGTAATTATTTACTTACTAACTGGACCAATGGTGCTAGGAATACCTGCAAGAGAGGAAGAGCAAAACAGCAAGTTAAATCAACGTGTGAAACATGACAGCTTAATGAAAATCAAAGCTCTCTATTGTACATGAAAGTCACCATGTGCCGCCAAACATGCACCATCAAAGAGCGAGATGGGACAGTGCTGGATTCCCTGTGTGTACACAAACCCCGTCCTCATGTATACTGTACATGCTTGGACAGCATTCAGCAGCAGAATAAACCTAGATATTAAATTAAAATGTAAATAAAACAGCATCAGAAAAAAACATTTCAATCATTAGTTCTAGTTTGATGTTTCTGTTGTTGTAGCGATGGAGCAGCTGGCCTATCCCAGAGCAAAGTCCCTCAAACTTTCTTGACATCACTGCAAAACTCGCTTTGGGATCAGAACAACATTCAGACTGTAATATTTCAGTTATTTCAAAGTTGTATTGTGCTTTAAAGTTGTATAGTGCTTGAAGATGTACCACTCTTTAAAATATATGCTACACATCAACGCACACGGGACATCAAACGGAATCAAAGATGGTCAAGTCTGTCTCTGACGCCAAAAGAGGACATGTCTTATCCTGCTGCCTGCCTGTCCATCCCCCCGTCAAGCAATCTTTTGTGCTAGACAGCCACTGTGCAGATAATGCAGTCTGTCTCATCCCCATGGTGACCAGATCTCTCCCACACAAGGACGTCGGCTGGCTGTGGATTTGAGCAGATTGAGGCGTTCACAGGCTTCTTGAGCCGATCAGTTCGCCATCTGAACCAAGCGCCAGCATCTTGGTTCGGGTTTTAATTAGGTCTGTAAATATGAACGGCACACACGTTCACAATCGTGGCGGCCGCAGACACATTCAAGCTCACGGAGCGCTGGCAGCCTTGTTCGCTCCGTTTGAATCTATATTCTTAAAAAGCACACAAACACACTGCCGTTGTCTTTTTGCTCAGTGTTGGTTTTCAGAAGAATTTGCTTTCAGGACATCAACGCCAGCTCTGCTCTTTCGAATCATCTGTTTGAACGGAGGCTCTCCCTCCCATTCGCGCTACCCCCTGCCCTCAATAAGGCAGTCTGCCCACAAAAACAAACACCATGGGAAGGGAAACATGCTGGGCAATAGGAGAAACCCGCCCACGTAGACTAGAGAAGAAATTAAATGAAAAGTGCCCTCTCTTGCTTACATCTCTCTCGTCATCCGCTCACCACCAACCTACGGCGGAGGAAACTGAAGAGGCAAGGATTCTGGTAAGGCCTTTCATCTAATGGAGCCGTCACAAAATATCTTCAGGTACTCTAGGGAAACATGAGGATTTCCTGAGTGTGTGTGAGTTTATTTGTGTATACAGACTTTGATCAAACTCCTGTCATTCAATCACTCTTCCTCTGATCTCTGCCTGCCAGGAGCCAAATCTATGACCTGTCTGAGAGCTGTGAAGTAGCAGGAGGCTACGCTGACATATGGAGCTAATGGATGTCAAACCTCACGGGGCTGCGCAGATGCTAACCAGGAGACGGGAAGGACGAGTGCAAGGACAGTCAGAATTAAAATCACCTTAATCACAAAGAATAGTTTGATTTGACAGAGTTAGCTCTTAGTGTCAAAACAGAACAGTGAACGGTGAACACGCTGTTTACAAACCTGCTGTACCGGGAACGAGACTCTGAAGCTACAGTAATGACATGAACAAATTAGCTGATGTCAAATAGTAGCTCTGAATAACAGTAATAAAATATATATGTAAGACTCACTAATCCTGGTTAATTAATCTACACACACCTGATTCCAGAAAGGTTAAGATGGACAATATGTGGTTCATCTGCAGTATAAAGACTGTAAACCAGCTCACGTACAGTTCATGAGAATGGTCAATCATCTTAGGTCAGAAACTCCAGAACTGAGAGTGAAACAGAAGTCTTGCAGTGGCCAGCGTTTGCTGTGAGGCCTGGATGTTCTGGTGGAGCTGTGCATATGGTGACAGATTCAGCTCAGTGTGATATTGGAGCCCGGGTGAAGGCTCCCTTCCATAGTTCCACACTAATCTGCTTTGATCCTTGGATTGCCCCACTACGGACTGAAGTGGTCTGTGGCACAAAAAAGAACTCTGGACATGAACCACAGTCGCTAAATTTGTCCAGCTGATGACCCTCAGGTGACAATTCCATTGGTGAACCGCGTCCTGCATTTCACCTGATGAAGATCCCTCACCTGACGGTGGCTCTGGCTCAGGATGGGCTGGTGCAGTGCTGCCTCCAGGTCCCATTCTGGTAGCAGAGTGGTTAAGGCAGAGGGCTGGGAAAGCAGCAGACCTGGGTTCGATTCCCAGCTGAGGCACCCAGTTCATCCCCCCCATACCAGGTGTGTCCCTGAGCGAGACACCCAGCGCTAGCTCCCCGGGCGCCATGTGGCTGCCCACTGCTCC
>JAUMHF010000012.1:24181597-24194510 GCA_032359275.1 Microctenopoma steveboyesi
TGGGTCAAATGCAGAGGACCAATTTCGTTGTAACATGTAAAAATGTATCAATGACAATAAAGTGGATTCTTCTTCATTCGCTGTGGATTTGCTGTTTGACAAGAAAGGGGGCTGTCTCCACATCACAGCGCAGGTTGTTGGAGATAGCTGTGAGGAGTAATTCAGGAGGCCTCCGCACCTCTGGCTGAAAGCCAGCAGGAAAATTCAGACTTTGGATCCCATGTACCAGTTGACTGCTTTATTGTGAGTTACAGATCTCTTCAGTGCAGCTCCCCTCAGCCACTGTTTACCCCCACCACCGTCATTATCCCTGATTCTATTATTATCTTTTTGAATACCACCACACACTGTCAACAACTCCTGTCATTTTGGAAATGTTCCAATATGTGTTACTATCTCTCCCAGAATTAGTTAAATAAAAAAATAATAAATCTTCATTTGGGCTGGAGTAATGTCGCTCGCGGAACAAATGGACTTCTGCCTGGTTTTTAATGCCCTCAGACTGAGAGGTCCATATTTGTTACAGTTACTGGTAACCGGCCTGGTACAAAGAGACAAAGAAATGATGCAACATTTCTCCCTGAGATCTTAGCAAAACCTGATAAATTCAGCTAGATTTCAGAACTTCTTTCAAGACTTTCGGGTAGGGTAGAAAGCATCGCAATCATATACAGGGAATGTCTCACTTGCATCCATTGATTCTAAGGGTACTTCACAAGTACCACCTCCTAAAACTGAATGCTGCGTTTCTCTCAGCGTTTCAGAGAGCTGCTAGAGATGTTAACGCTTTAGCATAGCATTTTAATTATGTGGATAACAATTCTAATGAAGTTCCTGTCACTATGGAGTCTTTTGACTTCATTCAGCATGTGTCCAGCCCAACTAATAATCAAGGTCACACACTGGCCTTAGGCATTTTAGCACTGAATGTTGAGGACCTTGGCATTTCTGCTCATCACTGCGTAATGTTTAGCAGTGTGTTTCATCTTGTTCCAAAACAGGAAATACCTTCTTATTTTCCCTCCATAAACTCTTCTACAGCTAGAAAATTCTCAAAAGCTTTTATGACCTTATAAAATCCAGTACCTCTCCCCCTCATCATCATCATCATCATCATCCCAACACATTTTAGAAGACCTTCTATAACCTCTTCTAGTTGGTAGAACAATCTGCCTAATCATTAATATCCACCTGGTAGATGTGTTCCACAGTGTTCCACCCTGTTTAAAGCATGCTATTGTACAACCCTTTATTAAAAAAACAACAACCTGGATAGTTCTAAATTGGCCAACTATCGCCCTATTTGTGGAAATAGTTTTTTCAAAACACCTGTTATATTTAGATTGGAGCCTGTTCTGTCACATCAGCAGCTGGTGCAGAATGCAGCTAGACTCATAACTGGAACAAAGAAAATAGATAACATTACCTTCATCCTATTGCCACTGCAATGGTTTCCAGCTAAGTAGAGTTTATTTTTGTTGTATGTGTTTTTAATGCTCCTCAATACATTTTACAAGTCCTGTGCCCCTAAAATAAGACCCAGTGATCTGCTAATCCCGTGTTCCTCTTCTTGTTTGTTGCATAATATTTTATGAAATAGAGTCCCATTGTTACTTTTGTAGGACCCAGTCCCTGTGGGATGCTCTTTTTTTTTACCCGGGCATACTAACCTGATGTCAGTTAGCCTACATAATTTTATGTATATAGCCATACAGCTCTGGAAAAAACAAGAGACCACTTTATGAAAGCTGTGGTGGAAAAATCAGGGTTACTCCAACATATATTGAACAGTGTTCTGTGATCCAAATGACAATACTTGGAATTTGGGAGTTATGTTGTAAGTAGTTTATAGAGTAAAACACAAATGTTAATTTGATACTGTATATTAAATAGCAAAATCAAAAAAAACTTTTGTTGCAGTGGTCTCTTTTGTTGCTTTGCATCAGCATTAATGCAAATAAATCAATATTTGCAATATATATTAGTATATTATAAAATGATAATAAGTAAAAATTTGTAAAATGTTTCATCAGCTTTATTTTATCAAATATCATCAGCATTATCCTCTGCTTTACTTTACATTATGCTGTGCCAAACAAGCATTTATGAAGATCTTCCAGTTATTCATAAAGCTGAAAATGTGAGAGTGGAAATGTTTTAGCTCAGTAACCAAATGTAAAAATAAAAAAGAAACTTTAATGCAGTGGTAAAAAGGGTCTGGTTAAGTAGCTGACAGAGCAGTAATACACAGGCGCTATCTACATTATTCTGGTCTGGCAGATTAGCAGGGGACCACAACATTTAAAGGAGAGGGATATAAATATAAAACCAGAGAGAGGGGGGGCTCTTGTTATTGTGGCTTCCATTAGCGTGCATCCCACTCACAGAGACAATATTCTTCTATGTATTGTTTATAGGGAGAAAAAAGTTTTACAGAGTAGACATGACCGCTGTGCAGCTTCAGCTAAATGTCAAAGGCATAGCAGCAACACTGATGATGACACTTTGCTGCAGTATACTGTCAACCATAGCTACCTTTTCTGTGTGATATAATGTATTTAAAATATGCATGCGAGTGTTAATTAAAGAGCTCCTCTGACAGATTAAACTGTTGGAGCTTTGTTGTATTCAGAGCCAAATAACCTTTTCTTCCAGGTCATGATCTGGAACACCGACAGCCTGTCAGTCCAATTATCCGCCGCTTTAGGAACAACCTGGTGGGTTCCAGCAGATGTCCAAGATCCCAAGTTGGGTCATTCGATTAATTTTCAATCACCGTCATTCCCCATCCTCTTCACCTGCCTTGGCCACGCCATTCTGGGACACAGCTGCAATCTAATTTCGTCCGATCGCACAGGAAGAACATTAGTATCTGCTTATGTTGACCGCGTGCACAATTGATTTTTTTTGAGTTGTGTAGGGATCATGGTTAGCGAATCACAAGGCAGGGAACATGATCTCCGAGCGCTATACGATTTGCTGAACATGATCGGTGTGAACATGGGGTTAGGACATGTAATGCACACACACAAATACAGCAGAGAGCCTAAGCAGCATTGGTTACCAAAATGTTCCCCTACACTGCCTCAGCTCACCGTATAAAGCTGCTGATGGATTCTCATAAGCTCATTCTAAAATGTTCTCAGCTCGGTTTTAAATGTTCGTACATCCTAGTTTCTCTCTGAACTAGTGAATTGTGATTTATTCACCCCTCAGTGTGTCTCAAGCATATCATGCTTACATTTGCCATATGGCTCCTAGATTCTGCTGTCAAGACAACATTCAGCTGGTGGCCTGGAAATGGGAATGCATGTGTTTGCGTGACTGTGGGTGTCATACAATGCTTCTGTCAGTAGCTATTAAGAATATACCCTCAGCATGTCTCACCTGCTTGTCTTGGCACTACCTAGACTACTCCGGTATGGAGCTTATCTGTTCAATTTCCACCACAGGCAAAAGTTAGTAATTACTTTGGCTGCTATCATTTTATAGAAATCCATCATCATCATCTGGAACTCCTTGGCCGTACAGAGCCCAGTGATGGTGACAGGCACGGTTAACTGGTTAGCAACAGAAAGGCTGCCAAAACTCAAGCTACACGGCACGCAACTTGATTGAATTCCTCAGGAGCAAAATTACGGCTTGCCTTGTTGGAGTGCCCAACACGCTCACACGCTTCTATTGTGTAGATGTGAATTGAAGGTGGCAAGTTTCAAAGTGCCCAGGAGCCAAGTTGGAAGAAACACATTTAAGATTTCAAGGATGGAATGAGGTGTACCACTGTGGTGGCAGCAATGGGGGAAGGAGGAGGGGGAAAAGAAGAAATCTGGAGATGGAAGAAACAAATATTTGAAAGAAAGATTACCGTCACAGCTGCACAGAGCCGAGACAAAGTAAACAAGCTTGGTCTCCGGGGTGGTTGGTGGTGTTGTCAGGGAGAGAGAGTGAGAGAGAGAGAAGGCGAGCATGAAACAAAACCAAGAGATGGAGCGACAGGCAGAGGAGGAAGAGGAGAAGGGAGAGGGAATAAAGGAAATGCGGATGAAGGGACAAAAACAGTAAAAGAGGGCGCAAAACAACAAGGACGAGTTGTACGGAGAAAAACTAAAAGAAAATAGAGTAAAATGGAAATTCAAATAGTAGAGGAAAAGGGTATAAGAGCATACTGTAAATGAGTGGGTGTTGTGTTTGTGTGTGACTCCATAAAACTAATTGAATACACAGTGGAGCTCTGATGACATGTTGCACAAAGCAGATTGTATTTTATTATAAAGTAATGTCTCTTTCTTTAAATAGTATATGCACTTGTTTATCATGTGATGGTTAAAATAAAGTGAAAACTTTGATCAGTTTCACTGTAGTGCATCAGTTAGTAATGTCCTAACCAGGGATTATTATTTATTCATTTCATCATATCATCATACATAAACATTTTTACACAAAGCCAGTTCACAACCTGAACAACCTACAAACTTTTGTAAAACTTTTGTAGACTGAAAATTATTCATGTATCGCAGAAACAGCTTAACCAGAGTATTTCCTTTGGTTTGCCTTAACCAGACATCTACGTCCCTCCTGTTTGTCTTTGTTAGCTCAGTTGGTAAGTTGTTGCATTAGCATGTGTAAGACCTGGGTTTGCGACCAGGCTGGTAATGTTAAGTTTCATTTTTAAAAAAAATTCATTTTCTGGGTTAAATTTCAATCACATTTTAAAACTCAAATTGTCCGAATTATATTAACTTGGTTTTAAAACTGCATTTGTACGTCACCTTTAACAGTTTTTTAAATGTTTGGGCACTACTGCTCTTTACATAATTACGTTCATTACGTAATTAACCAAATTGTTGAATCTCAAAAAACAAAAACAAACAAAAAAACTAGAAAAACAGTGGATACGATTTGAATCTTGAATCATGTTTTTAATTTCAGGTTTGAGAACCTACTATGATGCATTGCAATAGATAATTGAAGGATTTCAATTTATTAAATTGATTCAAAACAGGGGCCCCCAAAATTTTCTTGCATAAGGCCCCCACAGACCCAACCAGGGGCCTCGTTGGAACAGCGCCTGCAGTACACCAGGCTTCTGTTGCACTTTTACCTCTTCCGTGCCTTACAACAAAATGTTGGCTGTTGTCTCTTATGGTTGAATGACATCATATTTTTTGCCCAAGAGAGGAACGAACAAGCTTATTGAAAACTACGGTTAAGCTCAGTAAAATATGTAGGTTTAGTCATGTAACAATGACTTGTTTCACACTGGACTCGAGTGCTGCTTGTTTTAAATGCTAGGTCACAACATGTGTTATGTTTATTAAAGCTGCTAAACTTCATATTTTATTTGGAGGACTGTCCTGAATCTGTTTGAATCTTGAACAAATTATGGAGACCTATCTACAGTATATAGTGCAGTAATGGTAGATTATGTTCACTCATAAACGCATGAGATGTTCAGTGCAATTGTATTATCAGTGTTTCTGAGGTGAACTTTTTTCACATAAATTATGTATATTAGAGGACTGATAATCGCGCTGAAGCATCTGGTAGATCTGCATTAATGTACACTAATGAGAGACCAGAAAAGTGCTATTTGTAAGTCATATACAATAATATGTCTTATTGTTCCTGTCACCTCCTCATGTGGCAGTGTTTCTTTTTCACTTTTAGTGGGCTTGAGGATGATTTAGTGAAATCCACTAAATCTACTGCCCTTAGTGCTTTGATCAAAGGAGATCCTTGTGTAAACTAGTAAAGTGTTTCCTACTCCTGCTCTAATAAACAAATCTATTCATCTGGGGATTAAACGAGTATGTGGGTGTGTAGACATATATAGACAGGTCATGACCTTCACAACCTTCAACCTTTGATTTTCCAACAATTTCAAGGTGTCACGTGTAACAATACTGGATTCTAGATTATCTGACTGTCTGTTAGATGAATAACTATAACACTGTCAACTTCAAGAAAGATTTGAAAATGAACAAATATATTCATACCTATATGTATGTTGACCATCTAAATTAGGCAAGAGGAAGTTAGCAATGTAGCACACCTTGTAAGTCTTGTCAAGCACCTTTTAATTGTGAAATTGTAGTTTCTGTTATTTGTCTATGTATGATTATGTCTCTGGAAGTTAAACCTGAAGTAATGTTGTCTGTTGTTTTTACCAACATTACTCAAGCGGCACATTGGTGGGGTCTATATTCAGCCCCATGTTTAACACACTGGCAGGTTTTTCCAGCTGCAGAATGGCGTGTGAAATTGACTCAAAATAAACTGCAGCACTTGGGTTTATGGAACATGTTACCCAGTGCAAGAGTGTTGCTCATCAATGTGATCTTATTAGTTTTTGAACAAAGGAATCAGATATATCCGTATAAAATGTATAACAAGCTCTAGTTTAAAGTTATGTAATTGTTAAAAACAATAATTTCAGTAAAGATATTTTAATAATTTGCATTTTATTAATTTGCTTGTTAGTTATTCAGCGTATTCAGATTTTTAGCATATGTTTTTAATAAAACGTATGCTAAAAACAAATGTTTTTTTTTTTAACTGTAACCATTCCACAATGTAAACTGTGTATCATAAGCATGCCTATTAAGGTTATTTGAGAAGTACTTATTTAACCTGAAGCACAAATGGTTCTACAGTTGTTTATAACAAGTTACAATGCCATGGAAACCTACAGCCTAGAGGACGTTGCCTTTATTGAGGCAGAGGCATCAGGAAATCTCAGATTCAGTGGATTGAGGAAGTATGAACTTTGTCACCGTGTGTTCTGGGACAACAAACTATGAACGGTGTCTTACTATGGTGTTGAGATACACATACGTGACAACAAAAAGAACTAGATTTAGCAATTCCTGCAGAAATTGCGTGGGAGAGCTGATCTGAGCTGCCTCCCCCCCTTCCTCATCTACCCTTTCTCAACCAGACACTCTGACTGCCCTGTCATAAACAATTATTGCAATTCGACTGGTACAGCCACACACAAAAAGCCTTAAACCGTTTAAATCTGGCAGCAAGCTGTAAACATTTCTATCCACTAACTACCAGCTACAAAATCTGGTATGATGGGGCGAGGCATTATTATTTAATGTGGGGTCGAGCATTGGCCCAATCTAGTAATCGAATATGTGCATAGCAGCCCAGTTTTTTCTGCATTCATTTTCAATGGGACAAATAATGATTAATGAAATTAATTACAGACGAACCACATAATAAACATTTTTTTCGAAGACATGCACATGATTCCAAACGTAGACCTACGTTATGAAGTTTGAACAAGATCTTTTGGACAAAGCATGTGGGACTAGTTGCAAGGCAAACTTTTAAGGCACAATAATAATAACAACTAGATTTAGCAATTCCTGCAGAAATTGCATGGGGAGAGCTGATCTGAGCCGTGCCAGGGTGTTCACAATTTGTTTCAAACTCTTTCGATGTTAAGTTGACATAGTACATGTGAACTACGTCCGATAAAAAAAGAAATGCTTTGCAAGTATAATTAACAGTAATGATCTTATGTGAAAGCCAATGAAAAGTGAGTTTCAGGGGGTCATGGGCCACTTACTGTGGCCCTATTCCTGGACGTTGTAGAAAGCAAGAAGATTTTAGCAACCTAGAGTTATAGTCCTGTATAGTCTTAATATATGCACCTGTACTAAGACCAACTCGTTTCTAAAGTAGTCTAAAGAAATTGAAGCTATGTTGACCTGCCTGACTCGGAGCAGAGCTTTTACTGATCACATACATCAAGCACCTAAGCTAGGCTAAACTATGCTGATCTCTTTATTCAACATACAATGCACACTGCAACAAGGGATGTAGAAGTTAAATTCTGCAAATCCAGTTATGCATTTAAAGTGTATTTTAGGATTTTGCCTTTAATATAACCTTCAGGATACATTTTCACTATTTGAAATCAACTTTCTAGAGGCCACACAGCACTGCCCCCTCCCTCAGTATGCTCAACCCTGCAGTGAAATGAACTGCCATGGTTAATTCTCAAACTGATCCTTCTCCTTCTGTCTCCACAGAGGGAGGAAGTGAGAATGAGTGAGGTTGGGAGATGGCTGAAGGAGGGGAGGGTGTGGGGGGGGTTGAGAAGGCATAGGGAGAAAGAGGAAAAGCAAGACAGACAGCGCCCACCCCAGAAGGCTGAGTTAGCTGTGACAGAGAGTGATGCCCACTTCCCCTCCTTCTATCTTTGCCATCCTTTTTCTTTCTTCATCACTTTTTAACCCCCCTTCTCCTTCTACTTCTTCTCTCCTACCAACACAGCACCATTGTAAGACGACATATCATCCCGCATAACGCTACACCCCCTTCAGATGATGATTCATTGATCTCCTTATCGCATCAGACGATTTGATGGGCATAGTAAAAAGAAATTAAATCTTAATTAAATTTTCATCTTTGACAAATTTGTCTCCGCAGAGCTGCCACATGCTCGCTGGGTTTGAGGAAAAACACCGAGATGGAAAGAGACTTTTGGGATTGGTGTTGAATGAGCTTCAAGATTACAAAGCAGCACAAGGTGCATTTTTCTGTCAGCCTCATGCATGTTTTTTTTATTCAGGAGGGACAGCCTTGCACTCCTATAGATTTTTCACAACATTATTACATTATGGATTTTTTCCCCTTCAAGACAAAGTATAATAATGATCTTTATTCTAAGACTGTTTTCATCACTTTCAGGGCAGAGAGAGTACGTGTATGTGGGTGTGGGTGTCCTTGCATTGTCATGAATGTAAGTGTGACTGCTTTAAGGAGTGTGTGTGTGTGTGTGTTTGCAGATGTGGATGAGCACCTGTGTGTCACCTTTTTTAATAACGTGCTGCCAGACTGGGCTCTGGGGACGGCTATTTCACTAACCCTCCCTAAGTCTCATAACGCAGATCCTCTGGGAGGGAGAATAAGTCATCAGCTGGTGGCAGAGAGTCCTCGAGCAAAGTCGAGAGAGAAAAGAAATCACGATGGATGCAATAAGGAGACAGGACTGGGATAAAACTGGGGGCTTTTAAATGACTGCCTGCCCACTTCAACTTATGGCCCTGCTGCTTATCGTGGTGCTGCTACAGTTGGTGTTTGACAGAAACACTGGCTACTATGGATCCTGTGTTTATGTGATACTGCAGGGATTAGATGATGGAGCGACATTTTTATGTTAAACATGAATGCAACATCTGTCCATCCATTAATTTGCTCACTGACAGCTTATTAACCCTGGCCCTAAGGACATAAACATAATCTGTTCATGATTATCATTGTTATCATGATGACAAACATTATAAAAAAGGCTGAGAAAAGGCTGCTAAGTCACACCTACTGTATGGCCCTAGTAAAAACTGATCACAACCACTGAATAATGCAATGCAGTGATTAATTTCCTAACATTGATGTGTCTATTGAATTCTATAAAACTGAACTAAATATTATAAATGACAATTTTTCTCAAGAGAGGCAAGAGCTGGTTAAAATAATCAGCAGACACTAAACCAGTTGGTTTATAGCTTATTGTGGATAAAACAGAGGGGAAGCTGATGCCTCATGGCTTCCTGATTCATTACTAAGTGGGTTTAACACACTTTATAATGTTACTTGGTAGTCAAATCTCTCCCAGAAGTTCACTTGTGTAACACGTGTGGACATATGAATGGTTCCTTCCATGTCCAAGATATGTTTAACCTCAAGGTTCCCACTACAGCCCAGGCTCTACAAGACGACAAAGATAAATGATGTCATGTGACTTGATGTCACCAGAACACATGGCCCACTTTCTCCAGCTTAAGCAGAAGTAAATAATTGGTCCTAGCCTACATTAGCATTGCAGCTGCAGCCAAAACATTATTTATTAACTCTGACATATTTAGCATGCAAGAGGAAAACAAAGCTTGTGTCCCTATCAATTGGCACTTATTGTAGTAAGAACGATGTTGAATCATTCAGTCTGCTGCTAGTTAGAATGAATGGGTCACATATGGAACAATTACAACTAGCCACTATTACTGCAAATGGATGTAATCAAGTTTTATTATAAACTAGAGTGGTATTGTCCAATAGAGTTATTTATAACACCCCCATTAAAGTTGCCACTGTTTCCATTCTTGACCTTTTCCAGGGTCAAGTATGTTGCCAAACGTCTGGCCTTCTGCCAGAATGTGTTCCCATCACACTGTCTCTTACAGTAGGTACTGTGTCACATTACAAATCATGCACAACAAATAATAATTTTCTCAGTTACATTTCAAATCAATGTCTTTTTCATGAGATCTCTTTTTCTTGCTGAACACAGGTTATAAAAACTTGAAATCGAAAGGTGGACTGAAATGAAACTATGACACACATAAAGAAGAGAGAGTGTGTGTGGTCTTGTTGGTCAAAGTGCCAAGTCGATGCCGTGGGAGTTTTCTATAAAGGACTAACTAAAACAGACTCGTAAATGTCAACCTAAGGCTAATTTGAATAAACAAATGTTTTTTAGGGAGACCTGACACAATATAAACCAGAGCAGACCTAGATTCATCTCAAATTGACCATTTCTCTTTACTATCTTCAGTACGCTGTGGTCCTGGTTTATCCCATGGTGTTGGATAAATACCACATCATCAGCAGTAGACAATATACAATATCAGAGCCATATCGAGACACAGATCTGAGACAGGACAGGAGTAAATGGATATTTGATCAAATCACATGAGACAGAGCAGAATTTGAACCTGAGCCAACTCAGGTCCCAGGTCAAGCCTCTCATCATGGGTCCTCAGAACCAAGTGGACCTTTGAAAGCTAGTTTGATCACCTTTGTTTTCACAGAGAATGACAAAGAAATCTGACTTAGTCTTCTGTCTTTGCTTCTTAGACTTTTATTTCTTTGTAATATGTTAATTGCTGAACACTACTTTGAGACCTAACAACTCATAATTCATGTGTTGATTATCAGAAATGACAAACATGATATGTGAGATGCTACTAATTGTGATTGAACTTTTACAACATGCCTGAGTAGATTTCTTTGTGTGAAATGTGAATTAAAATTACTAAATTAATTTGTGCACAGTATTTGCTGTAAACATTTAATAAGTAGTATGTCACGTGTTAAACAGACATTGTCCTACGAGCTCTCTAGTACAAAGTTCTACTAATGTTTATTTAAGTGCATGTGGAAATACTGCATCTAATTGTCTAGAGGATCCACAAATTGATCAATAAGGTGTTTCCTTTCAATCAAGCTTAACAGCAGAGACTATGGAACATATTTACCATGCTCATGCTGTATCTTCCTTAACCAGGGGTATATTCATATTGTTTCTATGTGAGATCTATGAGTTTGCTACAGTCCCCACCCATTCAATTTGCAGTTGTTGCTTTCTTTAAAATGAAAATCACTGAATTAATGCTCAGGAAAAAACAAAAGAATGAAGAAAATTTACTTTCTGTCTCAAGGCCTTTACAATTGTGGCCTTATCCGTATATCTGGCATTTGCAGAAGACTAAAAATGCTGCAGCTCAACACCGCACTAAGGCATGTGTTTTGTCTTGATCATATATAGTAGTTACCGAACTGTTTGATGCCCATATTTCTGGTGAAAGAGATTTGTCTTGAAAGATGTCATACTGTAAAGACATCTTTACAAAAAAAAAAGACAAAAAGCGTTCAAGCTTCACAGAGGCATGTTACAGAGGCACAAACTATATTTGGAAAGAAAAGAAAAAGCCTGCAGATGTTGTGAGATGATACACTGGTTTACCGCACAAAATGTAGCTGTTTCAAAGATGTTGATCAGGGCTCTAAAATAACACTTACATTTAGGCCTTTGAAACTTTTAGTAAAGGACATTAACACATACCTGTACGTTTGTTTCCTTTGGGATGGTCTACAGTGTGGAGAGTTTTGATTTAGGATTAGAAACAGACCACAAAACCATATCAGTGGTGGAACTAGAAAATTTGACATGCGGGGACAGACAGTGTTTGATACAGGACCGTAAGTTCAGGGACCAAATATTATATTTACAATTATGTATTTTTTGTGAATTATTATTTTAATATCTGAAAGCTGTTTGAAGAGGCTTTTGGACAAACAAGTTATTAGTTTTTAGGTGCAAGGCTCTACAGCAGGGGGCAGTTGCCTCACTCTCCCCCTTGTAGATTAGCTGTGAGATGCAGAGCACTGATAAAATTGTTGAAGTTTTTGAGCATTAGTCTCTATTAAACTCTATTGGCTAAAAATAACACTAAGACACAACTAAACTGTAAATAGGATGAATGCAGTCAATGGTTAATTAATGATTTTAAGAAGACAGAGTTCATATTTACTGGAACAAAGTTTGGGTGATGCTAAATACATTGCGACTGTATTGCATATATTGCATTAGAGGCTTGGTTTAAAAACCAGATTAAGTAATACGTCGAAGCTGTTTAAAGACTGAATCCAGCACAGAACTCGAAATAGTGGTTTGACCTCAGGTATCTAGTGATTTACACACACTGTTAAAGCATTCAAGTGAATATTTATTCCAGATATAGTAAAATTCCTTCCAAGCTTTTCTGAGATATAGCATGGTCGAGGATGGGACATGATGTCAAACAGTAAACTTTATCTTTTACCACCAGTCAGGTCATCTTTGACCCTAACCCCTGCTAAATTTGAAGAAAGTTCCTTAATGCATTATTAAGACATCACATTCTCAACAAGAGTTGAATGACCTTGAGGTAATTGAACTTTTATCTTCAGCTACCAAAAACCTAAACAAATTCCCTCACAGCATTCCTGACACATCAGTTCCCAACAATGGTGACATCACTACTACCTTGACCTTTAAAAACTATTTTCATTGACTCCGATTGGACAGTTCTACCAAGAAATACCTTCAAAGTGTTTGTCACATATCATGTCACATAAACAC
>JAUMHF010000012.1:24200230-24218112 GCA_032359275.1 Microctenopoma steveboyesi
TGTGTGTGTGTGTGTGTGTGTGTGTGTGTGTGTGTGTGTGTGTGTGTGTGTGTGTGTGTGTGTGTGTGTGTTCAATGGCTGCTGTGAAAACACACTAGGGGTTATGAGTGGAGGGTACAGGGGTGGTGCAGAGAATCCTCCGGCTTAATTATGTGTGATAAAACGAAATGAAACGCAGGAGTTGCTGGGAAAAAGACCTTGACGTTCATGTTTGTGCATGCGTGCGCACACACTTGATTTGTTGCCAGTAGATAATTATGCAACACATACACAGATTCAAATCCACTATAAAATCTACAGCTTCATGCACACAACCCTCTATGAGGACACACACATCTGCGCTGTTTCCCCGCTGATATGTAGCTTTCAGCTGCTGTCTGTATTAGCTTAAAACAGATGAGCATTCCTGCTAATGTGCTAGCTAATTGCCTGTTCACCTCTTCCTCCCAGTCTGCAGTGCATTGCGGAAAGCAGAAAGAATGGTCCTCAATGCCTCTGGTCTCTCCCAATTATATATTTTATTCCCTTGTATCCTTCTTGTCTTGCTAGAAAGTACGTAGGTAGACATCTCTGCTGAAACAGTGAAGATGTTCTGCACCTCATACTGCAGTGGTGTTCTACCAGATTCAAGTATGTGGGCATGCTAAGACAGGTCTTATGTGTTGGGGGTCATGTTTCTCTCCTATGAGCCATCTTTGCATCCTGTATTGGGTTTACAAGCCTGCATATTTTGTATTTTCCCCATGTTGGCACTATGCAGTCACTCTGGCAGTCCTGGTTAGGTCCACAACTAAATATGCTGACCGCAGCTAATCCCAGTCCTAATGTTCACATATGTTGTTTATCCCTACCCCCCCAAAATGCAGCCGCCGTATCAAAGATGACACCAAAATGTCACTACACTGTTGACAGGGTTAGGGTAGGCACCGAAAAGTCAGAGATAGATTTAGTAAAAGTGATTATTAAATAAGTTCTATTTATCTTTAGCTTTGGTTCAAAATCCACAGATGGTTGTTTTATACTGCACTCCAATAGATTGAGTTGAGCTTAGGAGCCATCAAACATATGTAAATATTTGTTACATATCTATTTATATATATATTTGCTGCTGTTACAAGCAACCTGTTTTACAGCACGAGAGTCTCTTTGAACCAAAACAATGTCAATAGTCATCAGGCTTTGATTTATGATCGTTGGCGAAGTTAAATCTAGTAGTTTTCTTCTACACACCGTCTGCAGAGGTTGACTTTTTCCTCAGCCACTCAAGCACCAGTTTCCACAGATAATCATTGTGCCAAGTCAGCAGCATGTACCCATCTGTTTTTTAATGTGAGGTTGTGTAAACAGTGAATTGGCATCATTTGAGGACGACCACTGCTACTACTGGTGGTATATATCTTTTTGCTATTCCTCCCTATTTAGTCCTTTTCTACAATGTGTTTTGGCTCGTGACCCACAGATGCTCTTCTTTTTTATTTATTTTTTTATTTGTCAAGCTATTTCTTACCACGTGGAGCCATTGTGAAGAACACAGTGGTGCCGTCAGCTTTAATTAAAAACCACAAATTTGATTAGCTCCATTGTAACAGTAACGGGTAAAATGATCGAACACTTGAATGTTAATGACACGCAACATGTATTTAGACTGACCCTTGAGAACTTAGCAGTAATTTAGCATCTTTAATATTTTTTCTGCTGGACAGAGATTCTGTTCTCCTGAATGTTCTCTTTATATTTTATAACCGATTCTGTCATCTCATACTCTGAGCTGTTAGATTTATTCATATAGCTGACAACCAGAGACAAACATACAGGAGAGTAACAACACTTGTCATCACAGCTTGTATAGCTGTGGTATACATGAAAAAATTACTTTACACGGGCGAGATGAGTCTCAAGAAGCAACAGTCATTACTGCTTGGCAGCGCGGCTGGGCTGTGCTTAAACTGGGAAAAAACATATTGGAAAAGGCCTAAGTAGCCAATTAAAGCGTAGAGTTGTGGCCCAGCTCCTGAACAATGGCAGCTAACTTAAAAATTATTTTAATGATGGTGAGCTTCTTTCAGTTGTATGTTTCTGTCTAAATAATGTATTAAATACAATCTTACAATTCAAAGATCTGGCTAACAATAAAATAATATGGGGAGTCCAGACTGGAAAGAAAATACTATTGCTGCCGAGTACATATTTTTCTTTTGCAGATATATAATACAAGTACACTTCTGATTACACTTAGCTGTGTGAGCATTAACAGCCTCACATCACAAGTTTATGCTGCATTCAGGGACAGTACAGAGTGTACATTTTGAAAATGGATAAAATTCAGAAGCATTTTAAATGTGAAAATGCAGTGTGTGAATACACCTCGAAATCATAATGAATTATTAAGAATGATGATTTATTCATTATTATTAATTAAAGACGATGTATATAAATCTCATATAATGTCCTTGTACTTAATGTCTGGTTAGAGTCATTGGCTAAGACACGCAAAGCTTCTCGTTAGATCTGATTTTTGGGGTGGCCTGTGGCTCCTGCCCACTTCTGTTTATCACATTTCCAGGTTAACATTACAGTATATTATGTCATCAATCTGTGGGTTCACTCTATCTTCAGTTCCCTGTTTTTAGGTAAATGTGATGCCTGCCTGCATCAATCCATTCAGGCCATCTGTTTATTGAGCCCTCAGCATTACTAATGTATGGAGTTGGACATGCTATCCAAGCAGGAGTCAATCAAGAGATCTTTACTGGCTCTGACATGCCAAGCCAGTTCAATAGAATCGACATGCTGGGCCTCACTGATACTGCTCTCAGCTAAACACTACTGGCTGTGGACCCGGAGACAGAAAATACACTGTGAGGGTGTGAGAGAGGTCATCACTGGGAGGTGGTGGTTTGATACTGATTCAGGGAGAGGTCAAATGGAAAAGTGACAATAACTAGTTTGTCATTTCATAAGCGACATGACTGCAGACCTTAAAGTAAGTAACTACCCGGAGATCCCGCAGCATTGATTAGTTTGGGTTGGAAGCGTGTCTGCAGGCTGCCAGAGGTTAGACTGCATTTGACCTCTCCGTGTGTGTGCAAAGAGATAAGTAGCGGGCATGTGTACTGTCACAGTATCTAACCTCTGAGTCATCTGCAGCTGCTCATTTTCTCATTAATAATCTGACATTTTTAGATGAAGTAACACCAACACAAGGGGGCACAAGGAAGCATGGCATTATGTTTCAAATGTATACAGAATACAACAAAAAAAACTAAGAGAGTCATCACAATTTCATGGAGCTCAAACTGAATAATAACTGAATGGCAAACAATATGAAAAATACTAAAACCTCTACTTCTTAACTGTCTTCTGTTGCTTCTTAATAATGTCATCAGCCTGTAAAGTTTGGCAGTCTTCTCTCTTGTTACTTAATCCTGATGTCTGGAGCAGACATTTCCCATGGTAATGCTCACCAGGGGCCAGAATCTAAGACCAGGGTAGGGCCCAGAGAGCAGGTGTAATTACAGAAAATGCTGTCAGTTTCCCAGCAGGCAGAGCTTAATTCCTAGCGCTCTTAGCATCTTTCCCTGTTAAACTCAAGCTATGTCTTTGCTGCTGCGTTGAAAACCTGAGCCTGAGACAAACCAGAGGAGGCAACATTTAAAGTAAAGGATCTGAGAGGCTGCACAGCTTCCTGGTGATTAATGAGCGTGGCATGTGACGGGAGCGTGTGCAGGTGTGTGCAACAGAAGACTTTAGAAAAAAAAGAAAGTAGAACTGGGTTCTTGAGATTACATCTGGGCCATAGGTTTAAAATTGTGCATTTAAGCTTTTAGTATATTTTTAGTATTTAGTATTTTTAGTATATATTGCTGCTGCTATATGGACACAAACTGCACACAACTCAGCACACTGCACACACACACACACACACACTGTCTTATCTTTCTGTCTTGTTATAATTTGTCTGGAATTTATCTTCATTTATTGTAAGTACTTGTTTTCTGTCTTAGAGAGGCTACAGGCTAACGACCAGAAGCAAAATCCTTGTATGTGCAACAAACTTGGCGAATAAAGCTGATTCTGATTCTGATAATGACCTGCTGAGCTGACTAGTGAGTGAATGGCCTTGTTAATCCACCCGCTTCTTAACCTAAAAACACTAGTTGAATAGAGTGATAACATAATGCAATAATTCAAAGTGTTTTTCCTCTAATGAGTTAGATGACATTTGTCTATATTCGGTTTGAAGCCAAATCAAATTTCGAGCTGAGAAATCGTGAGAAAAAACAAAAAGCACATAAAAGAAATAAATGAGGGAGCTGTTACATGCAAAAGGCAAGGGAAAACATAGAGAAGGGCTTAAAACAGTACGCATGATTAATGATTACAATTCAAAGATGCTTTCAAAACCAAGGTTTCTTTCCAAATATGAACAATCCAACATGTCTGGCATGGATTTTGCTGTGGTCATCACATGTATGTATATTCACTATATACCTCTCTTCATACCAGTTTGTAAATGAATGTGAAGTTTGTAAATTGTCAGGTGTTAGAATCTGGTGCTGGTGGCTGTGGCACATTTCAAGCCCTTTTAACATTTAACAGTCTTTACCTGAATATCCGTAATTGTATTTCAGATATCTAGGAATGCATTTTGAATAGTCAAAATTACAATGTGACTAGTCAAAAGTCAAATTTGAGATATCTACTACGTCATTTTGACTAGTCAGTATGTCCCATCAACTTGAATGGGAAACTATTTTAAAATATCTACTACGTCATTTTCACTATCTGTGATGTGAATTCTAGATATCTTGAACAACAATGTAAGTAGTAAAAAGTGTAATTTCAGATATCTACAACTGAATTTTGACTAGTCATATCGTACTTTGGGACATCCAAAAAGATAAAGAAGATTTCTTCTAAATGAGTTTAATTAGAGATATCATCGTATATCCTGTCTACTTGCTTGCTATAGTAGCAGGCTAGGGACAAGAAAGCTGACTGAATAACAAACCTATTTTAACCAGATTAGGATACAATCTAAAGTGTTGTAATCCCACATCACCAATGATTTGTCGTGCTTCAGCAAGTTACACTACCTTGCTAATGGAGCAAAGGTCTGGAAAATTCTACACAGCACATTTTCTTTGTTTGATTGTTATTCTTCTCCTCTTTTGTCAGTTGCAGCTCTATTGTATGCTCCTGTTCTGCTTGAAGACTGAAGCGCCGGCGGATGGCCATACATAATGAGCTCCTGCATTCATTGGCCTCTGTAAGAGATAACTCGCTCAGAATCGCTTTTCATGACTCAATGATCCTATTATCAGGCAGTTTTTATTCATCGCTCCCTGTCATCAGAATCAAATATCTCGCTTGGGTTGAGGATCTTACCACATCAGTTGCTGTCACTGTGAGCGTGTGCACACACAAGGTGAATTAGACAAACAGAAACAGTAGGATGACGCTGTCAACACTTCTCCCTTTGTTAGAAGTGCTGTATCTGCTTTGGCTTGTGAGGGGGGGGATTCTACCATATGGTGTTTTCTTCACTGACAAGGCTCTCTTCTCATGTCGCCCCTGCCGATATGGCTAACTCAGTGGGACGTCTGACTGATGAGAAGGTGGCCAACTCTTTTTTGGGATTTCTAATTATGCACTACTACAAAACTCTACCATTCATTTTATTTGACTCAAGTTGAGTGCATTAGTTGATTTGTCACGTCCCAGTTATTCACATGGACAAATCATTATCAGTATTTAGCATGTGAGCTCTATAACTTATGGAGAGGTGCTGTCGAAGCCTCCCATGACACAGACGTATGGAAGACAACTGGCAGTAGTTCAGAGATGCAACACAGTGCAACTCTGTCTCCTAAAGATTTACATCAAAACTAAAATTCCAGATAACTTTTCTACCAAACGTATTTGGAACCTGGATGGGGGAGTTCAGGACTAACATGCCAGAGACCAGACCCAAGTTCGCTGTGAGGCTGGGTTTGTAAATTAACACAGGTTACAACGACTGCATTTTTATGAGTACGTTTGTCCTTCTTTTAATCCAACAATTGTGGAATAAAATCTCCTTTATGAAGGTGATTGTGTTGCTACTGTTGAACTATTTTGCATTAAATTGACTATTAGTTTTATTACTGTACTTTGCAGGTAAATATGACTTAATATATTGGTTTACAACATGAAACATGAAACCATTTTGTTCAATAAATGCACTGACAATACTATAATGACATGCTTACAGTACATAGAGTAATGCTCAAAATGACTCTACGTGATATGTATTATTTTCCTCCACATGCTATTGACTAAGTGTTGCTCAAAGTCTTCTAATAGTAACTGAATCCCTATTGTGGTGGGAGCCGTAAGTGAAGGAGAGGTCAATGAGGGGATTAGTCATGAAACCCTGACAGGAGGGCCCATTACCAGGGCGTCTGCAGCCAATGAAACAGAGGGAAGACACGATGAAAAAGGCCTCTCCCTTAATGAATGGGTCACAACATGAATGTTAAATGTGCTCTGTGAACAGCGAAGAGAAAAAAATCCTCCTCTTTTTCAGCGCAACAGAGGAAACTGAGTGAACCTAGAGAGAAAAAGAAAATCAAAATATAGCTCATTGTAACTACCGATACCTTGTTTTAATGTACCTCCATTTTCACAATGCACATACACCCAGTCTTAAATATGGAAATCTGCCACATTCCTCGTTTACGTCCCTCATAGTACTGATGAGTTATCTGGTGATGCAGGGCACATATCCCAGTGAAGTCCAAGACATACAATCCAATTTGTTGTCTGGGCTGGCTACTAATAATGGTAAACCCACTGGGAGAGAAATCAATGCACAAAATATAGGATCTGCATTATCAGCAATGCAGCACTCAAGAGGAAAACAAGTGATACGGTATCAAGCTGAAGTGTAAGCTCCAGCTTCTGAAGTGAAAAATGAATGTTGCCTCATCTCTGAGAACGGGAAGAGGATTTGTTGAGGTGACTCTGATAAAATCTTTATGTCACTTCATATCTCTGGAGTTGGTCGATTTCTCTGGCCTGTGATAAAGAGTAAGGATTGGCTTGTACGCCTTCTGTGGGTTCAATATCAGTGACACGGCAGCATATCGCTAGATGTTATTTGTACAGAAAGCTTTCAGTGTACTAGATTTAATCTTACACCTGAGCTGTTCTGTATCAGTGATACTGTTACCAGGATATAGATTTTTATGCCTGTCACCGCTGGGAAATACTGACTTTACAAAACAAAGCACCACCATAGAATGTGCAAAGGATTCTTTTTTTTCAGTTTTTTAATTTAGAAATTGTTTTGTTTGAAATAAGTAAAAAATGTGTCCAGTGAAAGTTTTTACTTCTTGAAGAATGTTAAACATGCTCACTGCTGGTTTCAGCTATTCCACGAAATACAACAAGAACATTTTGTGGCGTCATATATGTATATGTAGCAATAAATATTGTAGCAATATGTATGTAATATGTATGTAGGGAACACTAGTGCTGAAACGCGTACATTAGTGGACATACTCCAATATATTTGTGTTTTGAGAGTTAAGGATAGTACAGTCACTTAGTCTTATATATGGCTTTATTTTTCTTCTTGGAGTAGAGCATGCCTCTTTCTTCTAATTAAATGAAATGCTAGCCAAAAGCCTGATATATTACATTTAAATATAATATTGCTATGATGTAGCATAGTTCTCTTTCCAAAGTAATATAATACTGGATCCTAACGGCGCGCACATGCATGGGGAATTAGGAGGAAGTAACACATGCATATGTATGAATGAAATTCAGACAACAGCAGCGACATTGTGCATAATTTGAGCACGTTGTCTATCTGTGGCAAACTAGGGACAGGATTGTGATAAATATGTAAATTTTAAATGAAACTTCTGAATCCCTAATATTAGAAAATTCTTAGCAATAATCACTTATGTCAGCTGCAGCATCAGACATACCTGAAACATTAAACAGGCCAGAATCAACATTTATCACTTTGTCACAGACTACTTCAACATAAGTCACTGTAGCAGTTAGAGAAAAGCTTGATGTGTTGCTATATACATATATATTTTACTTGAGGTGTTGATCATAATGTCAACATGTACATTTTACTTATTCCAAAAAATATAAGTAGCAGTTTTTCAATCAATGACATTGAAACTTTTCTTCGTATATGTTTTGAAATGAGGCATAATTTAAAACTAATTGATCTACTCTCATAATTTTAAACTGTAATAGTAATAGTTCTATGTATATGTTAGAACAAAAATGTCTTTTTCCTCAGTGCTGTTCCTCACATGAACTACATTTACAGACATTTCTATATGCAGCCCTTTTTTATGGAAAGCTGCAGCCGCAGGATAAAACGAAAAGTAAACATGCTGCTGTTTGTGTTACGAATATTAAAAAATGAAATAGAGACTTGTGAAAATACAATACAAAAGGTTTAAGCTGGATTGTCTTTGGAAAGGGACAATTCAGCAAACAGTAGACTATAAGTAGTCAAAATCCATCCTTCTTTCATCCTGCCATTGGTATGTGAGAGAAGAAGACAGCGTGGGGAAAGACAGAGGAGGGTTTAGAAAGCAGTCAGAGGAAGCGGAGTTTAGAAATACGGGGGTTCAACATTTTTGGACTTAAAAGTCCACCCACACACACGTACACCTTTAAAAAACACACACGATGAATGAAATGCACTACTCAGATAGTTGCCCTTGAACGTTGCTCATACAGGTTCTGCTCATTGGCACAAAAGCACATTCAACATTCGGACAAGGGGGTATCTTTTTTCCTCATAACTACAGCATCACTGTTAACAGGGACTGACGTGGCAGATTTATAAATACACAATGTAAAATGTCTTTATTGACTAACAAGTTATTCTGTTGCATCCCATACAAACTATGGCAACTTTGACTGGTACAGGTACGTCTTTTATGAAATAATTGGTTGGAATTACTGTAATTCACAAAGATCATTGTAACATGTACATCAGTGAAGCCTGTTGTTGTTGAAGCATGCAAACACTTGATAATAAAACATTTGGGGATGGTTTATCTGGGATTGGTCCACAGTGTCCATTTGTGAAGGAAAAATCTTCCAGATGTCACATTTTCTAGCTCTTAGATATTCCTACGGCAGATAATCCCTCTTCAGAGTGGATGTGCCTGGTATACTAATAATATAATAATATTAATGTTAATATAATGGGAAGCTCATAGCAAGCATTCTGATCAGATACCTAAACAACCTCAAGAGGATCCTTTTGATGCACAAAATCTGTGGCTATACTCCAAGGTCCTTCCAGATGTGGAATTCTGTAGCCTATGTCTAATGCTGAGTCTATCTATCTGTCCATTTTGGCCGCTTGTATTTAGGACTGCATCCTTTAGAGCTCGTGGCCATGGGTGAAAGCTGGATTTCATTCTCATGCAAACTGTAACAGGAAATGAAACTGAAGCTGGTGGTCGGGGTGGATGGCAGGTGTACACACTCTGACGTCCTGCGTTTGGCTAGGTTTAGGCAAATAAAGCACTTTCTTTGAGGGTTAGAGATAGAAAGAGAGATTGTGGTTTTGTTCAAAATAAACATTCACTGGACACCATGAATGTCTGAACCAATTTTCCTGTGCATCTTTAAAGTAGATATCAGAGCCAAAGTGGTAGTCAGACTCCCCACCCAGAGCTTTGCCACTAGCATTGCTAAAATGTGTCCACTATCCCTAATAAGAGCTAATTAAGCATCTGAGCCAAGGCCTGATTGACAGGAAAAACATCAGAATATTTTTGTACCACCATGCTGGGAATACGCCCCGTTTTTGTCCATTGTCAAAAAGGACCAAGGTGGCCCAATGTTGCCAGCAGCCATATGTGGACGACTTTGCGCAGGCAGCTGTGGCATGTAGATATGACATGTTACGCTCTGCTGCTGCCAGCACGTCGCACCTCACATTCTGCCTCTGCCTATCACAGTTTTCAAATCCACTCTCTCCTCATTTCTTTTTTTCTATATGTATGGTTCACATGTGTATCGCTTGGGGAGGTTTGTGTATCCAGGAATATCCAATTAATTGGAGAGGAGGGAGCAATTTCTGTATTAACACTGCCTTGCAGAGAAATACACCCACTGCAGATGGCTATAGATGTGCACATTTGGGTAAAAGGTTACTGCAAGACGTCCTTATCTATCTTTAAAATGTGTTTTAAAAAAGGGCCTTTTTATCCTCATGCAGCTCCTGCTTGTGGAGCATAAGAAGGGCACGGCAGGTGGCTTTGTGTTGAGGACAGATGCAACTAATTCATCATGTTAGGATTTCTCTGTTTGCCAGCTTCTCCCTGCTACTTTGCAGCTGAAGGTCGATCCCCAAAACTCCGAGATGCTGTTGTCCAAGCTTATGCATACTTTTCTAAGATCTAAGAGGCACTTCCAGGGAAAACCTTTTGCTCAGCCAGAAACCATGTTGAGCAAAAAGTTTCTGCCCCAACTGATAAAAATTTCTTTTGAGCTCCTCAGCCTGGCAGACTCAAGCGGAGATGGCACCAGTTTCTGTAGAGATGAACCAAAGGAGGAGGATCAAAGGCAGAGAAGGGCAGAGGAATATACTGGACAGAAGTCAGGAACAACAGGTAATGAAGGTGTTCGTGGAAAGAGAAAGAAATCATCATAATATGTATGTATGTATGCATGTGTATTTGTATATATATATATGGTGCCAGGTGAGATCCTTATGGTTGTCAGTTCTCGTATCAGAAGTAAACCCCCTCATTTATCCCACTTATACCTCTGTAAACTCATTTGAAGCTGATCAAAGCTGAATAAAACCCTGAAACACACACTCTTGGCAGGTATCCATGAATCTCAATGAAGTATTATGATTTCACTCATAAACTGGAGTTCACCAGTTGATAAACCATCCCACGCTTCCACTCCCAGTGGACTCACGTAGCGTAGGAGGGCGAGCTCAGAGCTTTAAACTGAAATGACTCAAACACGGAGGAAATAAATAAAAGAAACTTTTTCCCTGCGCACTTTGAAGTGAGAAGAAGGATAAACGGGGCCAAGAGGGGAGAAGACAGGCATAGGTCAGAGACATTTTCTGGTCGGTCTGATCATGGCATTCAGACATTAAGTAATACGGCAGTACAAAGTAATAGTCAAAATAAATATGACCAAAAAGCAGTAATTGTATTAGACACACATATGTTATGCTAACATAGTGAAGTAGTTACTCGAGTTCTGTTCTGTGCCGTTTATTGTACTAGTAGTTCACATGAGTTTATCCATCTAATGCTCCTTAACTGCGTTTTAGAATTAAATCGTTTTTATCCTACAACAATGTTTATTAGTTGCGTCACGTTTGAAGATTTGACATTTACAGTACAAAGACAATGTGAAGTGAAATAGTGTCATACGTTTGCTGATTTATAAAGCCCCTTCAAATGCATGTTCATTTGTATATCTACACTGAACTTGCTGTGAATGTGCTCCAGTGTCTTTTCTACTCAGGTGCTGACACCACGGGACATAGTCTGATATGATGTGTAATGCACTTGTCACTAATACATTGACTTTGTGTGTGAATATGTGGACTTTTAATAAATGATATTAGTGAAATAACTGTTTCCTGCATAGTTTCAGTTTCTTGCATAGACACGTGGGTGAAGAGAAGCTGGAGGAGAGACAGACTCTAGGACAACTACAACATGCAGCTGGGGAGCAGAAAGGACACTACAGTATAGCTCGGTGTATCAGTCTTAACAATGCAGTGACATAATCATATACTTGCCACAGGGACCGCTTTGCTGCATGAAGCTGTACCTTACCTTATAATACTGTACTGGTACTTCATTAGGGTGTCAATTCCAGTAGTTTTATGTGGTTGAATACTTTTTGCATTGTGCCATTATTGCTTTTACTAAATCAGCAGAGCTGGCAATTTGATTACAGCCATTAAACTACAACTTATCTGGACCAGTCACTTAGCCTGTCCCACAAACACCACAGTGACTAATGGAGACTGCTGATTAAAAAAAGACTGGAATGCAGAACACAGCTCAAGGTAAATTCTCATGGTGGTACGGAGAGAAAGAGAGAGACTGGGGCCAGTGGAATGACTTATTTGTGGAGGAAGAGGGCAGCAAGAAACATGAAATTAGCACAAATAGATTATCTGTCGGCTTCAGGCAGGCCTAAGAGCAAGCCAAGCACTGTGGAGGGACAGGAGGAAAGGGAAAAAGAAGCAGATTGACTTCTTGTTTGTTCCTCCCTTAGGGGAGATCCGATAGAGGCATCACTCACCAAACTGCTGATCTGTAGTTGAAACAGCTGTAGCCAAAGCACATACGCACTGAACTTCACTGCAATTAGAATGCACCCAAAACATGACCCATGCACTGGGGGAGAAAAGAACTGTCTAATCCCCAACAGATGGTATATTTTCACATGCCTAAGATAAGAGCCTGCCTTTCTCACATATAATGTACTGGTGTGGACTTGATCCAGAAATAGAAAGGGCAGAAGAAGTGCTTCAGTCGTGATAATTCATCCCCGGTGATTCTGTGCTATAGTTAATGTGGTACATGAGACCAATGCTCACACGTTCTCTCCTTCATTAACATGCAGACATTTTTTGCTGGTCGAACAGCAGAACTACATCGATTCACTGTCAGACTCGTGAGGCACAGTTTAAAGAAAAGGATCTATGCAGCATAAGCACATTCTGTATATTGTCTTTCTTGCTGTACTGCACAGCTAGGTTATGATTTAACTCCACACTCCTGCATTTTAAACCTCGTCCAGTCATGATTTCATATGCTCAGACGCATGTTGTTCTAAAACAACTTTCTTGTGCAAAGCCAATTTGCTGAACAAGTTGTGAGTATTATGTCCAGTGAACCCTTCCTAAACAAAAAAAGGTAAATGTACATTTGTGAGTGTTCACCTGTAGATTTTACGGGCTTGGCTCCTAAGTAAAAGCTCACTAAAAAGGAGAGACCACTGCATAATTTGGCTGATACTTCTGCAAGTTTTGAATTGAAGTTCCAGCTCTAAGAGTGATCCGGTCTAATAGACCAGGGGAGCATTAAAACTAAAATGTGAGTTGTCCACGGCAATATCTGTCCTTGTCCTTTATCAGTGTGTGGATTCACAATCATTGAACAAGCCTTTCTCACCATGCGGCTGAGGGAAATCTAAAACAGGGAAAAAGGTTGGTCCATTTCATAACCAATTTACCCCTTCAAGTCTACCCTGCAGTCAAAGTGGCTGTGAACGCTTGAGGTTGCTTCTGACCTTCCCTGATAGTGCCCATGGCACATATATGCTTCGGAAATTGAATCACAGTTCCCACTGCTGCAAGGGTAAATTGGTCAAACAAACCTTCCGTTCTGTAGCTTCTATAAACCCCATTTACAGAAAAGTTTTTTAAATAGAATAAAAACTCAAATCTGTGATTTTTCACTTTTATACACACAACACAACTTTTATACATCTGACACAGGCAGACGTTCCATGTTTATACTGGTCCTCTTAAATCTATCGTATAATAGTATGAGCAAATTCAAATCAATTCAAATACAGTTTGATGTTGCAACACACTCAAGAAACAAAGTCAAATAAGACTTTCTAAAATCTTCAAATAACAGCGCTAGCAGAGTCATTGGAAACAGGTGAGGGGCAAAACGAGGGAACAATGTGCTCTGTGGTACAAATAAGTGATGGATTTCCGTGCCACAAACCTTTGAAAGATGCATCAGTGGCCACAGCACAGCTGACTTGCATACAGTATGTGTGAAGGTACCATGGATGTAGAGATTTTAGAGAGGCACACTGTATGTGGAGGTCAGGGTAAAGTCTTTTCCCAGAAAGTCAATGGCTATCTCTCATCTACTGCAGAGCAGAACTAACAGGCTCCTGTATCAAGCAAGAATGTAAAAATATTCTTCCTGCAACAATGAGGATCCACAGTTCCCAAACAATTAAAAAGCCTAATTAAAAAAGTGATGTCACACCGACATGCCGACATGGGTGCTGCAGGCAACAAACTCGAAACTTATTCACAAAATACACTTACGTTATTAAGAGAAAATATGGTTTTAATACTTTTATCAGATAAATGAGCACAAGCATATTAAAAGATTACAGATTTTAGGTTAAAAGGCATTTTAGAAGGAGTTTGTATTTTACTTTACGTGAGCAGGCTCAAAAGAAGCTGGAAACTTAGTTCATCATGGGGCACAGCAACACTGGGAAACAGTTTCAAAATTTAAAACACAAATAAAAATCTGTAGCCAGGAGAGTATTTGAAACTATAAAACTAATGCCCTGATAGATTTTGGCAATTAAAAACCAATATAGTAAGAAAAACCAATATACCAAACGACACACCTACAGTTTGTGGTGCTTAGTGTTTTTCAGAGGTATATATTTGATGATTATCCACACAGCAGCAGGAATAGAGCTAGGTGTTCAAATTTAATTCAAGGCAGGGACCTGGAGCCTCTTCAGAGACAACTGCACAGGAGAAATGGAGCAAAGCAGGGTGGTGGGGGACAGAGCCCGACACAGAGAAACTGAGAAAGAGATCCTTTAGCAACCTGAAACTTGTCCAGCTTTAATTACACTGTATTGATCACAGAGGGGAGGGAGCAAGGGGGAGGGAGGAAGAGGGGGGTCAAGCAAAATGTGGAGAGACAGCTGGGATACTAGTTGGCTGTGGTTACTGTAAGGCATGTAAAAAAACATAGAGGCAAAGCAATTATGCCAGAGTCATACAGTAGATAATTAGAAAATCCTTCCAACTCCTCCACGCGCTCTCGCCGCACACAGCCGTTTAATGCAATAAAACACTGAGGGTGTCAAATTCATTTAAGTCACCCGGCAGTTTGCATTGTTCACATTCATCTCTCAGCTGCATGCTTGGTTGGATTTAAAATTCTTTGCATTGATTTTTCCCCTCTGTGCCCTTGGTAAAGTGTATTCTTATAAGTGCCCACAACAGAACGGCCATGCCTGACACTTTAACGTCAGCTACATGTTACAGATGCAGAGATGTCTGCAGAGCGCGGCTGCCCCTTCTCTTTCTAGATTTTCTAGCCTGACCTACTTTGGCAAAGAGCTTAGGTTTCTTTCTGTGTTTCTCACATTGTTGTGGCAAGGGCAGAAAATCTGCAAGCTCTCCTACTGTATGTGCCTCCACACACACACACACACACACACACACACACACAAACACACACACACACACACAGGCTGGTGGCAGCTGAGTCCAGCACAGAGAAATATGCCAACCTCGCTGCCCCTGCAAAATCACTCCTGCCGAGTCTTGCAGAACTGTATTCTATGGGTTAAGTAGCTTGTGTCTTGTATACAACACATGAAGAAAGGGGCCGGGCAGTGATTCACATGGGAGGTGGGGAAACAGAGAGTGATGTCTCTCTTTGTAGAATGTATCTCATTATGGCTGAACTGTGTGTTACCTTTGGTAAACAGTGGGGAGCATTTCTCAGGCGGGCGTCACTCCGAAAGCGACGGGCTGGTGAAAGGCCGCGGTCTGATGGTAGCACACAGCCGTTGCTCAAATCTACAGCCCCACAGGGATGTATGAGTTTGGTCATGATTAGTCAGATAGAATAAATAATCTGCGCGTGTGACAGGACCCCTTATTTCAGCGGGTATTGAATGGATGTCCCATGCAAGTCTTTTGTGTTAGTAAATTCCCTGTAGTTATTTTTGCTGAATGACCTTCTCAATCACAAGAAATGTCAAAAATTCAATTTCTGAGCGAGACATTCATTATCATAGCCCCTTGTGCTCAAGGGTACCTGCAAATTTACAGTGCATCAGAGCAATGTGAGTGGCTGAACTCCACTTTAATGGCATAATAAGGACAACAACAATTTAGAGTTCCATTGAATAGCTTGAAAGCTCGTGGAAATGTGGAATATGGAAATATGACTAATATTACACCAACAAACATGTTACTACGAAAGTCTGTGTATTAGCTAGAGTTGTAGAACGACGACAACTGTCCTAACTACCCAATGCTCACAGACTCTTTTTCAGTAAAAAAACACAGCGACACTTGTTAAAGAAACTGATCAATAGAACTGAGCAATGTTTCTATTTGTAGTCATCTGCTTGAGTCTATCTTGAGGCCGCGGCACACCGCTGTGACACAACCACTGTGGTGAGCCACAGCTTGGCAGCCCGGCTTTAACACTTCCACCCATATCCTTGAGTTGTTGTGACGTTCTCTCATGTGTGAAGAGCGAAACAAGAGTAATTAAATCTTCATTCCTCTGCTGCTCACAACCATATTCACATCTGTCCAATTGAAAAACCACATGGTGTAAAACAGAGCCACTTAGGGCTATGCCCCAGTGGCTCTTGTAGCACCGTCAAGAAGCGGGTCAACCTTTTGTCTGCATTTCCGCTAACAGTATAATGGCGTCTTGTTTTCATGTTATATGACCCCCTGTGGAATCTGTAAATCAAACACTAATTACAACGTGCAATGAACTGATGTCTGAAATGCTACCTCTAATGCCTTCCACGGGCTAATAGACAGCTGAGTGAATGCTGGGTCCAAAGTAGAGTGCTTCAGCAAGCCATAAGCAGCTTAGTTAATTAAGACATGCTGACAACTGATGAACTCTGCAAATCATTATAGATCCACTCCCTAATTGGAAAGAATGGTAACAGCAAATGCATTTTTCTCTACTGCTGGGTTGCTGTGCTGTCACTGCAAAAAACCACAAAGAAAACCACTGAGGTATCAGCCCATAGAACCAACAGGACATTTTCATCATTAAATCCTTCAGAGTATTAGTCCAGCCACGGCTGATTAATCTGGGGGCATTGTAGACCCCTAATAAAACCTTTTTAATTGATTGCTGCAAACTCTGGTACAAATTCACCTGTAATCACATTATCAAAACCAACAGACTTGCACGTCTGCGGCTTTCGTGTTCCCCAGAGATGCGTGGCCCTGGGGCAGTTACCCACATTAATGAGATGGTCCATGATGAATTTATGTCTTACCTGCCCTGCACTTTGATGTCAGAAATGGCATAGAAGTATCTAGACAAATTGTCCTCGTCCACCATTGTAGCCCCAGTGGCCGGCCGGAGAAGGCGAACTCTCAGGTCTGTGATGGTAAAGAAGTCCCTCAGGTTCTTGGTCGTGTCCAGTTGGCCATAAAGTGAGGCCATGTTGTGGAGCCGGGGCCCAGCAAACAGCGCAAATCTGTCCTTGATCTCAAAGCGTACAGTTTTGTCATACTTCCACACATAACCTCGAGAATACTCCTCAGTGCAGATGATGTCGAGCAGGGTATGCTGGGTCAGGTCCTGTGCTGTCTTGGGCTCCATGGTGAAGGCATCCAGGCAGTCAGTGGCATAGAACTGATAAGGCTGCCAGGTTCGTCCGTAATCCAGAGACTTTTCTAGGACCATCTGTTCGGGCCGGCCCGACTCGAAGGTGAGGACAATGTCGTCGGTCAGCTCAATGGTTTTGTTCCAAGACAGAGTAATGTTCACCAGGAGGGCCTTTGGGTACTTCTTCCAGGATGTGGACTGCCAGAAGGTGGTGGGATTACGACCCTCGTTGTCAAACATGAGCTCTGGAGGGTGGGCGAGCTCCTCAGTGGTGGCGTCACATTCGTTATTACACATATAAGGATTCTCCTGCAATAGAGAAACAAAAAAGAGACGGGGAGAGAAAGAAGGAAACGTTAAGTGTAATATCACGAGAATTTATTTTCTCTGACGTGGAAATGTAACTATTCCTTTACGTGCCCTAATGGACCAAAACATTCCAAATGTATTCCCAAAGTAATTTCATGAAATGAATATGATTTG
>JAUMHF010000012.1:24218212-24232488 GCA_032359275.1 Microctenopoma steveboyesi
ATTCCTTTACGTGCCCTAATGGACCAAAACATTCCAAATGTATTCCCAAAGTAATTTCATGAAATGAATATGATTTGAAATTTGGAATTCATCAAGGCTTGGTTGAAAGAAGCCTTTGGAAAAACATTTGTCCGATTTACCACAAATCATTAACAGGCGGTGTTCACTCCACGCTCCCTGGGGGCTCAATCTAGCTGTCAGGGGGAGGAGGCACTCCACCAAGAGGACCTTTCAAGTGCTACAAGCTCCAATTTATCAGGACAAGATAATCCACTACTTGATTAGGTGAGAGATGTCACCCTGAGTGTGTGTGTGTGTGTGTGTGTGTGTGTGTAGAAGTAGTGGTGAGCAAACAGGGACAGCAGCAGGCTTCTGATGTAAGACAGCCTAATGAAGCAGTGAGGCAGAGATTGAGTAAGTTAAAACGAGAAACAGCTCCATTCAGCTAATAGGCTTGTAAGTTTTCTCCCGTCCTCTAAGGCAAGGTGACAATGGAACAGGGCTTAGTCAGGCCTTCTGACTATTGGAGGGTCCCATTTATATCCTGTCTGGGACCATCACCCGCAGGCCTCTCCCAGCACTGGACAGCCGTGGCTTGGAAGCGGAGTAGGAAGAATAGTGGAAAATTCCACTTGGGTTTCAGTCGACCGTTCACGGTGTGAGGTTAGGTGTGCCATTAAATGCAGCATCTGGTGCACCGCGTATCCACAGACAGATGTGTGATAACTCATGTACGACAGTTATTCCTTCTTAGGGGGTGTGGACAGTAAAAAACCCACTTGGCATGCTGGATAACTGACCGTGCTGCTTCAGTTTGTTGTAAATGTGGCTTCACTCCACAGTGACACTGGAGAACTACGCTTAGAGGACATATATTTTTGGCAGGACGATACATTTCTTTCCTTGCCTCAGTGAACAATAACAGCTGTACTAGTGTATATTAGGACCCGAAAAAATGTGACATTATATGAACTAAAACTAATGTATGAACTCTTTCAAACACACTGCAGTATGCTTAAAATACGATATTTGATATGACTAGGCACAAATCTGTTTGCATCTTTTATTTTAATAGTTCTGGGTAAAAGTTTAATGTCTAGATAAGTATTTTAATGTTGTCGAGGCAGAACTATTTCATACATTTTAGTTGAAGGTATATTTTTTCACAAATCATTTTTAATTTCCATTTTTGTATTCAAACTATTATTCTGCAAAGAAACTGGAGCTATCAGACAAATGTAACGGTAAATGTAATGTTCCATTTGATTTGAGTGAAGCTAAGCAGACACATCGCGGAGCGTCTTTGTGTGAGTGCTTCCATCAGGCCTGAGGTCAAACGCTTTGTACCTTCACGTCTGAATCGGGCAGATCCAACGGTCAGCTATTACACTAACGCTAGGATGCGCGCTAACTGCCGTCCTCACTGGCACATCTCTGTAATCAGACAAAGATATATCTCTATCGATCCCTGTGGCCGTGCAGCTAAAAAATCTGCTGCGTGTAGCACCTGGCAACCTTGGTCAGAGCGTCCAGCATTCCCCGAACACACAGGTTAAAACCCTTTCATTACTGTCTCCTCCGCTCCTCGCCTAACGACAAGATGCTGCCTTTATGAAGATCAATAAGCTCACTGGTCAGCCAGGAAAGAAGATAAAATGCTGAGTGTACGGCCTGGTGAAAATCAATGACAGAGATCTGTGTTTTACTGTAGGGCACTGCTGGGGCCTCTGTTAGCCCATTATTGGTTTGGCAAACACGAACATTTCTGTAATTACAAAATATGTTTCTATTCATCCCAGTGTAATAATAAGTTGCCATAAAGTCATCAGAGATGACAAAAGGCAGCAGCTGAGGTGGCTGGAGCGCCGAGGTCATGATGAATTGGTGCTAATAGAGATGCAGTCGACCCGCACAAAGCGCTGGTTTAATCCGATTATTAGCATGTGATGTAGTGAGATAGAATGGGACTGTGAGGGAGTGTGTGTGGATTTCACAAATGATCAGGAAGCTGCTCTGAATTCCGTTGGCATCTCCCCTTTATTGTCAAAGTGTTCAGGCTAATTTCCCCAACTGGCTAGAGGAATGAAAATCAACAATGCAGCAACATACAGAATAATGAATTTGACTAATTACACCCAGCTGCACTTTAAAGACCGGCTTCAGTTGCAGCTCTTAGGTCACGAAGAAGAGTTTTCCTTTAGACATGTTACAGGTAGAACAATGAGCCTAAAACAACGCTTCATGACTTGCTGGTTGCACTCTGCAATATATGATTAGGTGAAAACTTCTCTGTTGTTTCTTCTTAAATTGTCCATTAGGATGAGTGCACATCATGATTTATTCCCTGACTTGAATTTATAAATAAAGAACTACATATATATTCATTTTGCACCGCTCCGTTATTTTGCAGACATTCTTTTGGTTTCTTGTGTGCTCACATCTGGGTTTTTAAAAAATAAAAAACATTGATGAGCAGAGCAGATGAGTTACTTACCATTTGACTTAGTCTAGTCTTAGAAAAAGATATGACTGCGGTGCCTGACAGGCTTGGTCTGACCACACTATAACCACTAATGGAGGATGGGACTTGAGGCAATATAAATTTCCTAACTGTCGACAAGTCATCTAGATAGATGTGCTCCCACCAATCTCACCAACCTACTACTGATTTCTTCCACACTTCACTTAAATGATCAGTTTGCACACAGAGGAAAGAAAATCTACTTAAACATGGCTTTTTAAACCTTTATTATGAAGAAACAAAGAATAGGATGTGAAATATATTTAAAGGTGTAATTAATATTTGCAGTAAATGTTGGCGCAAAACATTTCCGAACAAAGGCCGTGTCACACCCTTCATCTCCAAAACGTCATCTCGCTTGCTGGGGCACAAGAACAGACCTGTGCAATACTACAGTAACATATTGTTACACATTGTCACTTTACACCATCATATTTGCAATGTAATTTAAATAATTATATTCAGTCACTTACTGCATTCACTATTTCTTATGGGTGAAAAATGTTCTACACTACGCAGTAAGTTACTACAAGTAACACACTCAACCTCTTGTTAAGACAAAATCCTATTTTATGTGTAATAAAATATAATATGTATTATATAGCCTGTCCTTGCAAGTCGCTTTGGATAAAAGCGTCTGCCAAGTAAAGCCAAGTACAGTTTTACAGATTTTGGTACTGACACTGATATTATCATTTATACTAACATAAATTAGCAATCATTCAAATCTTTGCATTTGTAGACATGTTAAAAGAGTGATATCCGTAGCGTTTAAACATTTATGTGCATATGTACTACAGCATTAGCAAATAAAAAACAATATTTTACAGTAGCAACGGTGCAAAATGTCTCCCAGCATCTACCCAGAAATGCATAATCTCCTTTCTTACAGCTATCCAATTCTCTTCCGTGTTTTCACCTCCCTCTGCAAGGTGTGCGCGCGTGTATGTATGTGCTTGTGTGTAAGGCGGGGGTGGGGGTTAAAGCCATCCCTGCTGCATTAATGAGACCTTGTGTTCCACGATAGATTTCTTCACCCCGACCCAGGGGCTTGATTGAAGCAGTGCTCTCTCAATTTCAAACCTCTCTCTCTCTATTCAGACATGCCAGCACCTTTACTGGATCTCCTCTCTCTCTCCCACAGAGAAGGGTGGAGCAGACAGAGGGGCTTAACCTGGACGTGGAATGAATATTGGATGCCAGTGTGACAGATTACAGTGGTAATAGACACCTAGGCCAAATCCTCACAAGGATTACAATCATATTTTCAAATGGCTCAGGGTCGGCCGGAGGTCGACCAGCCTGGACCGTGGTCAACAAGGCGGCGAGGGGCAGACCTGAGATCACACACACACACACTCAACAAAAAAAGACTGTGCTATCAGTGTGTCTGAGAAAAGACTTACATTTTCATTGAGCATTTTGACAAATCATTTTTAAAATGACCTTCAGGTCAATCTGTTTAAAGCAGAGGGCACTCTCTGATAATTAATGAACTATAGAAGGCTGAAGGTGAGGACATTAAACTTATATATATATATTTAATATATAAATATGTATATTCAATATATACATAATTTTATAAATACAATTCAAAGCTAACGTGGCTCTGTAAAATGGTTACAGTCTGTTGAGCAGTGAATATAGTCATATACATACATACACATTACATAATATATATATATATAAAACAAATGAACCTGTTCTCTGCATGGCATCTGTTATAACGCGGTTACAGGAAACGAACAAGTGCTCCACCAGTCCTCAGCAGCTAGGCGGCCATAGACTGACATCTTTAAAAATCCAACAGATGAAATATGCTGTTTTGCAGCACAGCTGGGAAAATCCACTAGGGAAGTAAGACAGAGAGCTGCAACATTCAGCCGCCTTAAGCACCACTGCGTGGGCCGTCCAGTCGACTGAAGGGAGGTTATGAGGCAAGACGATGTGTAAATGTCCTCGTGTTGCGTTCATCACAATCAGTGGCTTCGATTTAGAAGATTTATGAGCCCTAAAACAATAGCAGAGGAAGCCAGTGCACATTCAGGGGATATAAAAACAATTTTATATTCCATCATCCTCAGTATGGCACAGCGAGCCCCACCGGGTGACACTGCCACGCGGCTGGAGGACAGGACGATATCCCCTGTTTAAGAGATGGTATATTTGTGAAAGTGTTGCACGTACAAACATCAAGGGCTGCAGGCAAGGGTTGTGTCTTTAACACAGGCTGTTAACTTAGACAGATAAATGCTACAGGACAACAGCGCAGCTCATTCTAGCTACTACTAATGTTACCATTACCTTCAGCAAACTGGCTCAACTCTTTATTCCCTTTTAGATATTTCACCTTTCATGCATGTGGGTTTTTTGTGAAACTGGTCACACACACTTGGTGTTAAATTACCAAACTGTTGGTCATCTCGACATCCAGTAGTTTAAAATACAAACTATACTTTTGGTGGTGATATTGCTGCCCCCAACAACTCCGGAATGGATCACAGTTATTTTCCACGGTTTCCCAGACAAGTGTCATTCATCTTTTATTAAAATGACATTTCTGCTGTGAGTCAATACACCAGAGCGCGATCGATCTGCTGGCTGCTGCATTGCTACACCTCTCAATCAAACTGTCCTGTCACATAACACGAAGACTTCGAAGGTTTTCACTATACATTAAGACATGAAAACAATCCCAGCCTGTAGCCATGATTATCCCTTATCTCTTAGAAGAGAAATCCCTCGTGAGTTGATATCATAAAGCCGAGGTTATAGTACATCACACTCTCACTTCCACTCCATCCCCCACTGCCATGTCTCCATCCGCTGATATTTTTAATGGTGTAATAACACTACATATCCTGTACAGAAGCCCTCCAGAGAGACATGGATCACTGTCACCTTGACCAGGCTCAGAGGCTAACCCCAGCACTGGGAGCTGCCCCAGCTTCTTCCCTATGGATGCAAACATTGACTGGCCTACAGCATTAAGGCTACCGTACAAATTAGTGCCAGATCATTTATTGTCCGTCCAGTGGGGAAAAATCTAAAACACAAGGAGATATTTGAGCTGAGGAAAGAAAAAATGCTTTCAGTTAATGCTCGTATGGCAAAGCACGGGATCAAGATGGTACCATTGGCACAAGAGTGTTTTAAGTCAAATTCAACAACGCCAACAAGATGTTTGCAGTTGCAAAAAGGGCTGGTAAAAATAGGCCTTTGGTTTGCTAGACTTATTCTCTTCTCGCCTCCAATTGTTCATGTTAATGATAATATTATTTATTCTTCATGCACACAAAAGATAATTAAGGGTTCTGTGCTTGGACCATTTTAAACTTTACACATGTCTCTGCTGGGCAATAGTATAAGAAAACTTTCATCGCTAGGCTAATGACACCCAGCTATATTTATCTATGAAACCAACCAAACAATCAATTGGTCCATGTTACAATCTCCTCTTTAATTCAGCTGCTTCTCTCCGCTGAAAGTAGTAGTGGTGAGTGTCTGCAGCCTTTGTCCTGCATGTGAACTCTTGTAAAATGCAGATCAAAAACCAGATTCTGCATATACAGGAACTCAGAAGAGCTCAGATTTCTTTAGTTCTCAAATCTGGAATGGGGAAATTATCCTGTTTACATGAAAGTTAAGACAGCAGATAACTCCAGAAAGCTAACCAGGTTCTTTTAGTGCATTGAAATGAGTGCTAAAAAATCAAAAGTGTAAACGTTTGTTTAAAGAAAATAAGAAAATCAGACAGGTTGATGAAAAGTTTATTATTTCAAGCACCACTGTTCATAAGTAAAAAGCTCAAAAATGTCTTTTAGGTGTATTGACAGTTTTTAGTAGACTGATCACAAATGTATCACAAACTACATTAGTAAAATCTAGTGTTAAAATGTTGATATTTTATCTGTTACTAAAATGACTAAAAACAATAAAGCTGCAGTAAATTCAAACAAAATAAGAGAATCCTTGAAATAAAGGCAAAGCTGCAATTAATTAAACCACTGGTGGAACTAAAAGCCCAACAAAAATTCAAACACAAAAATATGCTGTATGGACTTGTGCCAGCTAACAGAGGCGTGTACAGTAGAGTTCATCGTGTGTTTGCCCTGAAAGCTCCTGTGTAGTTAAGTGGCATCACGTTTCAGTTCAAGTGAAGCCTTTTCAATCAGTCTCCTGTCATTAGGCTTCACCCCTCATTAGTGGCTCCACACATCACCACGAGCACATGGAGAACATATTCTTGTTAATGAGCGCTTCTGTGACTCGGTCAGCGGTGGGCTGAACAAGCACCCTGTAATTATCTGAAGGGGTCTGTAGAATGAGGTGGGTCACAAAAAAAAAATTATATGATATATATATATAAAATAACAATGATAAATATAATAAAAATGAGATATATACATATATATATATACAGATATAAGCAGTGGATTCAGAACATTTCTATTTTCTTTCCTCCAGTCTTTAGGGTCTTTGACTTTATTTATTTTTAAAAGTCTGAGCTTTTCCAAGATGATTAAAATCAATAGTGTGGTAAAGCTCGGCATTCCCAGTGTGGATATTTAACTGTGCAGAGCATAGTTGGGATTCAGCTCCAGGCCTCTGTGTCAGATCACCGAAGGTCTATTTAGTCATTCTACAGGGAGACTTTCTTCTTTTGCCTTTCTCTTTATTCTGCTTTCTGTCTCCTTCCTCTTCCCTGCATTTTTTTCTCACCACTGAGTCTGAGAAAATGATTGGCAGGCGACTCCTGGGAAAAAGAGCCCGGGTCTTTTCCTCTCTCCGAGCTCGCAAGATCACGACACTCAAACACACTGACAGGCAAAGTGGCCGCTCAAACACACACACACACATACACACAAAAGAAGAACTCACAGAACGCTGAAGTAAAATAAGGGCAAACACACACACACACACACAGGAATCAAGTTGGCAGTATGATCGCTGACAGCTTCGTATGATTTCAAAACTTGCCCAAAAATAGACTTTCTGGGTTTTTGTATTTATAAATGCTCACTAAACCACATGACCCAGGTAATCAACAGTGGGTAGGGCAGGGGTGGGGTTCAATCCTGCTACTGTGACGAAAAAACCTCAAATGCTAAAATATATCTTCTCCACCATCAAACTGTATAACATTAAACCACAGACATGATACATTGATTATCTGCACTGTTTTCTCTTTACCACATCAGGCTAAAACAAAAGTAATAAATCCTAAAAATGGGAGGATCTGAACAGTCTGTAGCCATCAACAATGAAACACAAGTAGATCCACTTGATTACGTGACAATAACTTGAAGCATCTGGTGCCATCATAATCAAAGCCCCAAAAAGGGAGTCAAGGGTTCTTCGCCAGCTGATTGTCTATAAACTCTTGATGAGCTGCCATTTTACAAGATGAGATAAGTCAGGAGTGGGTTGAGTGGGTGTCTACTGGTGCTTATAAAAAAATCTAAATAAGGAAATCAAAAACTTTAACAGGGCCAGAGGGAAATACTTCACTAATCAACTCCACTCCGCTGAAATTATAGATGAATTAAACACTGTGTTAGTGATTAATTAAACCAAGAGATTCCAACTAATGAGACCACACAGAGAAGTGTGCGCTTAAGAGAGAGAGAGAGAGAGTGTGTGTGTGGTGAGTGTGCAGGCTGGCCTGTAAAATGTCTTGTGGCACCAAACACTGCAGATGCACTTTGGTTTGAGGCTGCAACCCACTTTCAAGGCGTTCGATGCAGCAGCGGCTGCTCACAGGCATTGCTCATTAAGCAGTCAACAGATAAGAGAAAGAGAGATGACACAGAAGCTGAAAACAATCTGCAAATGTAACAGTGATTATACTGTATGTTATATTCTGTGAAAGGTTTGATGTTGATTTTACACATTTCGCGTCCTACATGCAGGGCCGTTCCTAGGTATTTGAGGGCACAATGCAAAATTATTTTGGGGCCCCTGTTTTGAATTGATTAAACCAATGTAAAACCTTCTTATATCTATTTAAAGATGTAATTAAAAACATCAACAAAGAAATGAATCTAGTTGAACAGTGCAATAGACTACAGTAAATAATAAAGCAAAATAATTCTATCTCTATGACCATACAGGTGCAGAAACTTACATTAGAATGGCACCTTCAAATCAAAGAGTGAAATCAGATTCACTGTTTCTAAATGTTTGTGTTAAGAGATTCAACGATTTGGTTTATGATTTATTAAACCTAATTATGTAAAGAGCAGAAATATCAAAACATTTTTTGAAGACTGATTTGATGATATGAAAATTGCTGTGCAGCTCTCAGAAAAAGATTTGACAGCAAAGGTAACTTATAAATGCACAGTTTTAAATTATTGTTTTTAAATGTGAAGGTATGATCAAATGAAAAAAGGTCAAACATACTATTGTCAAACTCGGTTCTGAACCTTTCAGTTGAGCTATCAGAGACACTGTATAGCGCTGAACATTTATTACTCTGCTACAGCTGTTTCTGCAATGATATCAGAGACACTTTCCAGTGTTTTTTTTCAACATTACAGTGCAAATATAAATTGAGAGATATTTGGATTACATTTTACATTCTACTAAAACTTTTTAAAACTGAAGCAGTAAAATCTGATCAGAAACGGTACTGCCTAAAAGTTTCTATTGATGGTTAAGGTGAAAATGAATAGTGCAAATATAAATAGTCGTTCTAATTATATTTTATATTCCTATTAGTGTAATTTCCAAACTCCAAACCAGTCGGTTACAGGAATGCTTGTGTAAGCTGCTTTGCCAACCACAGATAAAAGCCAAAGAAGCTGGATTACATTAGCGATTCACTTATTAAAAATGAGTTTAGTTTGTGTCTAAACACAAGCATAAAAAAAAACCTCAATCCAGCTGCATATATGTTCCATATAAAATGAAATGACAGCATAATTAAGAGATGAGCTTCTTTGTGATGTTTTCATTTGTTTCGGCACATCTGCATCATGCTATTTGTTCCTGTGCTTAATTTACAGACATTGAACAGCAGCACATTTGACAATGGGTTAGTTTCCTCTCTACAGACACCATAAAAAGGTCTACACTATGAAGAGCTGTACTCTGTGAAGATGTGGTTTAAGGCAAATTGTGTCAGGTGACAAGGGAACAAAACAAATATTACTGCAAATCATCAGATGCTGCTCAGATAGTGGAAGTGGTGTTTGAATGAATCACAAATTATATTATTTACACTAACACTTTTGTTTGCTGCATATCATAAGTGAACATTTAAAACTGTTGTACTATTGTATATAAGCAGCTTTGTATAAAATCACTCTGGATTTTATTATATCTATATCTATTGAGATAAACATACAGTAACTGCTGTCCTCTTACTGTGTATAGCATGATCTGGGACACACACTAAAATAATATACCTTGGAAATACCTTTCCTTGCTAGTAGAGGTGTTAGAAGTAGGTTTCACACAATGAAAGAGGGCAGTGCTGACTGCAGGTTCCCATGTCCTATTTCTGAACAACTACAGAGATACGTATGTGTAATCTAATCTAAATTTGTGCTACTATAGTGAGATTTCAACTTAAACTTAGAATTCAGGAAGGTTCGGAGCTTCATTAAGAAGAAACATTGGTCAGCTTTTGGTTTTCCATTTTAAATATTAGCATGCAGGGCTAATGTTACACACAGCATGTTCCATACTGCACGTACATTTACTTAAAAAAAGAAAAACTCAGTGTTCACCTCTGACATGATGTCCACAGAGTACAAGTAAAGGAGCCAATCACCAGGCTGAAAAATCTAAATAAACCCACCAGAGAGATAATGTTGGTAGTGCCCACTATTAAGACGTTAACCAGCAGCTCAGCAACAGCAGAAGACAACAAAAGTGGATGATCAGAGATTTCTGTCCAATATGAAGAAGAAGCCTCTCTCAACATCAAGTCGAGAACACTCTTGGGAAGGTAGCATGTCACTGTCGGGGTTTGGTATGGGGATGTATGGCTGCCAGTAGAACCAGGTCCCTGGTGTTTTTCCTGTTCTGACTGATGGAGGAATCAGGAGGAATTCTGTCGAGTACTACTGTGAGGAATCTCTGAGTGGACCTTCTGAACTTTTAACCCTTACATAGAAGAAATGTGTAGTGTAATGTAATGTGTCTTTCACCCATATTTCTAAACTTGGAAGCATCCTGTTACAAAGTGATGCAGATAAACTAGTGCTTCAGTATTTGCTTATATTCCGTATGGGCTTAAACATTACCTTGATGACTTGTGTTGTGATTTGGTGCATTGTAAATAAATCGTGGCTTCATAGCTTTACTCAAAACAGAGAAAGATCTGTGTGAACTCTCAATTATGGCGTGCATGTATGTTCTCCCACTTGTTTTCAACCATATGACAATCTGCAATCATTCACTTCATACTGTATAAACACCAAAGCTGTTCCATTCTGCATCACTGTTTAACCTCAAGTTGCTTTTACGTGTTTCTTCTCATTCTCTCATTGACTTCTTGTTTAGCTATTCTTTACCACCAACACAGTCAATCGCCCCAAAGCACAGAGAGGCATTTTTTTGCTTGTGACTGACAACAGTGATACTGGGGTGCAGCATCTGTGTTTCTCAACAATGTTTCAAACCTCCACCCGCTAAGCAGAAAAAAACATGTCCCTCTTATTCCTGTACGTGCCTCTTCCTGCCTTGCCTCCACCACCTCCTCCTTTACTTCTGCTCTCTGAAAGTTGATTTCATCTGACGTGACAAGAGTTGTGGAAACTCTGTCACCACCCTAAACATGGCAGCGAGCGAAAGTCTCGACAGCTCTCGGATGCTGCTTGGGAAATCGGTGATGATGCTCTGCCTCTCCGCCGCCTGTTTGACTTCAGCCTTTATCTTTCATTTCAACTACACCAGCAAACTGCTCTGTGCCTACCCTGTTTAGCTGGCCTAGATTTGATACTGGCGAGGGAGAAAAGGGGAGCTGGATGCTGAAGGGGAAAATTCCTGGTTCAAACAGTGCACAGAAAAGTAAACATAGTTCACTATTTGGTTAAACAGACCCATTGTATGTTTGAGCAAAAACGCCATCGACAAACAAGACACATTATCAGAAGCACTGTGCAGTGCAGAGCAAATAACCACGTTTTTTTCTGATGCAACAGGGATGAACAATGTCAATACACTCAAACAGGGATTTCATTTCAATGTAAATAAGGTGTTTGTGAAGCGGTGGTGGAAAAATAATGTTAATGCATACCACTGTGGTTTGTCAAACTTCCACCTTCTCTCTGACTCAACATTGTTGAGGGGGTTAGGGCTCAGGGCAGGTGGTAATTCCACCTTCCTTACATATCTAATCATCTGTGGCATTATCAGTTCCCTGCCTGGATCAGACAGATATCTGTGTGTGTCATTATAAGGTGATGTGGTCAAATGAAACACTGACACTATACCTGAGAGGACATTTGTTCTGGACTGTGTGTGAGACATCAGACTTGATTTTAGGCTTTTGGTTAGGACAAGAGTTTGGGTTAGACATTTACCTATGATAGTATAGATTAGGGTAGGTGGCTATGGAATTCATCCTGTGTAAAGGTGCTCCAGTATATTTAGGCGTTTTACTTTTTGATGGTTGTGATGTTTTAACATAGCATAAGGTACTGATATATTTAACATTTCTAAAACAGAAGTAAGACATTGGACTGATGAGGGCTTGATAATAATAATTAAATATGCTTCCAACGGTGTTGGAAATGTTTTTCTACATTTCCTGATTCAACATGGCTTTTTAGTTAAGTCTGGAAGAATTTATCTGGCCTGTCGTGGTTGAGTGGGAGAAAAACCCTGCAGCCTGCTTCCAAAATGTGGTGAAAAAAGTCTTTCCACGAGATTGGAGGTTGGTAAAATACCACAATAATGTGCATGGTTGTGAAATGACCTATGCAACAATCAAATATGACTGCAATGTTGTCCGCACAGGCTTTGGGGGAAACTTGGCATTTTGTAAATGTAAGGTTGTCAACACTGAAAAAGCTCAGAGACTGTGACTTAGCAGTATTTCTTTTTTGCTTTTTCCTCACTTGTGCGTCAACAAACGTTTTCTCTGTTCCCAGGAAATGTTGTGTTTATTTTTATAGGTTAGCAGTTAATAATACAAAATAAGCAAGTGGAAATTTACTGGCAAATTACTAATAAATCTGTTTTAACATTATTCTGATCCACAAAATTACGCCTGAGCATACAAAGCTACAACCCTTTACGCAGTTTAGAAGTCCTATTCACTCACTCTACTCTGTGTGTGTGTGCAGCTCCAGACTGAAACCCTTGGAGAGAGACTGTTGGCAGCAATCACAAAAGCTTTGCCAAACCTCCTCCCAGTTTTACTTTCTTAATGGGAAAATAGCAGCCAACTTACCTGAATAAATAAAATCAATAAAGCCCTGAAAACAAGTTGCGGTGCTGTGTCAAAGTTTAACATCGTTGAAAGGTGTCAATTGTGACTAAAAGTGTCAGAATCAGAATCAGAAATACTTTATTAGTCCCTGAGGACATGGTGAGTACAGTTGCTCTGTAAGTTTATAATACCAACAATACAAAGCAACACAACAGTAATATTATAGTATGACATATTGTCATTTACTAAACCGTAACCACACCTTCTGTGATGTTCTGTGTCTCATCTTTAGTTTGTGAAATCATCTTATGATTTTAAATCTTGGCAACATGCCCAATGTGACCATCACCACCTGATGAATCAGATTTCTAAACTTTTATTAAAAGAAAAACAAGGTAAACTCCGAGCAGGTGCCGCGTCGTCAGCTTAAAACTGTAGCTCCACTGGACAAATGTGATCCTCCCAAAGTTACAACCCCTACCACTAGGTGTTCCCACCTGATTCTCAAACTCATCCCAAGGAGATTGGATCCTTTCTTACTGTAATTATGTCCAAACCTTATGCAGTGTAAAATCTTTGCAATATTTACAACCCAGGAGAATTTCTTTCAAATGAAAAACATGAAGCCTTTATAATTGTACAGTAAAGGAGATATGTCTTTGTCACTTTTCTCTCCTTTTGACTTGGAATGCTGAAAGAGGTTGGAACGATGACCCCATTGGATTCAGGAGGTTTAGCTCTCCAGCGAGGAAAGCTGTGATGTTCGGCAAGGTAACAAAAGGTTGTGTGCTCATCCTCAAGAGCAATTCAGACGCAAAGGAAAGGAGACAGATAAAAGCTGAGAAATAGCAAAGAGGGGACTGAGAAGGGAGCTCCAGATATTGTGTGCAGTGCACACTAGATGTACGTGTGCGAGCCCGGTTATAGTTAAATACATGACATAAGGACAGAAGAAGCACTGAGCATTTGTTCAGACATAGAATAAGTTACCTGGTTGTGTAATGTCTACATATGATGAAAAGTACTAACTGCATAAATATCAAAGAGTTCTGTAGCATTAGAGGTGCTAAGAATTAGAGAAATGGACGGGAGCGTTCTAAGAAATCCTGGTGTGTCTACCTCAACCTGAATCTCCTCACAGCAGGACGGGTGTGATCAGCAGCCAGGCTGGATCTCAATAATTCAGGCTGATCTGCTCCTTGCTGCACAACCAAAGCCCCTTTTCCAAATGCTCAGCTTTGACTTGTGTGCGCCGCCATCATCAGACAGCGCGACACACTGTACATGCTTGGGACAAACCTGGGAGTTCAGTGAGGATCATGTTTTTTGACTTCTCCAGTGCATTCAACACCATCCAGCCTGCACTGC
>JAUMHF010000012.1:24247822-24267284 GCA_032359275.1 Microctenopoma steveboyesi
AAAAAGGTTCTCCTATGGCATCACTCTACAGAACCATTTTTGGTTCCAGTTGGCACCTTTATTTTTCTGTGTGTACACATATCGTTTGTGAAACAAACAATGACAACGTAATTTATTTTGCTGGTATCTGGGTGTGACGTACTAAAGTGTAATGTCTCCACAATCTTACACGTCATTCTGAGGGGAACGTTAATATTTTAATCCACACCGAAGATAGAAATCCTAAATGTCAACCTCATTGCGGAGATAAATAAAGCTTCTAAAAGGACAATGACCAAAGTGCTGTTGACAGAATGTCCAACTAAAGCTTAATCTCTGCTTCTACGGAGAATCTACACAGAGCCTAAGCTGAGGTCACTTTGCAGATGACCTGCGTTGCTGTGAGCATTGTCGTTCTACAATTACACTGCTACGGCTAGATGGCTTTTTGCACCTGTGTTCAGTCACTTTGGTGCACTACAGTTGGATGCAAAAGATGTCGAAGTTACATTTACTGATTACTGCAAAGCAGAAAATAGAGAAGATGTTAGAAGACTTGGTCTGAACATCGGCTACAATGATAGCACTCAGCTAGCATAGCTAAAAACAAGATTACTATAATAGGAATGATGAGGCTTTATGTCGTTGATGAAAACTGATCTCACCATTCCCCCTAGGGTGGTGAGCAGGAGACAGCCATAGGGAGGCACATGGGGAGCTAAGGCTAAGTGTCTTACTTAAGGACACAACCGGTGTAAGGGCTGGGATTCGATCTTTCCACCTTTTACATCCGAGTCTGTTGATTATCCTATTGAGCCACAAGGCTGCCTCTATCTGAGATTACTATAGCTAAAAGTATTACGCTACATAAGGTGTTCATGCGGAAACACAGCGTCTCACAACAAGCTACACTTTGCAACTTCATCTAGCCTACTCTGTTCTCTCAGGCCCCCCTGTCCCTGCTCTGCTACACTTTACCTCGCCCAGCACTTCAGCTAGTCACATAGACATTTGTAAAAGAGATCATATTAATCAAGCTATTTCAATTCTCAGATTGAGTATAGGGGCAAGGTCCATCGGAAATATTCATACGGGTCAATGACAAGGGCTGAGTAAACAAAAAGTGGTGGGAATGAACATTTGTATTAGCACCTCAGATGTGCTGCTGTATTTTTAGTCCACCTGTGCAATATTTCATCCAGAAACTGTTAGCATTTTTAGGACACTCAGTCATCTAGCTCTACATTCACACTGACACTACAAGAAATGCTTTGAAATTGCACAACTGTATATCTCTGTGTCCCTGATGTGTGTGTGTGTGTGTGTGTGTGTGTGTGTGTGTGCGTGTGTGGTGTGTTTTCATTGGTAAAGTCTCATTGCACAGTGTTTTCCTACGAGCAAGCAGCGTCAACAGCATATCAGACACTGTTTACAGTGCACACACCGGGAAGCAGATCTCCAAACAGCAGAACATGACGTCAATGGGCACAAACCTCTATGTCTTCAGCCACGGCACATATCTGAGTCACACAGGCTTAGAAAGTGTCTGTCACAGCTCTGAGGTCAGAATAAGTAAAGTAAAGAGTCTATACACAGACACAGATAAGGTAGCTGTGTTGGTGGTTTGTTCTAACTATGTGATAAAGTGTGGGGGGGTGTACTCACCAGGGCACAATATGTCTCTGGAGGATCTCCACAGGTGATGTTGGGCGGATCCAGAGAAACCTTCAGGTACTGGGTCATGTCTGCTGCCTCTGGCTGACAGGCCATGTAGTCCCAGGTCAGGCCTTCGTCTGAGTAAACCTGGGACTTACACACATCGTAGTGACCCCATGCCGCAGGGTAGTGCTGCATCGCCGCCTGGCAAACCCCGGTCCACAGCGCCTGCAGCGTCAACGCAAAATGGAAACGCATGACTGGTCGTCTCACTGCTCCCACACAAGGAGCGGTGTCTCCTTTAGAAGGCGTACGCACAAGGAATCCCTCTTCTACTTGCACTTTGTACAGGTCATGCAGTTGGAGGGAGGATGCATGTCAAACTCTCTTCAGGTGGAGCAGGGGTTGCTTTACAAGTGTCTTGTTTTTCCACTATTTCTTTCAGGTTTCTGGAGTGGCGGGTGATGATAGTGAGGTTACCAGCCCATTCAAGAAGATAACAGGAGAGGACTGAAGGAGGGAGGAGGACGGTGGAGGAGAAGGAGGAGGAAGAGGGGGGAGACGAGAGGCGATAGCCCTCTGACACGCTGATAGGAAGATGACTGACAGGTCTCCTCAGCTTGTCTGGCTGTCAGTCATGGTTCTTGTCTGTCGCGGAGATCGGGTGCTGCGGAAAAGAAACGGGAAACAGAAGAAGAGGGGGTAAATACACCTTTCTTATTGGGGTTAGAAGCGAGAGCGAGAAAACATTAGCTGGTGCCACAGCATGGGTGAAAGGTGTATGTGTGAACAGAAAGCTGGATGGAGGCTAGAAAGGGGCGCCATGTTGGTGTTTGGTGTCCGTCAAAATACGGAAAATCAGTAAGTGAGGCCATCAGAGTAAATTGGATCCTGCTGCTTTCACACCAAACGCTCATCTCACGCAGCAATATCCGGGCTACAGGGTTACAGCTTTCCACAGCCCCTCATACACCTACAACACCGCACACTGCCTGGTTTCCAATGAAAGAGAAAACACACATTAAGGTCAAAAAGAGAGAGGTGGGTTCATCGATATGAGAGCCACCTTTCACATCACACACATTAATCTGTTATTGGTTATATTAAAACATACAAACAGAGTCAAAGTCATAATCTTACATTGTCCTATTTTGCAATTTGAGATTAAAACTGCTTTATTAAGTTTTGTCTCTGAAGTGAGGGAGCCATCCATAGCAGGAAATACTGCACTATGTTACATGCACTGATTTATTTCCTGGGACAGATAGCATCCATTTATAACTAGCATCCATTGTGAGCAGCCTCATTTTTCTTTTTGCCCAAGTTTTTTTGTAAAAACCTATTTAAACGCAGCTGAGCATTAGGCTTAAAGTCATTTATCCTTGCTGTCTGTTTTTCCATCTACTGCTCATATAGTTGAAGCATAAACACAAATAGCTGATTTCCTTCTAAAATGCTGTTACCAGATTTACCTTTACTAGTAAATTAGAAGGACTACAGACGAGGTGAACCTCGATAACTCTCTAGCCTGAAACACAGCAGTAAGCCAGCTGATGCAGCTACTGTAGGTCCAGCCCAGCTACGTGTGATTGATGGAGACCAGAATCAACAGTCGGAGGCGGGAGGGATGGGCCAGTAGATATTTTAGTGCTGCTTAATCAGTCAGCTGAGTCAGTGTGTGTGTGTGTGTGTGCTGACCAAACACATCTTCTAATCATCTGTGATCAATTTGTTGTGTAGCTGTAGTGTACACACACTGCTTGCTTACTGGAAAACTAGCTAACTCTGTCCGTGTGCTGCTTTTTTTCCCTTGTACTCGAGTCCTGACCAATAAATGAAGAAGATATTTGAGAGCTCCAGCTCCAGCTGTATTCATATTCATAATGCAAAAGCGCCTATAGGTTTTGCCACATCTGTGCCTAAAATCAGAACTTTGCCATTTCATTATTTGACTTTTGATTTGTCAGTAGATTACAGCAGAGTAGATTAGCCGCTAGGTCACAGCCGTAATAAATGTAAGTGAGAAAAGACCACACTGTATCAGAGATATGTACAGAAATGAATGTGAGCATGGGCAAAAAAAAAAGCTGCTAAAATACACGCTATGACAGTTTGACGAGGTGAAATGTAATGTGAGAGTGGGAGAGAAACGTGAAAGAAATAGACTGTATATAGCTGTGGTTTTTATATTTACCAGTGTTTCTTGAGGCCTGAACGTGTGCTAAAACAACTGCATACTCATCCAGGAGATTCTACACCACAGAGAAATCACTGCTGTGTGTATGTAGCAACGTCATAATAGTAATATCAGCTCAAACTATTGTAAACCAGGTATATTACATCTTTAGCTCCATCAGATTTTCAGAACTGTGCCATTCTATCTGACAGACTATAAATGATTATTTTAAGGAACAGCCAGGGACTGTATGTCCTACACACAGCAAATATTTTACAAAAACTAAAATCAAAAGATAATTTGCTTTTGCCCTTGTGGCCTAAATATGTTGTATCTGTGAAAGAACCACAAGGAAAGAGTATAAAGAAATGCTAGAATTTGCTCAGGAAATTGGCTTTTCCTGACTTTTAAAGGGTAAAGAAGGTTTTATCTCAGTAGAACTGTAGAAAGTATGACAGTCATGTTTCGAGGAAAAGCTGGAATCTAAAGTTGCTTCTAACATATTACTGTGTTCTTTGATATTTGAGGTCAAAGGTTGCAGGATTTGCTGCAGCATATTTTGAGCACTATCATGACCAACAATAAGAGCCTCTGATTTATTCATGTTCAATGTGAGAATATTTCATTTAGCATCTCTGCAGCAGACAGTAAGAAAGAATCATTGGTGCAGTTCTGCACCACACACGGACACATAAAGAGTCAGGAAAATCACCACAAAAACCTTTTTGCAGCTCATCCCCTCTGGTAAACCGAGCAGTGATCTACATGCCAGAACACATACTTTACTGTACATTGCTTGGCAAAAGTCAGGCGGGGTTTCAAACCTGCAACTTCTGCATCCCAGTCTGACGCTTAACCCATTGAGCTACCAGGCCGCTTACTTACACAACTGCAACATTTCTGCTTTTCCTGTTACTTTGCAGCCGCTCTCACTAAAGAACAGATTAGAGTAATCTGTACTTTCTCATTTTCTATGTGTAGCTGTTCTTCTTGTATTGTCTATTTGTTGTTTACTGGTAAACAACAAACAGACAATACAAGTTGGCAACAACTGGTTGCACACTGGTAGCATATTATGTACTGTCCCTAAGTATCAACAACAGAAAGTACATTTCCTTTTATGTGGCAGCATGCTATGCTAATAAAGCTGATTCCGTAGTATAACATGCAGTGTAACTATAACAGTCACATCAGACCTTTATTATTTATCGTCATCATCATCATATATATTAGCTATTGTAGATCTATACACATCCATCCATCCCTACACCTACAGGACTCGTGTTTAGAGTCATGATCATCTGCATAAAACGTGACATGACAGAGAAAATAACACCTGATTGAACTCTGTAGTTTGAGGCAGCTGTGTCAAAAATCTCATTCCTACCTGAACCGACAAAGAGCAAACGCGAGGAATCAAACCATTTGCTTAATCTGTTAATAAGAATGATCGACCACATCAGAGGTGACACGAGTTCCGCTGTCAGCTTGCATTAGAATACATCAACCTCGAGGGAAAAACTATCATTATTCACACACAAGGATCAGAAACCAGAACATTCTTTCCAGACAATTATTGAGAAAGGCAATGTAGAATCATCATAAAAAAATAATTGAGGGTTTTGCAATTCAGAGGACAGAGAACGGAGGAAGAGGTTCAGGGGATAAGAAATGAAGCACCTCAAATGTAAAATGTAAAAATGTCAATGGGAGAGATGTCACCAGGTAAGGAAGCAGCCAATTATCCCAAAGAACTCTTGGCTCTGAGCTCGCTGTTCCCATTAAGAGAAACAATATTACCGATTTGAGGAGAAGCCCAAAGAGATGGCATGGAAATGTTTGCTTGTGTGTAAGAGTGTGTGCGCTTCATGCGTAACCTCTGAATAAAGAGAGGTTCGAGTCATAGGTAATGAGACAACAAGCGCTGGCGAGGCTTCAGTAACAAGCAATAGAGATCACAAAAGTAGGGTCATTATCACTCCACCATCCTGGACACAGTGGCCCCTTCCTCTCATTACTCCCTGCTTATAACCCTCTGAGGAGACGAGGTGAGGGAGAGGAGGGGAGAGCAGATGGAAGAAGTGTGGATGTGCATTTTAAGTGAGAAAAAGGTTTATTTTAGAGCAGGTCGCTTCCTCTGACTATCGATCAAGGTTTGAGGACATCAGAGGAAAAATGTGCACAGGAAGTCTAAATTTCTTCCATTTACAGGAATATATATTGAATTGTAAGCACACAGTTACATTAACACTTAGAGTCAAAGCGGGAGGTCACAGAGTGTGAAGATGGACTGATTCCCAGTAATCTTAATAGAACTGCTCATAAGGTACTTTCATTTACCTGGTCAGTGTGAAATCTAGATCTATTTCAAGGAGTTTTTTACAATAAGAGTAATAAAATCAGGAATAAAAAATAAAATTCTCCCTAATAAAAATGAATGGAAAATCAATGAACACTTGAGACACTTTGTATGTATGAGTCCATTATTTACGCATGCTAAAAGACTCTGTTTACTATTCTGTTCATATATGATGTCAGAGTATGACGCTTCAGAATTGTACACAGTTGCATACGTGCAAATAAAGAAGCAGAAGCTTCCGATGGAGGCCACCGGGTGATCAACATGAGGCGCTGCGCTTGTGTTTGTAACTCCATGACTCCCAAAAGTAATGAGAGAAATTTGTTGACTGTCTGAAGGAGGAAACCTGCCTGTTAGCTCAGAGAGCAGGAGGAGTTATTAGCTGCAGAGATCTGTGGGTGTTTCACAATAAAGCTGCAGGAATAAACTCCAGTTATAAGGTCAGACAGATCACACTGTTATGCTGCATTCAAGGCAAATTAATCTCTGAGTGTGTGACTGACAATTTAGGTTTAATGTAAGAATGTAAGACAGGTTTACTCCACTGCAACTTAGAGGTAAATATTATACTTTTACTCTGCTACATTTAGTTTACTGCATTAGTTAATAGTTCATTTTTGCAGGTTTTAATAAATAAATAATGCAAATACATTATTACAAACTAACCCCTCATCACTACATCACCTTTTATCAACTGCTGTTTTTGTTCCACAAGTCTGTCTGTAACAAAGCTGTAACAAGATAATATGCTTTTATTCTGAAAAGTTTAAATGCAAGGATTTGTGTTACATAAGCATTCATCTCTAAACTGTGTCAGAGTGTCAGAGCTTATTTTTAAACCATACAAACGTCCAAACAGAAACTAATATAATGCTCACACTCGTCTAGTAGTAATATAAGTAATCACAAATTTCTAACTAGAGGGAGGCTTTAAAATATGAAATATGAAACCTGTAGCTACAAAAGAATAAAATCTGCAATGTTCAAAACAAAGGAAATGCATGTGGATGATACATTTACATATGTTACAAAGAAATTAAATTAGTGGAAATAAAGAATCTAGTGACTAGAGACTAAACAATCTGCTTTTGGCAGCTTCGCCACAGCTCACACGCTGTAGAGCCTGTAGATACACCAGCAAATGCAACACATCCATTTTTCGCCAACCCCTGGTCGACCCAGGTCAGGGTTGCTTTGCAAGGTCAGGTCAGTCCACCCACCCAAACAGCCACCCATTACTGAGAAACAGCCCCCGGTGTCTGCTTCCATTCCATCCCCGGGGCCACTCAAGCATGACTGAGTGTTTCTCCAAATCACGACACGCATGTCCCCAGGGCTGCTCTTTACTACTAGTGGAAGTCACTTGTAAATCATGCATATCATCAAATGAAGGGTTATCCATCTATCCTTCCACTATTTGACATTCGCCCAGATTGATTCTTTTCTTTTTTCTCTGAAGACATCTCTGTGTAGGTTCAGCATTTTCTCCTGCTACTGTCCGTGTGGTGCCAACACAGTCAACTCTTCCATATTTCTAGTCGTTCTAGTAGAGGACATGCTGGGAACAACTTCCAAATCCTGTATGACGGCCCACAGGGGGCAGTCTTTACACACCTGCCTGACCTGTTAGCATTTAGCAATTAAAAAAGAATTGACTCTAAAGCACGTGTTCATCTCAGTGAAACGGACGAATTACAACAAGATTACCACTGATACCTGAGCTATTTTCCCCCCTTTCATTTTTAATTTCACACATTTTATGCACTTTCAAGGGCGATTTGTGACCCTGCTGCTGTCCTGTCTCGCCCCACTTTCATCAGCTCCACCTGTTTCATATTCCCCACCAGTGCTTTACTAAAAGGGAAACAAGAGCACAGGAGAGAGAAGGGCGGAAAGACAGGAGGGCAGACAGTGAGAAACAGATGAAAGATAGATAAAGATAGAAGCTGGCCTGGCTCCACAAAAACAAAGCCTCCTGCCTGCACTCTGTGCTCCGCTCGCCACATTTCTCAGTCTGTCTTTACAGAATCCCTAATCTTGCCTGTTAACAACCTGCCAATAGGGCCGCTGTCTTCATGAATAAACATATGGAGAGTGAAGCCTGGTCCTGCAAACATGACAGCCAGCATTCCCGTGGAAGGACCAGCGTGCCTATAATGCATCCCTGGGGCTTGCCTCTGAGTCGGCCCGTCACTTAGCACTCTTTTTCACATCTTAAAATGTCGCCGCCTTCAATCGACAGGCTTATGATCTTTTAATAATGACGACAGGTAGCAAATGGGAGAGCTGTCAGCTGGTTAAGTGACTGTGTCTGGGACGGGTGGGCAGCTTCAGAAGAAATAAAAGCTGATGCTGTGCTCTAGGGTTAAACAAATAGTAGGGCTGTTTCAGATAGCTCCCACTGGGCTTGTGTTTCCAGCTCTGATTGATGAATTATTACATGTCTGTGAAACCTAAATGCAGGAACACATTTGTAGCTTTTAGTTTCCTTCTACTTGACTGGAAATTCAGAAAAGCGACTACAACGTGTGGTGTTGGTTATTACAATCCTTACTTGAACCCTACTCGGGAAATTGTCCCTTCAACAGGACGTGTCTGCAGCGTCTCTTCCAATCTAGCCTCTGCTGGAGCCAGACAGGTCAGGCCTCTGAAGACAAGCAAGTCCCCGATTGCTCGAGACGTGGTTCACTTGCCTCCACCAGCTGCATCTGCCACACTCCTCTGAAGCTGCCACATGCACTCTACGCGAGCGTGAGGGCAGCACTTTTGACAGGGCGGCTGTGGCAACAAGTCGAGCCAGACGCCCTCGGGCGTCAGTTACTCCAGCACACAGGACGCCCAATGAGACAGAGAGACAAGCTCACGCCTCCGCCGCCCTCTCTCAGCCTCTGCCTCGCCACCAAGCCCACTTCTCTTTGCGACACAGGAGCACCGTATGCATTATTAAAGACACTTTTCCTAAAAAGGCTGCTAGCACATTATTCTGCAACCGCAGTGACATGGCTGGATCCTCAAAACGTCCACTTTAGCTCAAAGGAATGTGCTCAGCCAGGTAGCTCTCTGAAGCTGGTGATACAGTGCAAAGGCTGGAACGGCCACATGCTAGAAAGCGGCGGCAGCTTTAAGCACACAGGGAATGATTCATTATTCCCTGTCATTTTCCATTTGCTGAGTAAAACATAAAACAGATTGGAGTCACCTTTAATAAGCATATACAATGACTATTGACTGTAATCTAACGAGATCAGTATCTCATCTATTAGTAGAATTTTAAAAATACTTTAGAGGCACTCTGTTCCACCATTCAGTGTGTGCCTTCACCCTGAAAACAGGGGCAATTATCTTTAATGAGAACAGTTGAGTAAAACTAATTGTTAGACATTATCCAACAGAAGGCCACTGAAAAACCAGGTCTAGCTTTTATTTTTGAAGTATAAATATGTCATGACTAAGGAGCATGCAAAGCCACAGGCTACTGTGGGAGGAATGTGCCTTAAATCTAACTCGCTGAGCTATAAAACTCTAAGTGCTTTGAAATCAAATAGGTTTGAATTAAATGAGAGGCTAAAGCATGTGGAGAGGGAGCCAGCACTGAGAGCATGTACCAAAACAAATCTAACTATAATAGGCTGCTCATACAGTGACGTATTAAAGATAGGCCAATTGGCTACAGCATGACACAAATGTAATTACGCGTGATGGATAGACGACGATTAGGTAATAACCTCCACAAGGGGGCGCCTCTAAGAGGAAAGAGTTAAGTTTTTATGACAAGGTCGCCTCAGTTCTAAAAATGACTAAGTCTTCCTGTGAGTTTCAGAAAGTCTTTAAAAGTGTTTAGAAGCATGAAACCACGACTCTCCGTGTGCTCATCTCTTCATTACAGGAGGAAAACGCAGCCAGGCCGGAGACAATAACGTCCAACAGTCACCAGCGGTTTACGCACGATCCCTAAGACGCTTCAACGTGCACAAAGTCAACTTTAACAACAAAGGGAGAAACTTACATTTCTTGAGTGCTCCTCTGTGACCGGGAAACTCTCTGTCCTCTCTGCTCAACAAGTTTAGAGCAGCAGAATGAACATGAATGAAGAATGAAGCTCTTTAAGACGCGCTCCTTAACGGGAATGTGATGAGTACGCACGTCAGTCTCCGAGGAATCGCTGCGCGCACCATCTCTCACACGGTTCCATAGGAGGGGGCGAGAAAACGAGCAAGGTGGTGTGGGGAAGGAGGAGGGGGGATTTCCTGCCACTTCAAAACAAATGACGGATCACCGTCCGGAGGGCTCGGTCAGCACCGCGCCTGTTGGAAACGGGAGGATTTCTGAGCAGCAGCTCCGGTGCCAAAGTGTCCATCATCCTCTCTCCAAGTGTCATTCCATCACGGCGTCAGTCTGAAGCACAGTGGAGTCCGCAGAAGAAGGAAAAAAGCCCACTGCTGCAAAACAAACTTTGACCTGCTGGCGTGTGTCTCACCTCCTGCTTATAATTCCTTCATTCCCAGAGACTCCGCTTTAGCGGGTCTGTGCGCGAATCTCGTTCCCACTTTCTTTCTGTGAAAGGTTTCAGCGACTCAACAGGGACGTGAGTCACACCACCAGCTGAGAATATCCGCTCCCATCAACGCGTCTTCTCCTGGCCGTGTCCCCTGCGCGGCGTGTAGCGCCGACCGCCCAAACGGAGATGACGGGGACGATAACGCGCTCCGAGGCTCTATGAGATGAGACGCACACTCAGCTTGTGCCACCCCCACCCCCTCCACCACGCACACCTAAGGTTTCTCTCCACACCCCTCCAGCTCGTCTCCACTTCACCACCGCCTTCTATCACCCACACCCACCCTTACCCCACCACACACACGCGCGCGCGCGCGCGCACACACGCTGTACCTCTTTGGGATCAGTTAGGAAGTCAGCGGCAGGAGGATCGCCTGCACTTGGACCTCTTTTTGTGGAGTTTCTCTGAATGGCCTGATCGCGTTAAAATGTGTCTCCACGGAATATTTGAATATTAGAAGGATAATGTAACTGTGTAAAATATTAAAAGCAATAAAAGAACCAATAGCGGGAACAAAAATGGAGAATGTGAATAGCAGCGTCACAAACAGAACACTGTGGAGGACTGAAGTGCGACAGTTTTTATTTTTACGCTTCAAATCTACATAATACAATGATTTAAATATTTGAATTCTTTATAATAAGGCAGAATAATGTCACATGATGCATTTAATTTGTAGGTTCGTTGCTTTTCCTGGGGAATTAATTTGTCTAAACTCCAGAGGGTTTTAAATAAATAGGTGACGTGTCTGAATAAATCAGAAGAAAAAGAAGACGTGCCAGGGCTGCGTACTACAAATCAATCTTTCAGTTGGACAATAAACAAGTAAATACACGAGAACAGGGAGTAAAAGCAGTTTTTAACTCGTGTTACATCAGGATGAAAAACACCAAAAAGCGAGAAGCAGGGTCTTAGCAATAAGCTCTTCTTCTTGTCTTCCTCGTTTGTAGCATAATGTCAAATGTCGAAATGAAAGCGGAGAACATGTTTAATCAGCCTGGAAGAGCAGAAAACACCGCCACACGTGAGCAGCGAGGAGAGGCTGTGGAGGCGCAGGTCACGGCACTCGGCGCGCAGGTGAAAGCTCGCGCGCACAGGCCCTAACCAAAACGCACTGACCCGACCTGTGCTGGCAACGTTTTGCCTCCACGTGACATTAATTGTCTCATGTACGCAAGCGAGTTCTGCACAGAAGCAAGCAAATGCAGTTTATCCAAACAAAGTGTGAAAAGGAACAACAGCATTCTGTTTATTCCCACGCCAGCACAAGGTAAGAGGGGGAAATGAATGAGTGCACACTAAGACAAGCTGAAATAATAGCATTCGTTCTCAGAATACTCGGCTTACTTTCTCTGAATCAGGACGCACAGTTCGGCCACCCACTCAGTGCGCGTGGCAGCAAAGCTTCAAAAGTTTACGCGCCCCGGCATCCACTTGGAGATGAATGAAATCAAAAGAATTCGGCACAGTGAGCCTCTCACCTTGGTCTTCAGCGCTTCATACCGTCGAGGACAGCCGCTCGCGTAGCCTGTTGCAGCCAAATAAATCCGATTTAAAACGGGACATCTTAGCGCAGCGGAGCGGGAGGAACCGGTGGAAGCGACGCGCTCGTCTCCGCCGCTCCCGGGGAATGGAGGAGGGCGCCCGGCAGCAGCCTCAGCGTCACTTAGAGCCGGACACACAGGTGGAGACTACGGGAGAAAACCCTTTTCTGACAGATTCGGCGTTAAATGAAAAAAACACGATTCCAAGAGGGTCTTTAAAAAGAGCCTCGGAGACAGTGGAGTGACCAGACTCACTGCTCTCACACACAATGAGGCGCCGAGCCTCTGACAACTGACTTTCAACCTCAAGTTTATTTCTTTGCTCGAGCCTTCGAGCAGTGTGGACGGAGCCAGACACTGTGAACGTGAACATTAAGGGCAGATTTTCACCACATCACGGAGATCTGATGCAAACGTGTCCACACAGCAGCAGCATTAGTGGCAGAGATGTTTGGTTGTTTGATGGCGTCAAATCTGGTCATTGGAATTATTCAGGAGTTTCAAACTGAGCAAATGTATGAGCGTTACAGTGTGTTCCAGCTGGGACGTTCTCAGGGCACATGACGCACACACAGCCTGTGTGTCATGTCCTTCCTGGAAATGAACCTGTGTGGCTGGTTGTTCACTTCAGCATCTGAGAGGGTGGGCACGAGATCAGCACTTGTAATAAAAAGAAAGTTTTCAAAGTCAGAAATCTCCAAACTAAACGTGTGAGTCAGAAAAACAGACTAACAGGGTCGTTTATCTTTACAGGGAGTTTCAAACAGTACTGAAATCATCTGTCACTTTATTTGTCACAAACAAGGAAGGTTAAAGACAGCGTAGACAGCTCTTCACGCAACAGCCTCTCTCTTTCTCTGTCCTCTCGGAGCCCAAGGGCGGCTCTCCTGACGCTGTCTGTAATTCTCCAAGCAGCATGAGAGACGCTTTTTGAAAAAGGTAACCAGGAGCACATTTAATCTCCAATTATTGACTCGACACAAAGACGCCGCATTAACATGCTCCCTCCCAATACGCTCCTGCAGCTCATCATCTGCAGACTGTATTCCTACAAGGCGAATGAAAACAGGCTCCAATAAAAGCCTTGAGGTATTTCAACACCAGCAGATGGCTTGTGGATATTAACACGTTAATGCAAGTCTGTGTCAAACAAGGGGTCAGCGAGGAGAAGGAAAGGAGGATGTAACAAGACCATTTGATGGTTCAGATCCATCAGGGGAGTTCAATACACTGCTCTTTGCTTGGCAGAGTAGAAATCACATGGGCCGCGTGCTCCCCTGGCTCTCCACCACCCCTCACCCTTTCCTTTCTGGTCATGTCTCATGATGGTTGTTAGAACACTGATGGCTAAAGCTGGTTCTGCTCACAGCTGTCTGGACGGAGGTATTGGATTTTTATGTACATCCGGGCGGGAGTGTGTGTTAGTCCAGGGGGTGGAGGCAGATTTGTTTTTAAAGTGGTTGGTGTTTGTTAGACATTTACATAGTAAAATACAGCTGTACTATTAACCTAAGACTGTGGAGGTGGGACAGAAAAATACAAGCTGTAAAGATGTGTTTAAATCCATTTTATCCTGGATCTTTATTTCAATTTTATCCACTTCCACAAAACAATGGTGGTAAACGTTTTCAGCCCTGCACGTTGTCTTGAAGGGATTAGCTCTTATTTTGTTGGCTTCCCTGAATGAACTGCCTGCTTTATGTCCTTCTATAGCATCTCTAAGGATTAAGGTCAGGACTTTGACTCGACAACATTTGAAAACTTAAGTAACAATACATAGCATTGTACTGAAGGCTTGACTCATCGTATTTCAGAGGTTTCTTCTCCTCCAGTCCTTTGTAGATTTAGTGACATCACATTTTTTAGACGAAGTGAAACCAGCGGACACATCAAAACCCTTTTTAATTGCGGTCACTTCTATACAACTTTGATTTCTTGCTGTCATTAAACAGACACGGCGCATCTTGGTTGCAGTTTCAGACCTCCTGCTGTCTTTTAGGACGTGACACTTAGAAGCAGCCAGGACAAATACAGGGTTCACAGCAATATGGGATGTCCTGGAAGAACAGAATCAGGGTCATACCATCTCCACGCACCTGCTCCATTTGGACTTTGTCACGCTTCTTTCAGCCTGGCACCAACCCTGCACTCCAATCTGCTGCCTGCAGACCTCTGCTGCTTATCCAATCCCGCCCAGTGTCCTAAACCCATAACCCAGCTTGTCTAAATTGAAATATCATATTAAGTTATAAAACAATACCTGAAAAGAATTACATAGATGCATAATCCAAAAAGTGCATGATTGAAAAAGGATTAGAGGGGAGGAGGAAGAGGAGGAGGAGGGGAGGATGTGGCCACACAGTTTGGTGGATTTGTACTTTGGTCACAAGCTGAGAGCCGCCTGCCTCGGGCTGATTGTGAATCGGGGCCATCCCGGTCAGATTTACGTGGCCCTGCGAGTGATTTATTTTCTTAACAGACGCCACCCAGATCTGTTCTTGTTGTGCAGCGTGTGTCTGGCCATGAAGTCTCACCTCGATGCATTCAGCTGGACGCATGTGTGATAGGAAGTGGCTTTCTCAACTCAGATTAGCAGCTCAGGGCTGGAATAAATAAAGTTTCTCATTTAGATACGCGTAGGGTTTTATTAACACTGAGAAAACTGTGAGGCATACAGCTGGACAGAGTTATTTTAGGGCTTAGCAATAGACACATGGGTCAATTCCTGTGCTAATGATAATGATGACAAATGGTCTGGCCTGCTGGACCCCAGAGAAATGAAGTCCACCTCTCAGGGGGGCTACACCAAATTAGCTTTGGTCAATACCATGTTCCCAGTTTGTCCTCACAGGAAATGCTGACAGAAATATTGGTTACCGAAACCTAATGTGGGAATTGAATCCTATTGGCTTATTCATGATGTCATTAGCATACAAGAATGCAAAGAGCGGCCCTGATTAGATACTGTGTGCCACCAGAGTCCCGTCAGGATCCAGCACCGAGCGAGAAGCTACTCTGCAGACACACGTTTTTATGAGTGAAGATTAAGATTCATCCTGTGTGAACATGCTGTCTCGCAGACTATACGGTGAAATACTTTCTATAAGTCAACATTACAATATGACGGGAATGTGTTACAAACTCAGACGCCTGTGTGCAATCAGAACGTTCTCACTGTATCGAGTTGTGTGCGTGCTTGTTGAGTGTGAGCATTGGGTCTGAGAATGGTGGTTGCGTAGTTTGTTTGGTTTATATTAACGCAGTGGAAGTTAATGTAATGTGAGGTCTGTGAGTCGCCGTGCCCCTCGATGCTGTAACAGCTGACAGATATGACAGTAAGTTGTGATCTAGACTGATTCATGCGATTATTTTTACACATTTTCATAAAAACCTTTGTGATAACTGTCTCACTGAATAATTTGCACACACATGGCATGCATCATCTGTTTTCATTTAAAGCTGTGGAAAATGAAAGTATTGATTGTATGCTATGTATTTCTGTTTATCAGACGACACAGAGAAACCAGAGAGACAAGTGCAAAGGTTGTGATTCCAGTTCACCGAGCTGCCGGACCCCGTCGCCTCGCCCTCTCTACACTCGTCGTCCAACCACCAGCGACTCCTGAAATCAGTTCGATTAAGCACATTGTCTATTGATTGGCTTCTAAATTGCAGTGTGATGCGGGACAAATAATCCCATTTCAACTTTCAACACTTGTTTCTAATGGTTTCCAAGTCATTTGAGGCAGGAACAGATCACAATTAGTTTAGCATTTAGGAGCAGAGAGTGGCCCTGCATGCATGAGTGGGATTCTGGGCTCAACTGTGGCTGCCTGCACTGCATTTGACATTTCCATTCTCTGGACACCTTCCTTTGTTCTGCCTTCAGGGCTTTATTTTTTTAGGCACCAGTAGAAGCTGAGAAGAGATTCAGACACTGTGGCTGCGCATTAGGCCAGCTGCAAGAGTAAAATTTAATTTGACTTCAAAGTGTATGGATTTATTCCTTTTTCTCTGTCACAACGGTGCTTTGTGGTGACAAAAAAAGCTACTGGAAGGACCACGTGTCTCTCAGCCAGGCAATGACTTAGGAAAAAAAATCAGTTTGGCATTAACAGTGATCTGACAGTGGTCACGGTGAAATATTGAGACCACTGTTCCCAAACTACAAGCGAAAGGATGGATGATCATGTGTAACATGCTCATGTTTAGATAGTGTACCAAAGAGCTTTTTCTCTTCGCTTTGACTTCTGATACTTTGATCACTTTGTTCTGAAGTCGTGTACGTCAGAACCAATGTTCTGCTGGAAACTTGAGGCGCAGACACATTTTCTAATGGCTGCAGGTTCATTTACTCAAACTTCCTACAGATGGGCACAATGAAAGCTGGCCCACTTTCTATGTAGATAAAAACAGTTCTTTTTATTTCCAGGTAATTACACAATCAAAACTACTATGAATACCATCTTCCATCTCTGAAAGTAGATTCAGTGCGTGACTCTCACGCCACACCTTGTTTCATATAATCTTATGTTAGTTGATATTTAAACATCACAGATGTTTTATTGCACAGAGTAGCGTCACTTGCTCCTCGTATTCTGGATGACCTGACGCTTTACAGACTGGGGTAGCTGCCCGCTCAGCGCTGGTTTGTGCTCGTTAATGTTTCAGACAGTGGATATGAATGTAGACGTATTCTATGTTTTGTTCAGGTTGCTCATCTGAAGGTTGTCACGTAAGCAAGGAGTGATTAACTTCCACTTTGTTGACTCCAGATGGTGTTCTTTGGGTACTATAGCTGACGTTTACTAAAAACACAGTTGTCATCAGCATGCTATGAGATGACAGACTTCACGGAGAAGTGCTACCTCGTCCCAGGTGTCTCCTGTTTCTCTCTGTGCAGCTGAGCGGCCGCTGTCACTAAATGAAACCTGGAGCACACTGTTACCCTTATTGTATTTATGACAAGGTGTGCTGCATAACGCTTACAGAATGTTTTTCACATGCAGGTACCATCAGTGTGGTCGGACTCGAAGTGTCAGATCTTCTACATTAGGAGGAAATGAAAACTCCTTGAGACAGTTGAAGTCCAGATTTACACTTCAGATTGTTCCAAGAGGCTATGATTTGGGGGTTTTAACAACTATAGCTGCCTGAGGATTCCTCTTATCATTCGCTCTTCATATTGGCAGGATGTTACTATTTTAAGGTTATGTTCGTTGTACTGTACGTTTTTATGTGATTAATACCTGGAAGCTGCAGAGAGCTGCATTGTGAATGTTGTTTTAGGAATATTATTATCTACAGACCTGTATGGAATAGAAACACCCATTTGATAACAGGGCCTCACGTAACAGCTTCTAGACATCTGTAAAACTTTAAAGGACAGTGCAACACTGCTATTGTTGTAGATCCAAAAAGAAACCACGAGTCACAGCTGGGTGTTTCAGTCTGACTGACTGACAATGGCCCTGATTTGCAGACACTAGAGCTTATGATTAACTTCCAATGTGTTCATTAGAGAGCGGCATCACATGCACAGAAACAAATGAAGAACATACTTCATGTGGTGATGGGGCAGAACGCTCGGTCGTCATCATCGCTCGGAGTCCATCCACGTTTACCAAAGGCCGTATAATTACAAAAACGCTTTGTGTGAGCTTATGGACGGCAGTCAGCACAGTCCGATAAATATATGTTACACAAAAGTTCAATCAACACGTAGGTCTGACCCGAGACTAACGATATTGTACAAACCTATAGATACGGTGTCATAGAACTTATGATTATGCGGAAGCAGCAGCAGGTCTGAGGAAAGTCAGTGCAGTGTTCGTTATTGTGCTGTTATGACTGACATTTAAAAAGGAAAAGAAGGTAGGTAATGACGGAGCTCTCCTAGAAAACAACTTATTTATAATAAAAGCTTGGTTTATGTTACTGAATATAACCCTACTGTGCTACTTCCTCCTTTGACTGTATTGCAGTCAAACATCTTGATTTGATAAGTATATATTTACTTGTCATTAACTACTACAAATAACTCCACCTGGTTAAGATTTGATTGATCCCTGCTGTGATGTTAAATGATTCTAATTAGAATTATGAGATTTAAATCATATGGATATAATGTAAATAGTAGAGCTCAGTCATGAGCAACCTCAACATTAAAGTGATGAAGTGCATCAGTAATTATTATAATCCCATCATATATTTATCCGTGAACTTTAAGTAGTTTTAGAACATTATGTTTGTACTTTTACTTGAGTACCATTTTGCATAAAGGACCTCTACTTGTAGCGCCAGTCTTCTTCTGCCAGTGTCTAAATCCCATCTGTTGAGTAATGAGCAGTTTCTCAGTAAATTCTAAATTCACTGGCGATCGATGAGCAGATCCCATCGATTAATACCGACTGTAACAATCACAGAAAGCAGCACCTCTCCTCGCGTCGCTCTCAGACAATGTATCGCCCACCGTGGCTGGAAACACTGGTGCACAAACAATATCACCTTTGCTATTTTGCAGAGCACTGACGAACTGCAAGGTCTAATTAAGTGTGTGGTTTCTGTGAGCAGATGACTGCGTGCTACTTTTACCAAAATAATGAGCCCATTTTATACTTCATTAAAAGCTGAGCAGAAGCTAAAGTCACACACCTCCTGCCCGTCTACAGCTAGTCCAAGCCAATGCTGGAAGCATTCTGATCAGATTCTACACAATATGTGTGGCTGAATATATTAGAATATCAAATGTCTGCAGCATGGCACTGAATGTATGAAAAAGCTTGTAAAACCTTCAATGAAACCCGCCTCGCTCTGCTTTTAGGAGCAATGCAATCCCACATAAAATGGCTCCAGCACTGGGACTCTCAGGAAACCCTTCGTGACATGTGATGGTTAAACACCGTGACCAGAATCAAACCCCATCAGGTGGAGAGAGGTTAATAACACATAGAAAAGGTGTGAGAGACATGCATCTCTCCTCTTTCACTGGCAAATTATTTATTGTGTGAAAACAGGCAGAAACATCACACAAGCTGCTCCAAGCTAAAACAATGTGCCATCATTCAAAGAGTACTGTCTGAAGTTGTAGGAGTGTGTGTGTGTGTGTGTGTGTGTGTGTGTGTGTGTGTGTGTGTGTGTGTGTGTGTGTGTGTGAGACACAAAGACACCTAATGTGACCGGACATTTGA
>JAUMHF010000012.1:24268411-24307020 GCA_032359275.1 Microctenopoma steveboyesi
TGGACAGCATCAGGCCTCTCTCAGGAGTGTGTGTGTGTGTGTGTGTGTGTGTGTGTGTGTGTGTGTGTGTGTGAGACCCAATGACACCTAATGTGACCGGACATTTGAAACATAACAGCTGATAGCTGTGCCAAAGTGGTTGAAACTACATCCTTTGCTCCACTTGCTTGAAAAGAACAAGCCACAGTCAGCTGTTGCGTTCAGGGTCAGGTAAGAGTGGCCCTTCACGTGTCACACTGTGGCTGAGCCTCAGAGCTCCAGTCCGGGATGGAAAACGTCTTGGACCGTCTTTTCTGCTCTCCCACCGTGTAATCCACGTGGATACAGATATGTCTCGCGCTTTCGTTAGAGGGATACATGCTAACTGTCCCTGAAACCGGCGTGTCCTGCACCACGTCCACCGGCGCGTCCAGGTACAGCACCGCCTGCTTCCAGTGCGTCTCCGGTTTGAACGGGGACGTGGAGAGAACCAGGGCATGCGGCTTTTCCGGGCAGGGGAAGGTGACCGTGAAGTACACGCAGAAAGCGTTCACCGCCGCCGAGCCGAACGACGCGCAGGTGAAGTGTCCCTCCACAGAGCGCAGCTCCTCCTCGGTCACGGAGTACAGGTCGAGCTCGGCGAAGCGGGCCGGGTGGGACAGCACGTCCTCCACGGTCACCGAGTTCACCGTGATGTCCGAGTTCATGATGCATCTGCGGGCGAAGTCGGACATGCAGGACATGTCCACGCCGTACTGGTCTTTGACGGTGTACCAGAAGTGCAGGCGGTCCTCCGCCACCGGGTCGCTGATGGGAGCGATGTAGAGCTCGGCCTTGCTCGGCAGGATGACGCCGCCGGGCTTCAGCCACCTGTCGCGCGCGTGCAGCACCGAGTTGAGCATGGACTCGTGCAGGAGGGCATAACCCATCCACTCGCTCACTATCACCTCCACCATGTCCGGCAGCTCCACCGTCTCCACCGTGCCTCGTATCACCTCTATCCTTTCCTCCATGTTGTTGTGGCGGACTATTTTCGCCGCCTGCTCCGCGATAGAGCTCGCTTCCACCGCGTACACCTTCTTGGCGCCGGCCTGGACGCAGAACACGCTTAACACGCCGGTTCCTGCGCCCACGTCCAGCACCACTTTGTCCCGAATGGATTCGCTGTTCTTCAGTATCGCCGTGCGATACGTGTTGGTTCGGACGTGGTCCGCTATCATCTCCTCGTGGATGGTCACATCGGAATAGCTGTCAAAGTAGAGCCGGTCCTGCCGGGTTTTGTCTAATTTTCTTTTCTTCCCAACGTGGGACATCTTCTCTGCTGCGCTGCTGGGACCTCGCAGTGTTTTGTTGCGCTACTTCCGCATTGGGACACCTGGGACTTGTAGTTTGTCGTTGCAAATAATACAAAATACTTGCAATTAAAATGACTACAATTCCCACAGTTAATTGACAGTGACGCAGTGGCCGCAATGTTGCGTTCACTGTCGCGAGTAAGATGGTAAATATGATCTTCTACTGGCGAGCGTAATTTAGAAATTTTAAAACCCTCTAACATTGTATGACTCATTACTAATAGTGTTAAATAGACCAGTTCACTGTTACCGTTGTATAATGTATGTTAATGTTTCATTAAACAGCCTGAGAGCAGTGCAGAGATATTAACACAAAGAGCAAACAGATTCTTAATGCCCAGCTACACCACAGGGGGGGTAGGGAAAGGCTCAATTCCCTGCAATGACAGCAAGGTGAGAACCAATCACAATAATTATGATTCCAGTAGAAACTTTATTTTCTACTAAAAAAGCTGCTTAAACAAAAAGTTTTGCAGCTTCTTATCTAATGTAATTTGTCAATAACTAATACCTGAAGGAGTGTGGGTAGTGTGGCAGAAAGAGCAGAGCAGGAACAGGGAGGGCTGGACGGAACAGTGTGCACAGATTAATGTATGCACAGACAGCTGTGCATACATCTGAATGCATACACACACCGTAAGCTTGCCTCATTTGAGCCAGGCCTGCACAGAATTACAGTAATTGTAGTTGCGAGTGTGCTGCTTAGTTGATTCCAGATTGTAAACATAGGCTACAACAATCTCACAAGCATAATGCGGCCACAGGGTTGAGATGGATAGAACTGTATTAATCCTCTGGGACAAGCAGTAATTGGGTTTGGAGCTGAACACCACGATGCATGTCCTGTGATGTAGGAAATGATATGGAACACTTTTGCTCACCAGACACAAGCAAAAAAGTGTTCTAGTCTGTGTTGTGCACTGTTCAAGGTTCCAGCAAAACATTTTCCAAACATAAAAACCGTGCTGGATTATGGACAGACAAAGCTGTGATGTCAGTGTCTCATACAGTTGAATGCTGCCCACATTTCTATAGTTTACCTGAGCTGTGTTTTTTGCTGGTCTTGTCTGACTCAGTTGATTGTACTGTAGATGAATCTAGGTAATAAACCAGCTTCACTTGGAAAGTATGTGGCTTTATATTCATGACCTTCTGTGAGGAATCAAGTGGAGCAACACATTTTCTGCAGAAAAAAAGAAAAGAATCTAGACATCTACAGCACACCCAGCGTCCATCTCATGAGAAGTCCCTCAAATTTAAACGGCCATTAGCAGTTATGAGCTTTCCCCCAGAGTTACAGCAGGCAGAACACAGCTGCTCAAAGCTCAGCTCTCCTCACTCGCAGACGGTCCTGTGGGACGCTCTTCACTGTGTTTCACAGGTCTTTGGCAAAATGTACTGGGCAAATGAGCAGGAGCTGTATCTCATTTCAGAATGATGAAACAAAGAGGGTGAGTTTGAGAACATAAATACAAGCGTCATTTTTAACAGTACCATTTAAAACAAGCAGACAGCAGCGTGTGATGACACAGAGGCTTCAAAGTAAGAAGAAAATGTTTCAGGGGGATTTGTGTGCTCTCTCTCTCTCTCTCTGAGTATGGGGGGGGGGGGGGGGCAGGTGGGTGTATGTGTGTTCATGCACATTTACATGCTTCTAAAATTGTAGCCATTGCAGCCTTTAAGGCATACTCCTGTGAAAATGTGTGCATATAATAATCCCTTCTTTTATAAACTATATAGAAACCAAAGCCAGGAAATAACATTGCATAAAAGGTACATTGAAACAGCAGTGCTCCAATTTTCTCCTTTGGATATATTGAGTTTAAACCAGAAAGACAATAAGACCAAACGCCATCTAAAGGTGCAGTGTAATCCTGAAGTGAGCCAAATATCAAAGCTGACCACCCACAAACATTTGCTCAAAAGCAAAACTGGCCTAAGAGCAAAGGAGGGACACAAGTATAGACTATGAGAGATTACTGGACTGTGAAAGACACACGGTGGAATTCAGATTTCGATTGTATGCACTTGGCAGGAGAGTTTGCAGCAGGCGTTGTAGCTGGTAGACAGAATAGACAGACAAGCAGCTGTTGGCCATGTTGTCCTCTCCTCCTCTCAAGCTTCAGGTAGAACTGCTGCCAGACCCAGACAAAGCCACCCACATCCCACAGAGATGGCTGCCGCCATCTACATTTATTTGTGATGATCTTCATGCACAGAGAAATCTGCACACCATAAAGTCGTCTAAGGGGATGTGGGTCACACAAGGGGTCAAACAGGTTGGACAGCAGTAACACTGGACACTTGTTTTCAGGTATGGAATCATCACTACACTACAGTCCACTGTGCTTACAATGAAAGTCCTCACTCGTAAAAAATGCCACATATTTGCACAGAAACAGAGCTCATCTGAATTATGAATCTTAATAATCAAACTCCTGTTTGCACATGTAAATCACAGACTGATTGGAGATGACCAGGTCTAATGAAAGGACTGCATGTGTGCGCCAGTCCAGTGTTTGTGCCTGAAACGTGTTGAGTAACTGGAGATAAAACTGGTGGAGAAAGTGGTGGAGGTGACGGCCGGTCACGCATTGGAAGACGAGTTGGATGCCTAATCACTTCGGAAAATGAGAAGTGTCGGGTATACATCCATAACGAGCCTTCTTCGCCCGCTTTAGGCTCTAAAAGTTGTGTGTGGTGACTGAATCACAGAATTAATGGGGTGGGTGGGTGTGCGTGCGTTTTTCTATAGTGAGGCGAGAGAGACAAAGTGGGAGGCTATAGATCAGTAATGAAACAAACAAAATGTGACAAAGTGAATATTTATCTGAAGAGGGATGGCGATTGCAGACTTAGATATAGAGGCATGTGGAGCAGTGGCCTGACGTGCAAACACTGCACAGAATATACAGCAGCACACAGCCATCAGTCCTGGTGTCATGATCGCCTATTTCAGAGGAAGGCCGACTGCTGAACAACAAATACTGAGGTGCAATGGCTTCGTATTGATTGTTCTCGCAGATCAATACAAGGCTACTTTGATATCTCACTGCTGGAGAAGTAGCACACATCTATGTATGTGGGTGTGTCACAACACACATTCCATTTCTTATTCACCCGTTTCTTGCAGCAAACCAAATTCCTTTCACTCAAAACACTGTTTCATGCATGGATCCATCTGAATGCCTTATCCCAGTGTGTGCTATCTGCTTCCCTGCTTTCACATACGCCGTGTGTGCCGGGGCTTATCACTGGGAAAGTTAGAACAATGGCCCGAGTCGTGCTTCAGAGGTTTGCACTCCTCTTGTTTGTTCGAGCCAACGCACGGACACACATCATGTGCCTCCTCTCAGTCACGCCAGCCAATCACTTTCCAGGATCTTGCCTCGTCAGTCCCGAGACCCGGTAATCAACTCATTAATTGCATCCCTTTCCCTGCAGACTCACTTCCCCCGTGCCACCCAGTTTCAGTTACACTACACTGCAATTAGATTAAATTACTAAGTACAACCTGCATATGACAGCCGTTATGAAGCATCAGGGAGGTATTATGCTGACTCCACCACAATTTGGTAAATGGAAATATTGCCTGTTAGTTAATGGAGGTTATTTGAGAAGTATTAGTCCTGTACTTTCTGATGATTCCACAAATAAATGTCTCCTAAATATTAGGTTCCTAGACAAATAAACTGCAATCACAGTTCTCTGTTGAAATAATAATAATCATATGTTCACAATCAACACAAATAGCAAGTTGCAAATATGCTGAGACATAACATGTTAACGAAAGTATTTCCTCTGTAAGAATGTCCACCAGAAAGAGCTAAAAACTAACCCACTCTGCTCCACCATATAAATAATTAGCCTTGTCCCATTGTTTGCAGTCGACAGTATGATCTGAAGGTAACTAGATGCTGCATACTCATAACAACGTTGGTATTTTATGAGATTTTTATGAATTCAATCAAATGTCACCATGCATCTATAAAATACTGATGAAAATGGAAATGAGTACATTTACTTAAGTACTGTACTCAAGTAACATTTGAGGTAATTCTACTGTACCTATTTTCAGTTTCTGCTTCGATTCATTGCATTCCAGAGATAAAAACTTTTCAGAATCTGATTAATAAAATGCAGTAAAGTTATACAGTGTGAATAAATGTATGTTGTGTGCTGAATGTGTGCTACATACATATACATTCAGTTTATAATTATTAGCACAAAAATGTATTCTCATACTTGTAATGTATTATGTTGACACCATCATGTGAAAACATACAAACCAGATTCACATTGATTCTAATATGATTCACTTATAGTGCTAATGTATGCATCAGGGGATTTTCCATAATAACACAATGTAATGTTTGCGTTTCTGTTTCCTGTCTGTCTGTTCTGCTCAGGTACCTTGAGCAGGGTGCAGAGTCAAACACTGGGAAAGAATTCATTTTTCACATGCCACGATATCACAAACTGCTACGGGAATGTTAAGTCTGAGGTCACAAAGCCAATTATGTCAGCGAAAGAGTAAAAAGAACAGACACTGACAGCAACACTGATAGCACTGACATGCAGCTCACAGCACGAGTCATAAAATGAAGACATATGTAATGTCATGTTCAGCGTCCTTTTAAATGCAAAACATTACACAGCGGAAACAATTATTTGTTGCGTTGCCATTATGCAAGGTCATGATATGTCAGACAGCCGGGTTCTCAGCTTCATGTGTTATATATTCTCCTCAATAAATAGACTGAGAGAAAGACCTGTACTTCTGAGGTGATAAGATCCTCCTGACTTGTTCTCCGCGCTGACCTTGGGGGCTGCAAATGAAAAAATCGATGCTCTCACAGAAGCACATGGGGCGGTATTCACTTTCTGTTAAGGTAGTGTACATCTTCCACACAAGGTGAGGCGGGGGAAGAGAAAACCTCTGGTGTTTCAGTGTCAGCGGAGGGTTTATCTGAACACGTAGACGCAGGCACACAGAGACCCTGGCGGAGATATGAAAGAGCAGGGTTATACAGAGTCTGGCTCACTGATACCGACATGCAGGCATTAGGTGGTCAGATTTATATATCTCAAATAAAACTAACCTCCCTCTGACACTGGGAGAGGTCTAACGCATACTAACGGAATCTCAGCAGCAGATTTAAATGTCTGTTCTGGTCCTGAGTAATAAAATAAAAACAGTCATAAAGTTAATAAATCTGATTGTCATCAAATACTAAACTCATTTAATTGGCTTTAAAAAATGATGGTGATAGTATGAGCATGGAATATTACCTTCACACCGTGTTTTATTTAGGGCCCACACTCTAATCATTCACCTGAAGCCTTCTTGATCAACAGTTTAATCTGCATCAGGGGAGGATCTACAGGGTGGCAAGAGGGGGCAGCAATAAATCTGTACATGCCCCCCCATCATTTTTTATGTTGGACTGTGTTGGTTTTATGTTGTTGGAACTGTTTTTGAGTTTGAACCAGGAATTTTCTAGTTATAATCTGTTTTTATTTAATAATATAAATTAGTTAAGTTTAGTGATCCCTTATTTCAAACATTTGCATTCACGAACATTACATAATATAGACGTAATTTTATGTTTAAAAGGGAGTAGGCAGAAGTATCCACTTATTTTGGCGTATCCCCTTCACATTTATTTTATTACAATTCACTTTATTTACCTCTAGTGTTAGCTTAACAAACAAACTGAAACAAAAACAAAATTAACAATAAAAAAGAAACAAAAAACAAACTGTTATCAGCCATAAAAACACGCATTTTATTAACTTGTCCTCTTGCAAATTTCTTTTCTTTGTACTTAACGAGCCCGAAGCTCGCACTCAGTCTCTCTCTCTCGCAATTTCTATGTTTTGGTAAGTAAAATCAAAAATTAACCATAGTTAACTGAAAAGTTAATTGTTCAACAATGCCTCTAACAGCATTATACGGTGATTTTGAAATTCCATAGTTTTGGTTTAATGCATGTGTTAACTGAGACAATGCTCTCATAATCAAAAGCCACCATCACAAAGATACTTGCTATTTTGAATGCACTGATGATTGTGATGCAGTAATAACTTGACATGCTTGACTTACTTTCCCCCAATCATTTCTGCTGGTTTCTAAAATGTGATGTGTTGAACACTAATGTGCTGCTCTTCGCGGTCTCCACTCAAAAGTGGTTTAAAGTGGCATGTCTAGAACCTCACTTGACCTACTATATGAGGCTATTGCTCAAATGATACATCAAGTATTTTGATTTATTACGTAGTGTAGCTGTGGCATTAGTCTCTATTGTGTCTGCTAGTTAGCAGGAACAGGTGCACTTTTAGACAGTGTACAATACAAAACAACTTACACAGCTGACAACATGAAACTATCAATAAAATGGCCTCTTTAAATGCAAAATCCTGCTCTGTCTCTGCAAATATAAACAAAGGATACATAGATGCATTCTATACTACTGAGGTGCATGTGTACTGTCAGGGAGATGCTGACTGAGGACAGGTGGCAAAAGATTTAACTCTACAGTATTGCTTTTCTTCCCTCCAAATTAAAAGAATTGACACAAGCGCATTAGCACAACTGCTAGTTGCTACATTCTGTATGTCCAACTGCACATATTGATCTGCCCACAACCTCCTCCAGTTGAAACAGAATTGTTAAATTAAAGGATTTTATGTCACGTTCAGCCTCAGCATTCACATATAATGAACAGAAGTTGTCCCCGTCTAGGGGGACAGGTTCAAGCTCTGGCATCAGTTACGTTTAACTTAGAGGGACACGTGCTGCATGAACAATTGAACATGCACTCTGCACAAATGGAATAGCATAGCATAATGGAATCACTTCTGAACTAAACAATAGCCCACTTTGGTTTTTCTTTCCATTTTTATGCACCATAGTTTTCCTGATCATACAAAATGCATTTTAAAGACTGAAAAATGTCCCCTTACAATAATACTATTAATGCATACACCCAAAAGAAATTCTAATTTTGGCATTAGGTTAACGCTGGAAGGATTTTTTTTTGGCATTGCTACCAAAGCATGGGGGAAAAAACCTAAATCTTAAATCTGTTACTGTAAAAAATGATTATGAAAGGGTTCTGTTTTTCCATTTTTGTACCAGATCAGATTTAGAACCTCAAGCATATACTGCTTTCAACCCAATTCAATTCAGTTTTATTTACATAACGCCAAATCACAACAAAAGTCATCTTGAGGCAGTGTAAGATTTAGGACCTTACACAATGAAAGTAAATACACCGTTTTAAACATTAAACCTGGACTAATAAAACTACCAAATCATTAAGATGACTCTAAAAGTAGTTTTGGGAGAGTCAGTTGAATCAATTGGTATTATTATATTTGCATCATTATGTGTACTTGTGTGCGATCAGCCAAGCATATGAGCAAAGTTAACCTAAAGTTAAACGTACAGTTTTGCCTTAGGTGGAATTAACATCTTCATTAGAAGCTGTCATGGCAGCTTTGTGGACCCCAGGCAAATATACCCAGTGGCTTGAGGCAGAGTAAACATGCTGTCCACCCCAAAACACTCTTCTTTGAACACATATTATAAAGAAACTCATAAAGAAAGAAACTATAGAAACAGCAGTCGTCGTCACGTGCCAAATGTTCTGTTTCTTATTTTGTGGTTAATCAAAATTCTACTTGTGTCCATCCGCCCAACACGACTTCAGCTTCTTGCTAAAAATAAACTGTTGGAAAAGGCTTTGTCTTTACTTTGGGCTTTTTAAAAGTTGCACGAGGGGATCCACTGAGCCATGACTCTTCATTTTGCTTTGTGTTCATCCCCTAACAATGACATCATCTGTCTACAGCAGTACCTCCATTTTGACCTCTAATTGGTGAGGCAGTGTGTGCCAGAGGGGACATTACGCTGCATTCCTAAATGACTACTCTGGACCACTGCACAGGACATTTAGTTAAAGTTGGTCATTCTCCATCCCTGGAGAGCCCGTAAAGAGTTTGCCACATTGCCTGGAAGAAAGTACAAAGACATACAATGTGCTGTAGATGACAGGATTCTGCTGTGAGGTCCCTGGATGTAGTCAAGATGGCAGGCTGCACAACTTGAAGCTAAGTAATGCCTCACTGCATCTGGCTAATAAGCTGAAAGTAATCGTCCAGGCTTCACCTCTCTCGTTTTCTTCTATTCTTTTTAGCATAATAAGACAACATTCAGTTGGATCGAGATTTTTTTCACCTGCACAGGGAATGGGTCCCTCTTGGAACATCAGTTCATTTCCACCATTACCTTGGCATAACATGGGTGTAAATTAGAGAAGATGGGACTGGAGGGCATTCTCAATGACCTTTTGTTTTGGCAATCACTTATTGTAAACCCATGCTGACATTTTCATTTTCTAGAATCTGGTAGCTGTAAACAGAACAAAGAAAGCCAGAATTTCCATTTATTCAGAGGGATTTTAACTTAATTGTCTTAATATATTTTTTTAAATAATAATACATTTTGCTTGTAAATGAATTTAATTAACATACTTTGATTAGGGTAGAGAAAAATGATTAATTGATTTAAAAGTTAATACACAAGTCGCTTCCTTGTCTGACGTCATGACAATGTAAAGTTTTAGTGTAAATGGTTCAAAGCTGTTGAACTTAATTCCATACTCTGGGTCATATGCAAGTGTCAGCACCTGCATTCATAGAATCACCGTCATAGCCAGCACCACAACTGTCTATAAATACGTTGTGTTGAATAGGCATTTGAAGCTTTGGCTTGTTTTGTCATGTAGTTCATTTAAAATAAATGTCTTCACTTCATTACAGCAGACTTGGTAAAACCCTAATATAAGTTGTGTCTAGTGTAAATTTAATACCAATGTTAAACTGGGAAATAATGTCATTATATTGTCCTTTTGTGTCTGTGATTAAACGTGAGAAGGATTGTTTGGCTTATCCATAAATAATAAATACAATTCATAATTTTAAACCCACTTTATTTCAATGTACATTTCCAATAGTAGGTCGTAACACATACAACATGCTGGCTTATCTTTCAATTCATTTATTTGTATAGCGCCAAATCACAACATTAGCCTCAAGGCACTTTACAGTGTACGATTTAGGACTTTACACAAAAAAGACTTGTAGAAAACTCAACAATCCCACTTAAGCACTAGGCAACAATGGAGAGGTAAAACTGCAAGAAACTACCAGCATAACCAGGCTGAGGGTGGGTGATCATCTGCCTCACCCAGTAGGGTGAGTGGACAGAGGAGAGAGTAAAGAACAGCAACGGAGACTAGGACAGAGGTCAAGGACACCTGAAGAATGATACAGAGAGAGAGAGAAAAACAATAACCTATAAACAATAATAAGTTAATAACAAGCAGGGATGGCATAAAAGACAGAGGGAAGGAGGAGACGAGCTCATTGTAATGCGGGAGGTCCCCCAGCGAACTAACTAGATATAGTACAGAGTCACCTGATCCATCTCTAACGATAAGATTTATCAAAAAGAAACGTTTTAAACGTTAATGGTGACTCTCACCATCCTCTGGAACACAAACTAGGAGTAATCAGAACCCTACACCATCGGTCAGAAGAGATTCCCACTAGAGCAGAGGGAAAGGCTGAGGAACACCAACACATCAAGGAGTCACTTAGAACATGTGGATATCCTAACTGGGCCTTTTTTATAATCCAAAAAGAGAATAATTAAGAACACTGCAACAACTTTACTTTACTTTGCTTGGCAGACGCTTTTATCCAAAGCGACTTACAAGGAGCTAGCGCTGGGTGTCTGGCTCAGGGACACACCTGGTAGGGGATAGATTAGGAGTCAGACAGGGTTCGAACCTGCGACCTTCTACATCCCAGTCTGACGCTTAACCCATTGAGCTACCAGAAAAGCTCAGGAGGATCTTCAACAAACATAACATCCCTGTCCACTTCAAACCAGGCAACACCCTAAGACAGAAACTGGTCCACCCCAAGGACAAAACGCCCAGACAAAAACAGAGTAATGTAGTATATGCAGTTCAATGCAGTGAGGAATGTACAGATCTGTACACAGGAGAAACTACTTCACCTACACCTGAAAGACAAAAGCCACTTGAGGACAATCAAGTCAGGATCCTAGACCGGGAGGCTGATTAACCAGCTACTCACACCAGTCAAGCCCTCTGGAATGGAAAGGTGAAGAAACCAAACAAGTCCAGTTGCTATTGGATAAAACCTTTCTGAGATATGCCAGGATGTTGAAATGTAATAATAATAATAATGAATACTTTATTGATCCCCTTGGGGAAATTGTTGTCTGGACAGCTGCTAGACCCCTGTCTGCATTACTACCGGGTATCTGTGTCTTGTCCAAGGACACCACAACATGTAACATGGTGGGACTGGGAACTCGCTCACCCTTGGGTTTGAAGACAACATCTCTACCCACTGAGATATCATACTGCCTAACGTCATATATTTGAACAGACAGAAACCCAGATGCAGATTGGATATTTTAGCAGCCAAAAATATGTTACCTGTAAACATATTACATTATGTTAACAGAGAACGTAATCTGCTCGCCATTACATTCTCTATAAAAAGGTAATCTGGAATGCAATTTAGTTGTATAGGAACGTCATTTTTAGGAGACAGGGTTGACATCTACATGAATGTTAAAGTCACCCACTGAAATCACTGATCTTTACTACAAACTAAAATGAGGTAGAAAGTCTCAGAGTAAGGGACAGGAGGACGGTATACTACAACAAATAAAACAGTTTTTGGCTATTCCAGTTTGGATCAGAGAGTCTTAGATCTGTTCTAGGGATATGATCATTAATATGACTTGGGCGGTGGGGGATCGAGTCATTCAAACTGACATAATCCTCCTGCTGCAGCCAGGTTTCAGTGAGACTAAATAAGTCTGATGGTCACCTATCAAGTCATTAACTAACAAGATAAGAGAAATCTGAAATGTAATAATCTGCATATAATTGTTCTGTTTTAATTATGTACTGTATGAGGAGTGTTTTTTATTTTTATTATAAGTTATTTTATTCACTCCTCTAGTGTTGATTTTTGATTTTTATCATTTAGAAGAGCCTCTCGCCTGAGAACAGCTGGGATAGGCTCCAACACAACTCGCGACCCGACCTCAGATAAGCAGTTGAATATGGATGGATGGATGAATAGATGGATAATTTAGATGGAGGTGGAGCAGACATAGTTTCTGTGGGGTGCTGATAGTTGTTGGGTGGTGACGGCAGTAAAGAATCTGCATGGAGAGGTTTAAGACTGCGACTCTGCGTCCTGGGCTCCATGCTGTGATATCAGGGTTTATCAGGGAGGTTTAAAAATTCTTTCTTAGTGATGTAGCCTAAGTTTAAAGTTAATTACATGCAGATTTTCCCCCATTTTTGGAGAGAGAGTGGGGCAGAATGAAACCTGAGTTGAGTGCTGGGCCATAATGAGTGGAATAGCCTGGCGTGGCTTCAAGCAGGGCAGTGATGCGGGCAAAGAGTTTGGAAAGTAAGGAGTAGACATTCTCACTGCTCCACTCCAAATATGGCGTTAAGTGCCCTTCATACCCATATTTATGCTTCAGCAAACTGCACCTACTACTAGGATGATAGCTGCATAATGTTTGTCTACAGCTAACTATGTTATTGTGTCCATTATTCTGACAATCAGACCAACTAAGAGCATTACAACTGAAGATGTGAAATTACTTTATCATGAGCTTAAACAAAGTTACAGCATATTTTACATTTAATTCTTGTATCAGGAACACTTTAAATTTCTTTACCAAAAGTACATGCAGTAGATCCATATCAAGATTAATCACTTCAGTATCACTGAATTCACATTGTTAAGTGGAAACACAACGCAGGCACATATAAATATAATGGTTCCTGTTTTTACGGAACGACCACATTCTTCTGTGATTTCATTTCAAACATCCTCAATACGCTTCATGAGTAAAGCTGCGGTCTTTGTGTAGCGGACACAATGGGACCTCACTAACAACCAAATGAATTGCTTGTCTAATGATACCTTGCTGAAAAGACCCGGCAGCTCCTCTGTGTCTCCAACAATAGGAACAAATTTGCCAGTTGTTACCTTTTCAACCTTTTCATATGGTTTCCTGTATTAGAATGAACAAGACCAATGAATGATGAGCTTGTTTACTGTTGTCTGTAAATTAAGGGCGAGCAAATATTAAAAAATATCCCAATACAAAAAAATAAAATATCCTCAGCTGCATTCTGTTTGGAGCCAGTGCATAAATGTATGAAGCTTTGCAAAGAACGAAGTAGATGGGCTGATTCTTCTCTGTTCCTCTTAATCTACCTTCCAAATGTAAGCGATCAGCTGCATTTAATGATTTAAATCCTTTTTGTAGTCATGCTAATTATGAAATGGGAATGGCCCAATTACACACCTTAATTAGCACATAAACACACGCACACACTCAACCACAAACAAATCCATTCTGCCGTCTGACTTTACTGTGTCTTACCCCCCACATCTGCTTCTAGCTCTCTGCCTTTCTTCAAGGTGACTAATTTCATTTCCCTGATTTGACTGACCTTTGCCAGAGTTGTTTTGATGGCAACGATTTCCTGTCTATTTGCCTCAGCAGTCGCAGCAAACAGAGTAAGTGTAGTGGTCTGGTTTATGTTCCGCGCTCTCGGATGAAATGTGAAGCGAGCTGTAAAGAGATCCTTGTGTGTTACAGAGGACTGCATTGCAGGAACAGGTGAAGCCGAACAGACTTTGGGACGACAGTGAATATGCTATAATATGAATAGCAATGCTAAAGTACTATAAGAGTCCAGGCGAATGTTTAATGAATTTCAACAACAGCATAAGCGATATTAAAGGGTCAATCCCAGATTTCTCTGACTGCTAAAGATTGCCATGCTGTTTTCTGACCCGACTGCCTGTCGCTTCCTCCCCGCTCCACTTGTTCTGCCTCATCATCACCTGGTTTTAAATATTTTCTCATGAAATCCCTCAAGCCTCTTCTTCCCACTTCTCTTCTTCTGTTTTCATTCATCAAACCATTTCTGTGAGGGGTGGGGGGTATTATTGTACTATACTATACTGTTTTAAGAACAATTACGAATTCATTCTGAATCATGTACATGACATCAGAACTCAGATGTGGCATTTTCTAATAGTAATAATACACGCCATCATGCAACATATCACATGTGTGGATTTGTCCCGCGAAATTTAAAACTGATGTGTAAACTGCAGGAAATTGTTTTTCTTTGATGAACCACTATAGGAAGCACTATCGGTACTTTACTTAAGTATTTATTTTCTGTTGACTTTTTTTCTACTTCCCACATTTCTAGAGAAATATCTGTACTTTCTACTTCTTACATTTTTTTTTCTTTTACTTTTTTACTTCTTACACTTTTTTAAAAACGTCTTTCCATTTCCATTATGAAAACAATACGACGTAAAAAGATGCAACGAAACAGAAAAATCTACTGAAAGAGTTATATTAGTGATAAAACAATAATTTGTTTTCCAGCTGCAAAGAAGAAGAAGAAGAAGAATATACTAATGTAACTGCTCTGTTCACTTCAATCTAGTTATGCTCCGATCGATCTGCCACTGATCAGTATCAGAAAAAAAAGTATGTGGCGCATATTTTACGTCACAGAGAGACCCTGAGTGAGACTGAACTCCAGTCTCCTGCTGTGTTGTGCCTCACCAAAACCACGGACTCTATCACATGCAACATGGTGATTGTCCAGACCTGATGGTCGTTACATTGCAACTGATACAGAAAGCACTCTACCAGCAATACGGTGGAATTTTATGCTCTTATGCTGCTTAGTGTTATCATCCTTGTATGTTAGATTATGTCAGGCATAAAAAGGGTACATGACTCAATTAAATACATGCACAGTTTTCATCTATGCATTTTATTATAGTCTCAGTAATATTTCTTTATCTACTGTGTCTCATAATATCAAGAATAAGAATATGTAGATTGAATACTGACTATTGTATATGCATAGTTCATTTTTTTCTCTTATGATTTTAAATCTGACCTAGAGCTGTGAGCACATAAACAGTCTTAAATGCAATATTAAATTCCCCAAAGCCGTCCGCTTTTTTTGTCTCCTGTTAAAAAAGGGCCGTATTAACAAAGGAAAGTGCCAGCTTACAGTTCTTTGCTCTATTGCCTCTGCATTCAGTGAGATTCCTGTGGGCTGTACAAAGTGTACTTCTCATGGGAATGAGTGTCTTTAACAAAGAGCCTGTGTGTGGCAGTGACCTGCACCACAAGCAGGGAATTTCTTCTTCTTGAATTTGAAAAGCAGAACACAAAACAATCTTTCTTCTTGCTGGAAAAAAAATGATATTAGAAATATACAGTATAATGTGAGTACATTGCTGTTTACATTTCAAGGCTTTACGTCTATAGAACCTGAGGCTGATGGATCACTGCACAGAAATGTACTGGATCAAAGTGGCTCACATGGTTCCGAAAGAATGGACACAATTGGAACAAGTGGAAAACGTTCATGATCATGTAAAAGACAGGGGGCTGCCAGATAACAAGTGCAGAAACTGGTACAGGGTTCATTTGGTTAATTGTTGGGATTAGATGTTTCTGCGTGATTTGTGCAAACATTCCATTTAAAACTCACTTTGTCTTAAATGCATCAGGAGGTTGTTTAATCACTTCAATGACTTTCCCAGCCAAATTGTAACTAATTACAGCTATCCACGATCAGCTCGAGCTGGCAAGCTATTTAATTAGGCGACAGATGTTATTTAAACCGTAGGAAACTAACTTGAACTTAAACTCGGCAAAATGGCACAGTTGTAGCCGCCACTGTTACAGTAACATGCGCTGTTTCCCAGGTTTCATGTGGCACCAAAATCCATCTCCCCACCTTAGACGTTTTCTTCTAGTGCCATGGCGAGTTCTTTGCTGTATCAAATACTGACCTCCTGTAGGCTTTAAATGCAGCTGTAGAAGTGACCACAGCAGCTCTTCTGTACGAGAAAAGCAGCTGACATCTTTTAGGCCTACAGGGGTGAGCATTAGATGTTAAAGGAGACTGGGCAGTGTAGCATTTTAACCTCTAATAGAATCCATTCCTATTTCAGTTTGTGATAAAAGCTATATGTGCTGAAAAGAAAAGCACTTTTCTCTTCCTGCTGAACAGTTTGAATCCACTGTTAAGAAGTGGGAATGCTGGATATGTGACCAACATTTGAACAGTGAAACATAAGGTAGTAAAATGCGATTTATTTTAAACATCTGGGAATGTCACACACATCACGTTGCTGGAGCCAGTGTTGTTTACGAGAGGAAAAACGGCTTCATTAGAAGCACACTGGCTCCACACAGTAAGTAAGTGACCTCAGGAAAGTTGTTTTATAATTGGTTTAGCTACAGGCTAGACTGCATAAGCAGCACCACTCCAGGATGTGCGCCGGTCAGTCCCTGTAAACTAACTACCTATCTACCACTAGTCAGTGTAAAAGCGTGAAAGGAAAAGGCTTTATTTTGTGCTTCACTTCCAGTCTAACACATATTCTCTGAGGGTCTACTGAGAGAAATCAGGTAATACACATGAAGTCCTGTCGAAGCTTCCTCACACACAGACTCGTGTGCTGTGCCATATGCTGTGCTCTTACCTGAAGATCCAGGACAGCAGTTCAGTCAGTCCTGGAAACATCCTTATTTACAAGGGACAAGTCTGCCACACATTTTTCAACATCTGCCACTACAGGGGCCGCACCTGCAATATTACAGCTTGCTTATCTTAGTGTCTTTAACCTGCCAACTCTGAGCGGGATGTGACCTGTGAGTGACAGGTAGGTATATTACATTTTACTGCCCTACAATGAAAAGGCGATGTTATTGGGCTCTAATCGGGTACAGGCAGTGGTATTCTTTTACATGGCGAGGAGCTCAGTCAATGCACCGGCAGCTGATAGGAATAATCTTTAAATGGGGGCATTTGTTGCCGAGCTCCAACGGCCACATCATCTGGATGGAGATAAAGAAGAGGCAGCCAGGGGCAGGGAATCAATTTTACCCGGTGGCGTAAAGACAACTTTTTAGACACTGAGGTGAGAAAAGGAGAAGTAGAAACAATATGTGTGCTCCTGTTTCAGCTCTGCAGACCATTAGGTCACTGTGCACGACAGGATGGGGAGTCTCAGGACACCAGTCGCCTGAACACCTAACAAATCAGACTGCTTACCAGCATATTTAAAAATTTGATGGAGCAGCATTTTTCATTGACGTACAGTAGATTCACTCCAGTGCTCTGAGGGATGGCCTGTAGCAAGAGCCACGGTAATAGGTTTCACCCCAATCGAGGACAGAGCTGGGCTGTAAAATCCTCCGCTCATTCAAACAAACACTTAGGGTGAGGATATTAAATATGTGCCGCTCATGAGATGCATGCATTCAGGTCATCTCTTTGCAGGATTTGCAGTCGTCGCTCACGGACAGGCGGGGAGCCAATCTCTGCACGCAATTAGGCGAACACTTGTGATTTTCTCTTGATGTTAGACACGGTGCCTTGAATAGTTTTCTTGCATTCTTATTATTACTACTTTAGTAGCAATAGGCGCTCTGATTCTTTCAGGGGACTTGACTGTAGATTTGCTGTTTTATTTATCCCAGTCTTTGTCAGATTGGTTTCGCTCAGGGATATCATTATTGTGCAGAGCAGCCATGTAAAATAGGGGAACTTCACTCTTCTGAACTAGTTCTATCACACAGCCTGACACCTCTAATTACAATGCAACTGGTATTCCAAATGTTCCACTTATTGTGTCTAACTACTACAGAAGACACACAACACGGATCCTTCTCTGGACTGTCAGTGGCATGAATCTTGACGTCTCTATGACTTCACCTCAGCTGGGACGTTCCTGCAGATGTTCCTTTTCCTAACTGAGCCGGGGAGAGTAAGGCTTCTATCCCAAAGAGAGCTCTGGAGTCCCTCGGCCACAGTCTAAGTGTCAGCCGGTAGCTTATTAGAGCAGTGTCAGGCTGGAGGTTTCATCCTGAGAACTCATACCGTTATGAGTTGCCTGTGGCCCTGTAAACGGCTCCCACCACTGACTGCACAACACCGGGTGATTTAATATGACCTAAAGAAAGCGGGTGTATGTGGATAATCAGCCCACAGCCTTTTAGTGTTCTTTATGCTCCTGTTGCCTGTTCACTCTGCCTGTAACAGGGTGGAGGGTTTGGTGAGAACATTTCTCTGCTAACGATGTGGCACTGAAAGAGATCTGTTCGTTTCATCAGTGGCACTGGAGAAATACAGTACTGCAAGTGTTCTCAGAACCCAGTTCTCGAAGTAGAACTATGTTTGTGATAGTTTAGTGTGACTAAGTTGAGAAATTAAATAAAAAAGGGGCATCAGTTTGTCATCAGCCAATATGGCGAAGGTGAAGTTCCAATTTTCCTCAACAGCTCCAGGGGTGTCGGTAGTAAACATGTCCTAGTCTACGCCCTGAGGAAGTGCTGTGATCACAGCATGAAATGCAGCATCCAGCTGGGTTGGGTCACATGGAGAGCCTGGGTAACTCAGACGCCACTCTGCTGCTCTCCTTTTCAGTACGAAAAGTGTGGTTCTGAAATGTGAGGCTGTTGATGGGAGAGCAGACTTCGAGCATAATTACAGTATGCGCTTTTATTTCTTCATCGGAAGCACTCATGCCTCAAGAAGACTGTAATTATGCTCTATTTAGCAAATATTTCAACACTGTGCTGCATGCAGACAGCTAAGTGCAGGCCCCGATTACCCACAATAAGGTTTTTTATCATCATATTATTTCCCCTCCTGCTTCAGACATTTGATAAATTGATGAGTTTCTGTGTTGCGACCTGTCATCTACAGCAGAAACAAACGACCTGCAAACAGAGGTGGATTAAGGTAGTCGTGGGCCCCTAGGCTCCACTTTGTTGGGGGGCCCTCTTGCAGAGGAAATATACAGCCCCAGTTATACTCATAAAAATGTAATGTTACTGGTATATTGTGCTGAGAATATTACATGGCATAAGTTCACCCAGTCGATCATACACAGGAACACATTGACAGCATTAATTGTAAATAAAACTGTAAGGCTCAGCTTTTTAAACCAAACAGGTGCAATAATGTTAGGACAGGCCCCAAAATGTTAGGATAACAGCATGAGAGAGATCAGCCAGGTCTTGTGTTTGTAGGACTGATAGCTCGGGTCCAGTTTGGGACGAGTCTATGACGATGATATAAACAGCTGTTATGATGATCTGATCCCTCGCAGTCAGAGATTCACCTGTTCACTTCTTTACTCTGTACCTTGAGTTCACTTCTCAAGGTCTTAAAGTTTTCAAAATCATCTTTCAGGCAGCAACATAATTATATTCCCTCACTGATCTGATCAAATGATCAGTGTTGCACCGCTGCAGTTTATTAGCATTTATTAGCATATACACGCGTTATATGCGAGACGCGGCGCTAATATATGATATTTCTGATATTTGGTTGATATGTTGCTGTTACTCAGAAAAGTAAAAGAGTGGTGGTTGTTACATCAATGTAAAACTGACCAGGTTACGTCTAAGGTATATCAGCTGTTGGCCAATGAGCGTCAGGGAGGCAGCTTTCTTAAACAAAGATAAATAAATACAAATAGTCTGGACAAGTGGGGCCCCTAGGCTAGAGCCTATGTCAGCCTGTGCATTAATCTGTGCCTGCCTGACTGTATTCAGTTGGTGTGTGAGGTGCCTATAACTGCTGAAAAAGAAGAAAAGGTATCTCAGTGGGTAGAGTGGTCGTCTTCTAAACCAAGAGTCAGCGGTTCAATCTCCAAAGCTACATGATGTGGTGTCCTTGGATAAAACACTGAAACCACATAGCTGTGTTCACACAGCTCTAACAGCTGTCCAAGGAGATCAATAAAGTATTATAAAAAAAATAATTAAAATAGAAAACATGGGTCGTGACAATAATTGTTCCTATATTAGCAAATTTAGTGATTGTTCAGTCTGGTTTTCTTCCAGTGAGTAAAGGTCATGTAAAAGGAAATTGATAAGGTGATTTGTTTTGTGTTTTTCTACCTACTAAATTGTGAAATACTAGTGGTCAAAGTGTATTATATGCGCATAGATTTTAGTTACCAACAAAAAGCTGTCACATTGTCTAAGCTCTTGCAGTTTGGAATGAGGTAGATGTCAATGTTGCTTTTATGGTCTATCAGCATCTTCTAATTCCTATATTTTTACCCACAGTGTTTGACATTTACTTACTTTCAGATGCACTTTTAAAATATTTAAATCCAACCTCTGTCATCGCTGGGCCACCTAGGAATGCTGAGGCCTGTACGTGTGCACAAGCAAATGACGCCACTTCCATTAGTCTCTGTATTATTGTTTGTGACGTTTATCTAGAATAAAAATAATCCGTAAAACAAAAAGCTTTGTAGGTTCTGTGTAAGTGTATGAATACAATGACTGCTGGGGAATTGGTTGAGATGTAAAGGGCACCAGGTAAAATCTTCCCAAATTGGCCAGAGCAGTTCTGACAAGCAGAGCATTCGAAGTAGAACCTAATTGGCTTGAATAAGGATTTAACTATCCTATCTAGGCCTACATGATTTCCTAGAGGCTTCTTAAAAGAAGAACAGGTGCCTTGAAGAAAGAATCCTTTAAGGTACATGCCTGTTTTAGCTGTAAATTAAATGTATTAAATTAAAATTATGCAATGTGTAAAGGCTTCTTCAAAAAAGACATTTTAAAATGAGAGCCCGTTAAAAAAGCTTAATGGCAAAGATTTTATGGACTCAAACTGGTGCCTCTCAAGTAAATAAGTGAAAGAAAAACATTTGTAGCTGCTTCACGAGAACGTACAGCGTCTTCAACTGTGTTACCCTCGTTGTAAAATAGTTTTATAATGATCAGTTATCCTAATTTAATAAACGTCCATTAGCAAACATAATGTGCTAATGGAAGACAATATGTTTGATGGTTATAGACCTCCGTATGTTCGTGTAAATATTCCTTTAATACTAACACTGTATTTCACTGCTTCTATTTCAAAAACATAGAAATTTCTGCATGTGTCCCGACTTTTGACTGGTAGTGTACATACAGCTGACCGACTGATTCTGCATTTCAACATTACACTGTTGGCCTAGCTTGCTGTGCTACGTATCACATGCGGAATGTTAATGGGTCACATTTGTTTTTCCTGAGACTTTCAATCCAAGTCCAAGTTATAACCTTTTGGCTCAATAACACTTTCCATAACCACAGTTTCGCATTGCCAACTCATTTCACCAAAATTCTAGAGAGGCCTGTGGGCCAGACTATGACTGTGAATATAAATCACAAGCAGGCTTACATGTAGTCTCATGCTGCTGAATAATAGCAGGCTGTTTATGTGTGCCTTATTAGATTGACATGGTGCATGGACATGGGCAGGTGCGACCAGCATGGGACGGCAGTGTATAAATAAAGATGTGAAGCCATTTCAAATGGCAAAGAGGTCTCAGGAACATGACTTGGCATCACATTTAATTCTGCTGTTGGGAATCTATGTCTTCTAAAAGGTAGTGGCAGATGGTGGTGTGAGGCACTAGAGCAAGCGCAGGCACGTAAATACATAGGGATTCCTACGAGTGCATGCAGGAAGCACAGAAACACATGCAGAAGGTAGGTTTTGTTTTAATACTTTTGCTTTTGCTCTACGGAGCCCGGGAGGTGCCATGGAGGTGGAAACTAATTTGTACACCCCGATAAACAAATGAGGTAATCTGTGTGCACATGCTCTCACTTATTGCCTTTTGTGTTTGGTGTCAAACAGCCACTTTCAAACCCCCTCTCTCTCTGGCAGGTCAATTAAAGCCACAAAAACACTATAGTTTACAGTTTAATTGTCATCTGCTCACTGGACAATGTCTGTAAACCAGGCTTTTATACACTTTACATCACAGAGAATCACATGTTGCATCCCGAATTGCAAGTTAGCTTAACTAACCATATGGGGTGTCCATGCACATGATATATGGCTCTGCATTCAGACAGATGTGTGCGTACAATCTTAAAACACAATTGGTAAATGCTAAGTTGATTGATGCTCAGTGCTCGCTGACACGCACAAGGCAGACAGATGTGGATACTTCACCTGTAGGATCTTTCTGACGTGCAGGCTTTTTTATGCACTGTGACACGGACAGAAACAGCCCTATAAATAGCCTTGTTGTCATCGGCAGTTGGTTATAGTAATAATTCTTCCTCCCTTCTTGAACAATTAGTGTTTGAGGACGCCCTGGCCATACACATGTTCCACATTCCTTCTGGTATACATTAACGATGGATTTAACTGTACTCTACGAGGTATTCAGTGACAGACATGTCTACATGGATCCCGATCAATAACTCTTTTTGTGTTAGCTGCCTTCACCATAAAGGCAAAAGAGCATTTTGCCTTCATGGTGAAGCGTGTATGTATTTTATAAGCAATGGAATGAGTGGGCGAGTCCTGAGGAGAGCAGGTAAATTGTTCCTTTACTTCTCCACACATTCTTTCCTAAGACTGGAGAAGGACGAGGGCAATAATCGGCTCTAATCCACATTTGAGTCAGAAATCCTCGTGGTTCATTTTATTACATTAGACTCGAGTGTGTGCCACTGCATGTGCGATGTGAATTAAGAACTGATTCCAAGGCAGCTGAATGGCCACAATACTACTGTGTATACATTAACTCTTCAGATGCATCAAAACAACTTGCACCATGGTTATTTTGTAAAACCACTTGCGAGCACTTCAGGTGTTAGCGAATGGGAGATGTTTAATTATTGTTCTTTCAGTTATCTTCCACCACAGACTGCTAGTATAACTTGTATGATAGTCTGCAGCAGGGGCGTCACTAGCATTGTAAGACAAAGGGGGGTTAGCCCCCAGGGTTGTAAGAGGGAATTAGCACTGAAACATTTTTGTTCAACTCAACTTAATTCATCAATTAAGATTAAGAAAAAGTATTTTCTCTGATGAAATAATTTGGGCTCCAACCTTTGCTCAATTCATTACATGACTTCACAGTTTTCTTCAGGGTATACTCAAAACAATTACAATACAATGAGAACCAAAAGTTAGAATAATGGGGGTCCAGACCCTGTAACAGTGCTGTTTTTAGATTAGAGTTTCCATACGTATTTCCTACCACACCCTTGGAAGAGCATGACATGCAGAACCAACATCCAGATGTGTGGAGAACATCGCTGAGCAGTGATGACAGTCCAGGTAGATGAGAGAGTCCTGTGATGCCACAGATGGGGTCTCCTCTAAAAAAATGGCAACCCAACAAAAAAACTAGTGTGCAATGACATTAAGACTAATTCTCAACATTTTGAAATGGTCAACATTTTTAAACGTATTAAATTAACTATTTCCCCTCCAGTATGACACTGAAACCCATCTGATGCTAAATGTTAACTCACCAGAGGTTTTTCACATCACAACCGAGTTTTGTTGATGGCGTTATGCGTTGGCGGCATTGTAAAAACCTAACTTTCCACTTTCAAGTCTAAGACATAAAATGCAATACTGCAGCTATAAAAACAGGAAAGCTTGCTTGAATCTTCAAAGTGATACAATTCCCACGGTATGTTAATGGTATATGTTCTAATGCAATATTTCTTGTGTAGCATCATCATGCCAGCAGTAATCGAATGAATTTTAACATGCTGGCAGAGAGCTATGGCTCCGACTCTAAGGAAGGTCATCACTATCTCCCTATGTAAGCCACATAAATCATGTATGCGCACACCCGGTTGAGCTCTGGCTCACCTGCCTCACACCCTAACACCCACCCCCATGCTGCGGCCCAGATAAACTCGGGCATAGATGAACTCTTCAGGTTATCCCCCTGATTCCCTTGGGTACACGCTTCGGAGATTACACCATCAATGAATATGCAAAAAGGCACCAGGGAGTAGTGACAGGAATGTGGGACTGGGCCGATAGTGCAGCCCTCTGCTAATATTTCAGCACATAATGATGTCATCTCGATGCTTGATCACTGAACAATTGACTCACTTTGGCTGGTGGACTAACTGCTGCTTGTCTTGTCACTGCAGTCACACGCACACATGGAACAGAAAGTACAATAGTGCTGGGAGTGACCGAAGAAGGAAATGACTCAAAGGATACAACAAACTGCTCTGAAGCTACAACTAACTGAGAATAAAGTGGGAGAACAGCATTATCAGGAATCAGTGAGTCTCTTAACTGTCCTTTGAAGGGTGTCACATTGACATGTGAATGGCCTGGAGGGAGACAAGGAACTCTACGTTAGACCACACAAACGAGTGCAGTGACGCCTAGAAACACCAACCCCAGTCCACACAGAGCCAGAGCATCGATCAAGCTTGTGTCTGAATGAACTGGGAAGGCGACAGTGGTATCGCCTTTCTCCTCAGGAGTTATTTATCCAAGGACTCAGTGCAAGTCTGTAACCAGGAGGTCTCAACAGCATCCTGGTTGGGCTGATGATGAAGAAAACTGTTGTATCTGTTTCACCACAAGAGGAAATTAAATGTATGTTTTCATTTAGCATTTAGCTGTATGTAGTCGCCCCCTAACCTCACGAACAGTCACATTGTAAGACACTCATTCAAATCCAGCCCACAAGAAAACTGATCTAATACAGATAAAGCTGATGACACTTTTTCAGCCATGACCACATAGGGTGATATCTAAGACAGAATAGGCACAGTGCATACCTGCCTTTAACCTGCTACTTAAAGGTTTAAATCATACCTGATCTTAACGCCACAGTATTTTTTTTCTATGATGTGGCTGTTTGTTTACTCCACATTCATGAAAGATCACTTGATGCATTTAAAAATGGTCTCATCTGCTAAAGTGATCACATCAGTAGCTTCTTTAACCTTGAGCATTAACTCCCTGCTCCCTGCTAATGCCCATCAAACATACTTGACCTGTCACTGAGATTGATTACCTCTATTATTAATCTACGCCTCTTGTCTTGTGGATTAGGAATTCAAAGGCCTCAGTGTTAACCGTTATCTCCAGGCCATGTTCTAATATTGGAGTCTTAGAGCATTGTCTCACTCACACATCCTGCCTCTTTCTCTCCCAGTGTCATTTACACACAGACATAAACACCAGTCTAGGAACATGGAAACTCACCTATCATCCCTCTACTACAGGCAAATTCACAAAAAGAAATGAAACTGAACATGGACATTCTTGATTCAAAAGTAGTATGTCAGTGGTGATCACTGCAGAAAACAGTTGTTGTAACATCTGTCTGTTAAGACCGACATTTACTGTGCCGGATAAGTGGAATTGGATTAACATTATGCAAAGAACGCTGGTGGTTTGGCAGAAGTGACAGCTGGTGCAACCAAACTGCTGCCATATGAGAATGTTTGGAACAATTTCAGGATGTTCACCTCGTGGTATGTTGATATGTTTCAGGTAGCACTATCACTGCACAGAAAAGTGGGAACAACGATGGTTGATGGTGGTTTTTCTGTGAAGACTGTCACTCATCCAGGTGAGTTGAGTCATGGCCTTTTTTCTAGTGAGTTGGAAAGGTTTCAGAATTCAACTGAATCTCTGTCAGTCAGAGGGAAGTTAAATAGTGACCACATACTTCAGGTTGGTTTCACCTCAAACCTTCCTTAAATCTTTCTGTTCCATGTAAATTCAGGGGACAGCTACTTGGGAGGATTCTTTTTTAGAGCATGGTAGCATAATGGGTTAAGCGTCAGACTGAGATGCGGAAGGTTGCAGGTTCGAACCCCGTCTGAGTCCTATGGTGTGTCTTTGAGCAAGACACCCAGCGTTAGCTCCTTGTAAGTCACTTTGGATAAAAGCGTCTGTGGAGTAAAGTACTCCAACAGATATTTAGTGGCTTGGAAATGTGAATTCTGCTTTTAATTGACACTTGATGAGTGACAGAGGTTATGTGTGAAAGAAGGATAGCAGCAAGGGTGAAAGGGAAGATTTACGGAGTGGTAGTGAGGCCTGTTATGATGTGTGGTTGGGAGACAGTGACACTAACAAAAAGACAGGTCAGAGCTGAAGATGTTAGGATGGGAGAGACCAGGAGGGACAGAAATAGAAACGAGGACATCAGAGGGACAGATCATGTTGAGCGGATTGGAGACAAAGTTAGAAAGGAAAGACTGAGATGGTTTAGACATGTGCAGAAGAGGAACAGTGAATATTGGACAAAAGATGCTGAGTGTGAAGCTGCAGGCAGGAGAAGAGGAGGAGCTCAGAGGAGGTTCATGGATGTCTTATAAATACGGCTCAGGATGCATTTCACTGCCTGTTGTGCACTGTATGTAACTATGTACATGACAAATAAAGCATCTTGAATCTTGAAAACCTGCAGACAGCTGTTGTGACAGAGCAGGATGCTAAGGATAGAGTGAGATGGAGGCAGATGTTTTGCTGTAGCACCGCCTAAAGGGAGCAGCCAATTAAATTGTTCATTTAACTGTAGGATTGTAATTTATTGTAGCATTGTGATTTACTAATCACACCTTCTAACATTCTAAAAGCAATTTGACCCCATTGATTATAAATATTATACTTTAATAAGATGCAAATTGGAGCTTTTTCACCATAACAGGGTTGTTTTACTTACTGTGCAATATCAACCTATAAAAAAGGTTCCGAGGCCATCAGAGCTTTTAAATGCTAAAAAATTCATATTTTCACACAGTAAACTCTTTTGATTAGCTTGCTAGCAACAACACACTTAGATAGCAAACTCTATTGACTTTCTGTCCCTAGTTGCTGAACAATGATCCATCTCTCTTCAGTATTGTCTATGATAATTACTGGTTGTGCCTGTTAGTTTAGCCTTTTGTCTTGACTGAAAAGGGTAGATGAGCGAGAACGAAACCCAGACATGGAAGAAAATAGAGAAAAGGCTCACACTTCTAACTCCCCAGGGTCCAACATCCTCCTGCGTTGGCATTTTATTGAAATATTAAAGGTGAGGTAGATTCACAGTGAAGTATTGTAAAGGCTGTCACTCTGATCACAAAGGCACTGAAGTGAGTAAGGGATGGAGAGGAGAAGCAGGAGGAAGGTGAGAGCTGTTTGTGGGGGTGGAGGTGTAGATGGACAGAGTGAGGGAAACAAGGGACCTGTGGCTATAATAGAGGAAGTAAAGTGTGTATGTAAGTGACAGAGGCAGCTTGGAAAGTCACAGTGCAACAAGCAATCATAATTTTTAAATCACTACTGAGAGAAAGGTGTGAACAGTGGAAGTGGAAGGGAATTGTCCTGACACAGGGATGAGGTGAAGGTTGTTGGGAAACCTTGTGTTGAGAGAGGCTGACATAAAGCCAGAGGTGTAACGTACAATGGTAGATTCAATCTCTGATTTTTAATAATGTACTTGTCTGTCTGTCTGTCTGTCTCTAGGTCTATCTATCTATGTTTGAGCACATCATGATGGGCTTGGTGTTTAGAGGAATGAATGGCACTCTGCACACTGAAGGTAATGTTGTCTGTGTTTTTTGTTACGGCACTTTCAACTCAGTGTCGAGTGCACAATGCACTCTGCACTACAAAAGTCCTTGTCACCGCTACTGCAAGTTTTTCTCTTGGCACGGTGAGAAGGTAGACAGAAATGTCCTACTCCCATCACACAAGGTGTTGAGAGCTCACTTTTTTCACCTGCCACTGATGTCTGTGACTAGGAGAGTGCAAAACACGGGGAGTAAAACTAATGCCCAGTTAACATTCTTCACTGGCGCGTTGCAAAAGCAGGGCCTTGTTTGTCATTACATACTCACTACATTCAATAATGGAAAGAAAACTGCAAAAAGGTGGTTTGGATGACTGGTGGGTGTACAATGCTCAGGACAGGGAGCTGGCGCTGGTTGTTTGGCTCAGGGACACACCTGGTAGGGGATGGACTAGGAGTCAGACGGGGTTCCTGGTAGCTCAATGGTTTAAGCGTCAGACTGGGAAGTAGAAGGTTGCGGGTTCGAACCCCGTCTGACTCCTAGTCCATTCCCTACCAGGTGTGTCCCTGAGCCAGACACCCAGCGCTAGCTCCTTGTAAGTCGCTTTGGATAAAAGCGTCTGCCAAGCAAAGTAAAGTAAATCAGGAGCTTCTTTAGTAATATCTTTCCTTATATGTTGGCTTTGTAAAAGCCACATCACAGCTTCCCCCGTGCACTATCAGCAGGGTTTCAGCCCTATACTTCCTGTCTGACAGGGTCAACGCCACAGTCTCTAATAAAATTCAATTTCTACATGCTTTAAATTGCAAAAAGAATATTAACTCTGGTCTGTATTCCTTGTTTCAGGATTGTATCATTTGTGTTTGGTGTAAATCCTTACACACAAACACTGTAAATTCATATGGTACACTTTATACAGGCAGATGTCTTCATTATGCTGTATTTGTTTGTAGCATAATTTAACAAAAGTGCTCAACTGTGTTAGTGTTTGCAACTGTTTTTTGTTGGAAGGTCAGGATTGCAGTAGGGCAGATGATATTATCAATGTAAAACTCTACACACACTGTAAGTTGACACTGTGTGCATGTATGTAGTTATATTACTATCCTTGTGTGAAATGTACAGTAGAGTTGCTGAGTGGCTCTTTGTTGTCAGTCCAGCAGCTTGCACCATACCAACATGCAAACTGGGAGCTTTCATCATATTGGAGCATGTTTCATGGTGAGTCTGCACACTAAGTGAGCTGGGTCCTTTGTGCGGTGTGTGTGTGTGGGATGGATGTCCTGCTACTTGAGCTATTTCACACAAATTAAACAGACTGAATACTTTCACAAGTCCCCCTGTGCAGTTTATTCTAACGAGATACATTTCCTCATAAGGCTATTCATTGTGGCCAACACACATCATTCATAATTTAGAACGAGCAAATTAGCTTTTATTGATTATGATTGTATACATCTCAGATGCATTAGCCAATCAATATTTTAATACTGTTGTGAATGGTAGTTTGGAATGTGCCTAATTAGGTTCATTAAATGTAAGCAGCTAATTAGCTTTCTGACGAATTCCTGTTGCATTTGAGAGAAATAGTACCTGCCTCTGGTTTGGTTTTAATTGCTTTCTGGAAACTGCTTAACCCATGCAGGCGCATAGTGATGTCATTTTATTTATTTATCGGTTTTTCATATCACATATGATCTTGGGAATACAGAAGAAAGGACTGTGGAATAATCAGCTTTAGATAACTGTAGCTAAAGTGCGCTGCTCAACACAAAACGTCAGTGGCCACATAGAGCGCACTGTAAGATCACTGCCTCAGTAGAACCATGACAACGTGGTGGAAACAAGCGATTTTCCCACCCTGAGTGTTTCGATATGTAAGGCAGTCTGACCTGAATACATTTGCTTTTATGATGCAAGCTGCGATTCGTCTTTGAATGCAGCCCTTTAATGCATGCTTTTTTGCTTTACTTTACTCATGTCATGGTGAACTAGCTAAGGGGACCACGAAACCTCAAACGTGAAACAACTATTTTTAGTTATCCCCTCTTCTTTTTGGTGCGCCCCTTTGTTGGCACCTCACAACAGCAGTTATTATCAACATGACCATACCTCTGCAGCGTAAATAACTCAAGCCAGATCATCACGGTTCGGATGGATAGTAAATAGTCAAGGGGGCGATAAATTTGTCACCGCTTAGACAGAGATAGGGCACATTACCTTCAGAAGAAGCATATTTCACCCTTCCCTGGGGCTGATGAAATGCGGAGCACAGGGGCAACACGGCATCAGTAAGTGAGGCCTTTTTTATGGCCTGATTAAGTCATCTGATGCTAGCTATAGAGTCAACTTTATTACATCTCCCACTGTGTCACCGAAGCAATCATCCAGGAGGACTATGAAGGCAAAACAGCATTGGAATGGAGTAGTAGAGTCATATGATGTGGACACTCATTTCCCTTCTCTTTTTATGTCAGCCATTCTTATTCTTAACTTATTCTTCAGACATCAATAGTCTGATTATGCAGATGTCTGTTTTTACCATCTGCAGTATTGCTAAATATCTCCTGTGTTGTTTTCTTCATTGTGTAAAACCAGTAATTTAGGGTTTAAACATATGTAAAAGAGGTTATTTGCTACGTGGGATGCTTAGTTTTTCAGAAAAGCTACTATAAAGGAAATATATGCAGTGGTGGGACACAGCGTGTTTCTCTTACATAAAAAAAATTCTAATAACTACTGTACCCTTGTGAGAGATGTATAAACTACAAGTGCAAGTTGACCAGAAAAATCCTCCACTACATAAAGAATAAGTATGCTTTAATTATTATACTTAAGACTTAAAGTACAGAAGTAAAGGTAAACCTAATATTAAAGAATGTTAATTTTAATCAGCTTATTCTATAAATGAGACGTCAGCATTTTATTAATATAAATTGAAAAAACAATACTCAAAAAGTAACTAGTAACAAATGATGTTGAAATGAATGTAGTGGAGTAAAAGTAAAAGTATCAGTGATGAGAAATAAAATGAAAATATTGGAGTAAATGTTTTTGGTCTTTTTAATGCTAGACACTAGTCGTATGTTAACGGAGGATTACAAATTCTCTGCCACCTGAAGTTACCGTCAGTGGAAAGGCTGCAAAGGCAGCAGTAATGGTTGCTTGTTAGCAGATTGCTTATTCTAAGCCTAAACATCATTGTTGTGCATGTGGATGATAAAAATCAAAAGGCCCCTTGCTCAACAGCACCCCTACTGGTCAAAAACGTCACTGTTAACCTGAAGGATTTTCTCCGCGCCTTCAGTTAAAATGATAAAGATATCATCTGTCAGCCTTTCACGCTTTATCTGCCCTCGCCAACATATCTGAAACGTGTGTTTTGTGTTATAAAGTGTTAACCCCCTCTAATTCAGTCCTGGTGTCATACAGTGAGTGATGAGCCTGATTCATTTCCCCTTCTTAAACAGTAACTATGGAAATAATTCACGGTGTTAAAATGGTACACATGGAGCCTTAAATAAACATTTTCAAATAATTACCCCTGAAGCTGTGCACATTAAGAGTAAGCAGATGCTCAAATGATTGAGGAGTTATCCACACCCATTCATCTCAGTGCAGGGATGAGTAGGCATCATATTACTATAATGCACCTTCCTCTTATGAAAAGTTAAAAATCAATAGTTTTGAATGATACTGGGAGGTGATATCGAGTTCTCTGCTTGTATTGTATACAGTATATGTGATCAAACCAAATGCACTTTCCATCTTTTGGGGGGGGGGGGGGTGTTACAAAAGGAAGGTCCTTCTTAGTGTGTGTGCTTGTGTGTGTCCATGCAGCATTAGCAAAGCAGGAACACGTTGGCCCTCAGCCTGTGTGTCCAGACTCACAGGCTCCGGACAGTAAAGAGCCAGAGGCTCCATCAAGCAAACATATTTACAGTACAGTTAACCCTTTAGTCAATGGTGTTATCATGTATGATAGCAGTCTAGCCTTCAATCTGATCCCCTGTATGAGGTCATGCAGTACAGTATAAGCCAGACCATCGTAAACCATAGCTGTACGGGAACCAACTGATGACAAGACAAGAGCATCATCTGAAAGAGACCCACTACAGTGGCACAAGTCGCAGGCTGCTGTTTGACAACACTAACTGATCATGCCAGCATCGCGTGACGGCAACATATATTTACGTTGACTAGAGGCGAAAGCTTGCACCTGTTCCACCCCTGCCCCGTACCAAAGCTTTGAATATTCTCTGACTATTACTACTGAAGCTCCGTGACAAGCTACCGCTAACACAACAGTGAAACACTGAAAAATAAAAAGCAACTGCTAAATTACCTACGACTTGATCAAGTGTAGCTGCTTCTCTGAGTCAAGCAGAGCACCAAGAGGCGTGAAACGAAAACTTCATCAAAGACCAGAACTACCTGAGAGAAACATCTCTCCGCAGATTTGCTCACAGTTTCGTCCATGTCCGGGAAGATCAGAACAATAGCTGCATGTACAATCCGTTTCAAAAAGTGTGGCACGTGTGGGTCCGCATGTGCACGCGCATGACTCTGACTCTGTCAGTGCTCCATCGTGGAGCTGTTTACGTGGAAGAGTTTAGGATGGCGAAGCATCACAAATCTTTCCCGTTGTACATTTTTGGCAGCGGAGAACAGATGGTGAGACAGAACCATCCGACAGACCTGTTTGTGTTTTTTAAATCATGATATTCTGTATAGCATGCTCCTTAATCATTTTATAACCACCCCCTCTCTGTTTTCATCTGTTTGTGTCTCTTCCTGTCTTTCTCTCCTCGTTTCCCTCTCTTTCCCGCCTTGCTTATTATCATCTCAGTATGTGCCAGACTTTATCTAATCCTCATGCCGCTCTTCGCTCTCCTTGTTCTAGCCCTCAATAAGCTGCACTGCTTTCCCAAGATACTTCAAATAAGGAGAATTTGGTTTAGTATTCGATAACTGATTATATTTTTCACCCGAACCACTCATAATGTTGACGACATAGCAAAGGAGGTTTAACAGCAGCACGGGAGTGGAACAAAAGGCTTCAGAGAAAAAAGGAGCTTGAATTTGGCACAAGCACCTGAGAAGAAACGAACCATGTAGTGTGTCAGAGCGTGGCGTTGTATAGTGGCTCCAGTCTTTGTCATGCTTCTGCATTCATCAACAGTATTGTATCAGAAACACTGTATATATACCTGGTTACATAAAAACAAGTTTCATCCTGCTAGCTGCTAATTTTCACCCTCCCTGCTCTTTTATAGTGAATACTTGACTTCTCGGCATGTCTCACTACTGTTTCTCAGTTTCATACAAACACAATTACATCCTTACTGTCATACTGTTTGCATTTGTCTGGTTGATAGGAACAATAACGTCCATGTGATTAAAGTAAAACTGCAGAATATAGAAAACAAAAGTTGCAGGTAACAGTTTTTCTCTTAATTGGTCTAAAGAGTTGTATAAATCTCCAAAGCAAAATGAGGTGCTTGTCATTTTAACAGTCTAACATAAAAAAAAACACTATTTCACTGTCTAACATTATGAGAAGTTTATACAATTGTCAAAATAAGCTGAGCCTGTTATGAATTCTACATGCAGTAATACAAAAAACATTAAGAGACCTTATGCTGGCGATCGTAGCGAATGAAACTCAGGATGTGTTGCCAGCATGGAGGTGGAAAATAATATGACGGTGAAACGTTAGATCAAATGACATCGCTTGATGCCAGGAACGAGGCATATGACGACTTCACACCAGAAGCGCGTGAGGACGCAGGGGATAGATACGACACCCCGAGACGATTCTTCCCCCGCTGTACTGCCTGAGAGAATATCAGGTGTGAGGTGCATGTAAATCTGAGGCCAAGCAAACACAAATGAAAAGAGTTTCTTTCACAAAACATATTCTTGTACACTCACTGTAATATATGGTGATATTGCAGGTTTCTACAGAGTTGGATGTAAATATTGCAGAAAAAAAGAGTGCGACTTGCAAAAGAGCAACATTTTGAGAACCTTGACTTGCACAGTGCTAAAAGCTTAACTGATTCATCGACACTTGAATTTACTTTTGGTCTGTCTGAGGAATGTCCTTCTGCTGTGTAGAGTGTTCATTTGAAGTCATAGTCATGTTTCCAGAAATGAGCCAAAGCTGTAGATGAAACGAAAAAGCAGTGTGTGTATGTTTAAAAAGAAACTCACTGCTGTTAACTAGACAGCTCTTTGAATTTTCCAAATGATAAATGAATCGAACCGAGGGTTTACCTCGACCTGTGGTGTTTAAAGGTACCTACAGTGAATCTTCTAACGTCATTGTAGACACAGTAAACTTGACAGGAGCAGACTATATGATGAGAACACGTGGGCTAAAACACAAGTCAGTGTACAAGAATGAAACACGAGAGCCTGTTTGAAACCTCCTCTAACAGCGATACAGTAAATGTTCATCTCTGTTCGGAGCCTTTGTTTTGGTACATTCTAGCTTAAAGCAGCAACTCGTAGGTTTGCACCAACGCATGTAATGATTGTTTTTTTGTTTTTAAATTAAATAAATACATAACAAAAATATAATCAAATGATAGCAGTGCTATCTCCATTCGGGTGAACTGGATCTTTTAGAGGAAAGCAGCAGTAGAAGCACTAAGGGCTCCTGATTTGTACCCTTATTTGTTGCAAATGCAAAGCCATATTAATGTCTGTGGCCTCTGTTGCCATATCACAGTAAGCAGGAAATCTTTTCCCATTGCCTCTCCCCCAGTGGCCTGGTTGGCGGTTTAATTTTGTTGAAGTCTGGGCAGATTACTGCTACCTCAGTGCTGCTGTCATAGAGAATGCAGCCCAGGCGGGCAGCGAGCGCGGAGCCGGCACATTGATAAGGACAGCTGCTCCTGGGAGATTTCCCTGGAGAGAACAGTGAGACAGAACCAGCGGAGGCACAGTGGACGTCAGGTGAATACACCAGGCCCACCCTCACCAAGGCACACTGGCTGGTATTCAAGTTGCCTTTATTATCTGATAGGGAGCTTACAAACTGGGAGGCCATCAACTTTTGTTGGCAGAATCAGAGGGCTTAAGGGTTGCATTCTGATTGGATTCACTGGCCCAGGCACAAAAAGATCATGGAGCAGATTGATAAAAAAAAAGTCTTCTTTTTCTCAACTGGATCACATCCCAGTAGTTTTTTTTTTTTATTCCAAAGAAAGCTAACGGAAACAACAGAACAAAAAAAGGTAATGACAACGTTGAGCTTTTATATTCACTAACACGGGGAAAGAGCAGGAAATAATTCATTTCTTTTCAACTTTACATGAGAAAATACATGCTTTAAAGGGCTCACCAGGGAACAGTTTGTTCTACAATAAAAGCAATAGAAATGACATTTCTTTCAATGGGTTCACTCACTGAAAACACTCCCTGAGGCATCGGGAACCAGGCTCCACCATTTACCTTAAATTCTCATTTCCATCTAGTCTTTTTGTTTACCCAAAACAAAGAACTTAAAACAAACGGCATTTCCATAAAACAGCAAGAAAAGTGGCAGCCAGAAACTATGATCGCTTCACTTTTCATAGTGGAAGCCAGGCAACAGCGTGGGCCTTCGCCTGAGAGCGCCACCAATGCTCTTTTCCAGGCTCCCACTGGGTTTTTCTTGACAGACGTGGAGAGAAAAGGGACTTTGATGAGGAAACATTTCCCATCTTTGTGTGAGTGTTGAGAGGCAGCAGAAACTAGACACCATGTTTATGTATGTGCATGTATGTAAGGATTCATGCAGTGTGAGGACGCACGCTTCTCACTGCACCGTCTTTTAGAAACTGCACCTGTCAGGAATCTGTTAAACTGCAGTTTGTGACACGATGCGTCGTGGCGTCATATACATTTTATGGATTTGTACTCGTCAATTTAGGGGCACCAGGTCGCATGAATCACTTAGAGTAGAGAGGCGTGACCACGCCCCCTCCGGGATTGAAGTTAAACCCGAAACCTCCTCCTGCAGTGTCAGATGTCCCAGCAAACCATGACTCACTTCACTATCTTGTTAACACGATGTAATGAAGCCGTGCTGGTCAAATAATCCAATTTCTCTGAATAAGATTCTTCCAACATTACAATTGTCTGCACACTGAACTGTGTAAGAGCTCACCAGTGACAGTAGCATTAAACACAGACAGCGTAAACATCCCACCAGCCTCACATAAAGAAGAAGAAGATAAAAGAGAATCACATCAAATAGCAGTCAAATAACTGACAGACGTAATGCCACCTCAGTCCACGTCACCCATATGTCACGCTGGTGACTCACTCACCGGCAGTCCATCAACTCACAGCCATGATCGACTGCTCATTAGCATCAGGAAGCTCCTGAGAAGGTTGGATGTACACACAGAGCGTCCTCTCTGTCTGCACAGTCAATGTGTTTCACGTATTCCTCATGTCTGCTCGCGTACAAAGCTGTATGCTATGACTAACATGTGTACAGTGCATGTGTCTCAGGTTGTGTGTTTAATCATCTCTGGTCCGCTCGTGGACTGATATCTCCTCTGCAAGCATTCTTACTGCAGTGTTGATTGATTCACAATATGTACGGTAAAGAGGAAATAATATTACCTACTATATTTAAAAGTTACACATGGCTTTTGAAGGTGTTTCACTTGCTTGGGCAGTACATGAACATTATCACAGTTTTATGTAACAGCACTTGAAAAGTGGTCTTAGTGGAGGAGCACCAGTCTCCAAAGGTATGAATGGATCATAAGCCCAAATTGTGTTTACTGGTGCAGGTCTGACATGTTACCAGCAGTCCTGAGTCCATTTTTAAACCTTATGTCAAACCAGCGCAATGCATCTCTGTCACATGCTGCAGGCTCCTGAGGCAACTGCCTGTTGCTGATTCGTCAGCCATCAATCCGTTTCTTCACATTGTGCAAACACTTCAGCGCCTGCCGTCAGATTGTTTATGTCACTGCGACTTTCGTAGGCCACACAATTGAATCCTGATGATGCAAAGATGAAAGAGACACATGCACGTACACAGTAGAGCTTTTTAGATCCAAAGCTGTTGCGGCTGATTGTGTCTAAAAGACTTTGTCCTCTTTGTGGTTAATTACATATAAATAATGGATGTGTTCCTTTACCTGCACTGACAAACTATCTGCCATATGCTCTGCCTGAATGTCATTGATTGCTGCAGAATAGTATGTTGAAGTGCAGCTAACCTGGGCCAGTCTGAACCGGAAACATTACTAGTCTTTTAAATCCTCTGCTTTCCAACATTTGTGAATAAAAATGGAATCATCCTTCAAGGCAGGCATATTACACACATGTTACAGAGAAACTATTTCTGTCCTCCTCCCCATCTGACACTGATCTGGGGCATTTTATCGGGGGCTGGGGAGAGAATGGAGACATTAATGGTTGCTGTAATTGCAGGCCAAGGCTAAAATAGAAAGATGAGTGGGGAAAAGAAATGACAAAATCAGATGAAAATAGTAAAGTGCTGCTGCTGTAAAAGATACCCAAGAATCTGAATACAGCTCAGCACTGAATGTTAGACAAATCGCGAAAGGGCACAAGCCGACATGTTGGGAGAAAACCTATTGGTGGGAACAAATTACGGATTCTGTGCCGACTTGCTCTTTTGCTTATGAGTACAAGATTTAACACACAAACCTCTGGCTGGTACGAGTGGGATCTGCTGTGTGGACCGAAACATTTAAGCTCTGAGTACAAATGAATGGTGCCCATTTCAAGGTGACTGAACAACCCAACACTGAATACTGTCCTGTAAAATGTACGGGATTAGCTTTACTTTACTTTACTTTACTTTACTTTGCTTGGCAGACGCTTTTATCCAAAGCGACTTACAAGAAGCTAGTGTAGAACGTTAGAACATGACCAGTACTAGAACAGCTGGAATGGAGAACATTACACACCTACAGCATTCGGTTATTCTAGTCACAGAGACAAACAAAAACAGTACATAGCAACATTTTGCTATTTCCACAAACTTCACTGAATCTTTTTACAGTCCAGCTGATAAAACTCTACAGGTTCTATCAGTTACATCTAAAACACTGTAAATGTCACGATCACGTTTATTCACTGTTGGTAACTTTGTATATTTAACATGTTTTCTGACCTTTCTGGAGACTTAAAGAAGAAAAAAGTTTTTTTTTTCTTATTGGAGATATTACAGCACAAGGAGCAGGGGGTGTTGCTGTGCCCCCCTCCCCCATCCCAAAGCAGTCCAGCTACAGTCAGAGCAGATGTTCAGCCCTCCGCGTCTAGACTGGAGGCTTGTAAGGGGACCATAAGTTTAAAAACCAAAGCAGACTTAAGAAAATTTATTAAAATATAATATATATAGTATATTTATAATAAATACATAAAAATAAACATTTGCCTGAGTGTCTCTTTTAGGATGTCTCTCAAGATAAGCAGAGTTGGAATTGTGACCTAAAAAAAGAAACTTACTTATATCTCTCTACACAGCATTAGTATTCTCCCCTACAGCTTTTATTAATATTATATACACGTAGCCAATTACGCAAATTAGGCGATGACTAATTAAGCAACATTTTTGACAGTCAATTGCGACTTTCCTTACACGTTCAGTTTTTTTTCCACATACACAAATACTATTACTTTAATAAAACTGAAAGCCACTGACTTTTACAACCAGAAAAATTTAAACATTTTATGATTTATGAGAAATTATATATATATATCTATATATATTTTTTTTTTTTTTA
>JAUMHF010000012.1:24315189-24331108 GCA_032359275.1 Microctenopoma steveboyesi
GCTGTAAGTGCAGGGATGGTTGGAAAACCAGCAGGGCTGCGGCTCCCTAGGACCGAACTTGCCTACCCCTGGCTTAGGTTGTTAATGGGTTAAGTTTGTTGTGATGCCCTCTGACACAGTGCAAAACAGTTGAGTCGAATATAGGTTCCTGTTCCTGCAAGTTTGTGTAGAAACACTGTGTTTGAAAGAAATTATTGCTGCATTAATAATTTCTCTGCAGGAGGTGAGAAACTCATCTTGCTGAATTATTCACTGGTTCACTATTCTGCTAGAATTCCTTTGTAGTGAAATATTCTGGTGTTTTCATTCAGACTAATAAATGCCAGGTCTGCATGAGGTCACCAGAGCTCTATAAATGTAAAAAAAAAAGTTCTTCTGAGCTTTTTAAAAATTGTTGGTGTGTGACTTTGGTGGATTTTTAACGTTGAATAAAAATGCCTGACTGTAGATTGACATCTAATTCCATTGTGAATACAGTTCAGTGAAATGACAGTGAAGGACAAGGTCATAGTAGGAGTCTTGTTTTCACAGTCCACCGCCTGTTTTTGAGATGTTAATGGACATATAGGACAGGTGCCTATTGGTCAAACAGCTCGTTCAGGATTCTTGATAATAACAGTCATTATACAGTAAATGACTGTGAATGGCTCCTTACTGTAAAATGAAAGACAAACTTACTAGAGGAGCAATTGCCAGATATAATGAAGAGGTATATGCCTTTATGAGAGTTCAGCTATTCTCACATGTATAATATGTCAACTGTTTGATTTGATGGGGATTCTTAAATTTCTTTTATATTTTGGATCTCCATTGAATTTACAAATATTTATGTTTCAAAGAGGATGAACCTTATTACTTTTTTCCCAGTATGTCTCCACCTGTCCAATGTAACATCCCACCCAATAGAGTTGATTAGCTAATTGTGCACAGACCTACAGCTACAGTTTTAAATGTTAGCAGTAAGTATCTAAACGCTGACAAAGCAGAGGAAACTTGTTTAACTGTCTGGGAGCAGTGAGGGCTGTAATGTTTCCATCAGCTTTATTCTGTTGAACAAATATGATAGTGAACATCATATCACATCTATGATGCTCACTGCAAATTAAGGTTATCTGCTACTCATGAACCTCATTAAACACGAGTGCTTCTGACTTCTGTGAATTTTGTTTGCGTCAAAGACAGAGCGCTTCAAAGCCACATCACATCCAATGAGCACAGTCTTGTCTGGGACAAATGTTGTGACCCTGGTCATTTTCCAGTGGTCTTGAAAAGAGAGGAGGAATGTGTTCCAACGGTTTGACAGCATAGGTCTTAAATCATCCCACTGCATCGTTGGCAATAATAGACAAATACACCCCCGTGGGACAAATTAACAAACAGTTCAGATTTTACCAACATAGTGAGGGTCTGTAAAAGGCATAATGCTACAGCACAGGCCTATATTGTACAAGAACATGATTGTAATTCAAAGCCTGTGAATGCTTCGTGTGGAGTGGATCAGAAGAAGAAGATACGCACAGTCCTCTGATCAAAGCTGCACTAATCCCACCTGCTGATTGGCCCTGTAATGAGAATGTTTTGACCGGTCCTCCGAGAGCTATACGGCTACATTTAAACTTAAAACTAAAAAGTCTTTAGCTAGGTTTGTAAAGTGGCGACATCTTGGAAGAACAACAGTGAGGGTGACACACGAAGTGCCAGTCTGAGAGCTGAGAAGACTTTTCCCCCCCAGATTTGGACTGTGAGTGTCAGACAGAGATGACTGGATGATCAGAGGACCTGGCAGGTCTGGATGCTTCATGAGGAATGGGAAGTTCAGAGATAAATACAGGTGTGAAGTGGGTTTTGTGTCAATATCCAGCAGAATTCATTAGAATCTCTTTACTTGTAAATGTTGTCTTGCATAGGATGCCTGTGCAAGCAGCTTAGTGCCACATTTCAGCTGGAGGGGTTAACCCGTGATCTATTATGTGAAACTGGCACCGCTCAATGCGTGAGGAGAACAGGCTTTGCCTTGACAACTGCTTGTATGAGTCTGTGCTGCGCAGCCTCATGACGATGCATTGTTCAATCAGCACAATGGGAGAAAACAAATCAGATTTGGAGTATCTGCTGAATTCGTTTATTGAGAGGACATCAGCTTGTCACTATTAAGACACAACAAAGCGTACAAATGCATCGCACTTGTACACAGATCTTGTCAGGTGTAGAGCACAACATGGCGGCCGCTTTTAACAATTCCCCTTGAATTAGATTTCACTCTTGACTTAATCTCTTTATTCGTGTGCAGAGGCTTTTTTTTGTCAAGGAGGTTGTGCATGATGTGGCTTAATCCCTTTTCCTGCATGGGCAAAGGCAGGCCTTTGATCAGCTCCTGTTTGATGAGAGATATCGACAGACCTCATCTGACACGGTGGACAGCGCTCTGCTGAGCCGGGCGCTTGATGAGATTAAAAAAAGAAGACGATGGAAGCGTCAAATGTCGGTAAACATGAAGGAGAAAAAAAAAACAGCTACAGCTGCAACTGCTGGGACCTTGACTTGATTTATGACCACTCTCCATTTCTTTTGATTTCTCTCTCTCTCTCGGGGCGGCCCCCTCTCACTTCCCATCTCATTGTGCCATGAGTGACGCAAAAACAAAAATATGAGCAAACACACACAAACACGCAGACTTCCTGCTACCCTCAGCAGAAGGTTAATAATGATCTCCAGTGTCACTTTCTCAGAGGTCAAAGCAAACACAGATGCAAAAATAAGCTCGGCTTGTGCACGAAGGCTGTTTCCCAATGGTTCGGTGTCCCCTCTGTGGCTGCGTGACATTTAGAGACACTAATAACTTGCTAATGATGCAATATTTTCACAGAGGTGCCCCGCTCTACCAAAGTCAGGTTCTGCAGCTTTCTCCCGTTTAATGTCTGATTTAACCTGCGACAAAAGGTGGCAGAGGATATGCTCATTTGACACACGGCCTGTTCTGCTCGTCACTAAGGTGCCAGAAGGCGGTCAGCAGTAAAAGCCATAGGTGGTGACAATGTGATTTTAAAGGTTGCAGGCTTATGTTCTCAAATATTTGTAGAGCGACAATTTCACATTGACAGTTTGGATTTGTTCACATGAGGAGGGACTAGAAATCCCATATGTTCCTGGTGTTTTTTTTTCTTTTCAGGTCTGTCATACTATGCAGAAATACAAATGCAGCATCTAGGTTTGCCCCCAATGTATTCAGAAAGTAGCTCATCAGCAACATTTTCCTTCTGTGAGACTGTTAGAAGGGTCATCAGTCATCAGGTCCCTACCAAGTGTTTGGAATTAGCAGTTTTATTATGAAGGGAATAGCGGTTAAAAGCCATGGTTAGAAACTGCAGCGCTTCACATGAGCACGAGATGACCGCAGGAAACAATCATTAACTGCTCTGTGCTGTAACAGCAGCAGCAATAAGCATAATGACACGTGTTCAACATCATCACCAGAATCTCCAGTAAAGTTGCAATGAGCAGCCTTGTCTGATTAAACATGAGAGCGAGGCTGATGTGTTGCCAGAGCCAAACGCCCTCTGCTCAGAAAACATCCCGTTTCCCCCTCACACCCACACACAAATGAAAGTGCATTGAAAGGCTATTTTAAACCCAATTTGCTCCTGTTTAAGCAGATTGTCAAATAGTGGAAACCAAAGCCTGGCTGGCCCCCGACATTACTCAGGGCACATTGGACTGAGCGCTCACAGTGGAAGAATTAGAAATAACTGAAGGAAATTCAAAACAAAGAGCACTTAAGCCATGATCTGTGAGGGTTGAAGGCCTGTGCTGTTTTTTTCCCCTCCTCTTTTTCTCTTTAAGCCAGGAGTTATATTATTGGTGCAATTTAATATCTCAGAGGAGGGAGGGATCTGGATTTTCATAATCTTATGATAAGGAAGGGGATTAAGAATAAAGAAGGGATTAATTCACTTGATCTGCCAATATGGTGGACCAACAATTTCCCCTCCGGGAAGTTATATGTTCTTCTCCTTGTACAAACCTAAGAATAACCCAATTACTGTTCTCTGAAGAAACTTAATTTGGCCACGTCATGTTTTGATGACTGGCCCTGACCTGGTGATATTCAGCTCCATCCTCACACAAGCTGTCACCTGTTTAAATGACTCCAACACACAATATGCAACAGCTTCTAAAACACATGTGCATAAAAAGATCACCTCGTTTGATGAACTAATGATACTGTAATTATCTCCATATGTGATTATTTAAAGTGAGGTCACACAGTTTGAACAGAGAAGGGAGGTGGTGCATAAGAATCCGAGTGGTCCATCAGAGCAGACAGTGTGAGCAGACACAGTTATTCATTCGCTGCTGTGAGACAGATGGAAATGATATGATGATGGCCATGAATGACTCATGCCACAAATCAAAGTGCCTGGTTGAAAATGGTGCAGATTTAAAAAAATAAAAACAATTATTGAGGAAAACATAACCTAGTTTGCCAACTAAACAATTGAAGGGTTTTACATGAAGAGTTGTAGTACTTTCCCAGAAACAGTCTTTCTACAGCAGGATCAAAGCCTGGAAAGACTAAGCTAATTAGCGTACATTTGTTATTAAAAAGCATAAGATACTGCAGTGACAAATACAGGTATATATTCTAAAGACTTTCTCTGTTAAAGGTTTGTGCGATGGAAGAGAGATGTAATTAAGGTGCACATGTGTAGTGATTTCTCATCAGTACCTGTAATTCACCATGACATCAGCTTTAAGAGGTGTGTGTACTTACTATCAGACTGTCAGTGACCTAACATGTTCTACTCACTCAGTTAATAGTAGAATGAGCTACCGGTTGCTTCACAGTGGTCTGGACCATCCAGATGTAAGAGATGAGGGAGATATAGCTGATTATGAATGGGTCATAACAACTGGTTGGACTTGAATACATCCAGGCTCGTTCAGATTATGGTGCCAGTCAGCTGAGCGTGTGTTGCGTTAGTCCTTTCACATGTCTCTATGGTCATGAGCAAAGCACGTTAGCTGGTTGGTAATGCTAATGATATTTTAAATTATTCACTCTCACACACAACTAAAATCTACTCGTTGGTGTTTGGAACACTAACTGTTTCACTCATTTCAAGAAACAATGATGCAGGTTACACTAACATGATGTGAATGTTTCACGTGGGTCATTCATGTCCTTCTACAGCTACAGAAAACTCATTTATGGAATCCATGCATCATACTAACTTGGTATGACAACCGTGATGGCCCTTTTTATCTAGTGATTTTTATAAGTAATAAAAATGTACCAATGTGCAGCTGATACGAAGAGACAACAAAAGGAAAAAACACATTAAAGTTGTGTAACAACCTCAACTGAACTACAGCCGCAGCGAGTGTCTAAAGTCCAGAAAGTATCAGGTACCACGTTTGTATTGATGGAAATTCTGCAGCCATCACATACTGCTCAAGAGGGAGAGCAGGTCTGTAGTCTGTGCCTCTGAGAGACTGTTGCTAATCTTTGTTTGAAGCTGGAAAACTGTGGTTCTAATAAGTATGAAACAGTGAAACTGTGACACCATTGCCTAAATATTGTACCATGGTTTACTGTGCAACAATTTCTCTAAATCACATTGGCCACAGAGTGAGTGTGCAAGTGATCGGCTAAAAAACAACAAACTAGTCAGAGTCTGGGACTTGAATAAAATAAGTGACCAGCATTACAGCTGCTCCTCACAGCTGATGCGTTTATTGAAAGTTATGTTGCTGATAGGTGACCTTAACTGGACTTGGAACCACTGCACAAATTTCCCACCACAAAATCTCCAATGCGAAGACAAAACAGTAAATCAGACACACATCAGAATTTTACCACACTTTACTTTAACACCACTGTCTGTACAATTCTATGTGATTCAACAACAGTTCTACTCTGTTCTCTGCAGGATTTTTTGTAACATTTTGAAAATCTGGCTACATGGAAAAGTGTTTTTTCATCATCATCATGTTGATGGTGAATCGTGAGAAAAAATATCACAGCACACAAAACACACTTGAAACTTGAGCTTGAAAGCTGTGTTTACTACAGTATGTATAAGCCAGATAGAGACAATCATCTTAAGGCCTGGTGCATTATGAGGTTTATAATGGGCACTGATCTCTATCTGCAGTGGGGGTGGGGCGAAGGAGGTGATTAGAAGTTGATGCTCCCCCAGGCTTGGGATTATGGTAAATATGCCGCTCGCCTCTGGGGATCATTAAAAAGAGCTTCCTCGTTCCCTTCAAGTGACTGCTTATGCTACCAGACCCTCAGAGGCAAAGCGAAAACCAGCCGCCACCGCCGCTGCTGCTGTGGGTTTATAGGGAAATGGAGTAGATCACAGGACAAAATTACCCCATGCAGTGATGAAGCATCTTTTCAAGCTCTTTATATTACAACCCCAGTTCCAGAAAAGCTGGGGAACTGCAGAACCTGCATGAAAAAACATATCTCATGGAGAGATAGTTTATTAACATAGAACATTTGGGACACATCAAATATTTAAACATATAAAGTTTACCAGAAATAAACCATTTTACAATGTATGTACACTTACTAATTTACAAGGCAAATAACTGCTAATCCATTTTTTTGTAGTTTAATTCAAGCTGGTGCTGCATGATTGTCAGTATAAAAAGATATTTTATTAATATCCTCAGGGAAATTCTTGTGGACAGACTGCTCCACAGGGTGCCAAGTGTTCAGAGTACAATGTCTTTTCTGGGACAATGGAGGAGCCAGGAAGTGACTGCCACGGTGACCCCCTAACCACTATCTCAGTGACAATGTCACCATGATCCTATACAGTAGTATAACTGCAAAACACTGCAATGCAATGAAATATGCTTGTAATTTTAGATTTCATGCTTATTGTCTCAAAACAGAGTTTTGTTGTTATTTCCAGTGTTTGGATTTATTCTATTAAAGATAGTTCAGACAGTCAAAGTTCAGACAATTAAAAGTAGATTTAGATCATTTTAATGAGCAGTGGTTTTTGTGTGTTTGATGCTGCTTTGAGTTGAGGAATACACATTTTAAAACAAATAATCAATCAGTGCAATTGACCTCATAACCATGTAGAAAATGTAGTATTTTGTCAGGCTTTCCTCCTCCTCTACCTGTTCACAGTACAGCTAATTATAGCTTTTTAACGACTTTTCCTTCAGGCAAATGAACAAACATTGTGTTTATTCAACTAGTCTGCAAGCAGGCAAGACCTTAAGCAACACCATTCAAAGCCAACATGCTCAAGTCCACTGAGATATACAAGGTCAACAAGTGGACTTGTGCACTCACTGTAATGGCAATGAATCCACGCCACCCAGCAGTGGGGTTTGCGCTCTGGGAGGTCCAGGCTGAGGCTAAGACAGCCTTCAAGCTTTCACACATTTCTCCCCCATAACAGAGAAACTGCTGGACAGGCTTTGACATGAGGCAGAAAAAAAGTAGGATCAGCCAGCTGTTCCCAGCATGCAGTATGAGGGAGAATAATCCGTAAAGGGTAAAAGGTAAAAGTCAAGGACAATTCAACATTAAGACATCACATTCTCACAATATGTCAAATAAAAGCATTGTAGCTAAAACCTAAAACGGGCGCCTACAGTTGATGTTGCACAATGCACACATATTTAGATATGCTAAATGTGCTAAGTGTCTCTGGTAGATGTTTTGCAGTGGGTGGTCCACGGAGAATACATTAAAATATAGAGACAACACTGTTCTTATATTGTAGTACTAATATAGTCAATCCTAGTATGTTTTAAAGGAAGGTTTGCTGTGTCGCACAATCCAGCTGCTACCAGCGCGACGATTCACAGCCCAGTCACTTCACATGAGTTTTACGGTTAGTGGTCCTGCCTGTGTCTGACAAAGACTGGACCATTAATAAACTGTCTGCTAAACAGTAAAATACAAAGCGAGACTGCACCCATCAACATCTTTGAGTTGACACAAAACATAAAAATATGACAGAACATATGGAAATAATGCAGAGAGGACACGTGCGAATGTAAACCATGTTCTACACGTCCTTCCCACAAACGGAATCATAGAAAGATGAGAGATCCATCTATCTTTTAACAGATGTGATGAATATCAGTTCATGACCTACGCTCCTGCCTTGATGCATCATGGCAGCGTGCGTTTCATCTTTGTTTTTGGCTTATTATTCTCCAAAAGAACCCCCAGATTTGCCTCAGGTGCATTTTTCATTCTCTATTTCATTATTTGCTCAGATTAATACGAGCAGTGGTATCAGCGGCGGCATGGTCGGTTAAGCTGTGTCTAATAGGCTAGAGTCTAGACATACCCATACCAATTATCCACTGTAAATAGAATCCACGGTTTGGCTCAAGGCTTTGTTTATTCAATTCTATTCATTTCATATCTGCATGATTATAATTAAAGAAAATAAACACCTGCTATGAAGGTGAAGGCTCTGGACTGGTAGATTCTTTGCATCATGTGTGACTTGTATAGCATGTAGGCGTGCACCATTATGTCAAAAACATTAATGAACTCTGTCCACTGGAGCAGCAGTGCAAGGAAAATAAAAGGTTTAATTACAGCCGAGAGGCTGTTTATTGCTTTATACTGTACAGCTTCGTGTTTAATCTGAAATTATGAATTGATGCCTTTGGAGAAAGCCCTTCTAACAGGTTGCCTGGTGGTTCAATGAGAAATGCATCAGACTGGGATGCAAAAGGTGGCAGGTTCAAATTCCAGCCCGACTCCCAGCCCATTCCCCATACAGGTGTGTCCTTAAGCAAGACACTCAGCTCTTTGGATAAAAGCATCAGCAATGTAAAGGTTTAGCAAATACCATCTTTATTGAGAAGCATTTAACTCAACTTAATGTTATCATGGGGATATCTTTACTTTACTTCTGCTTGGCAGACGCTTTTGTCCAAAGCCACTGACAAGGAGCATATGTCAGAGCCTATGTTCAGTACACAAACATAGTCATTAAATATTCAAATTCAATTTATCACAATATCAATAGTACATGTTAATCCTTCAACATACATGTGATGGTTTCTCTATATTTGTAGCTGTAATGAAGACTAGGACGCCTCACACTTGGAAGATGACCAGATGCAGGCAGTATCTGCCTGGGTGGCCTTCCCCTCTTTCCCCCATCAGCTACACAAAAATCATATCCATACTCATATGGAAGGCAATCTACTAGATTTAGGTCAGGTGAGCATGGCGGCAGAAGTTTTACTGACTTGATACTATCCTCTGATTAAAAAGTGTCCCTTTCATTTTTTTGAGCAGTGTATTTCCTCTAACTTTCTGCTCACAATTTAACTCTGAGTGAAGAGGAAATGATTTATCAGCAACTTGTGCTCTGAACGGACGGAGTGCAGAAGCGCTAGAATTAATATCACTCTTAATGTTATTGTGCACTTATGTACAGCTAAATGAGCAGGCTGTGGAAGAACTTGTCTTGTAAGTGACTCTGCCAGCAAACATACAGCCATACCAACCATAAATGTCACAATCTGTAACTAACAGCATAACTCGATGGGTTTTCTGATTCATCTAAAACACAGAGGTTTAACCAGTAAAACCCGACGGATCCAACTGGACTTCAAACCTCACTAATGGCAAAAGTTTAAAAACCAGACATCTGATATTTAACTAAAAAAACTTTTTAAGAGCGGTATAAATTAACCTTGACTTGATAACTGACAGCACTTCAGTCACTAATGGTGATAAAAGCAGCGCTCACTGATTGATCTGAGAACTTTTAACTGTTTTTTTTTATCAGTTACATAGTTGACAACAATGTCACATATCAGAAAGCACGGGGTGGGAAGTCACGTACAGTACTCTCAGAGACATGGGCTTTCTTTCACAGTGACAGTGCAGCTATGAGTCACAGACACACCTTCACCTCGTCAGGTCGTCCTGCTTGCCCCGCTGACATACCACGACACTTGCTTACGGCGCAGAAAGAGCAAAGTCTCAGCTGCTCTGCTGCTAACCTGAAGTCGTCACTGAGGCCACAGTACATTGCAAGTGACACAAAGTCAGAACCTAAAATCTCAGTATGGACAGGGCTAAATCTTTCATGAATTCATCATTTCTTATTCATGAGAACGCTCGAGTCACAATTTCTTTTTTTCCCCAGCAGACATGCAGTTGACAAGAGAGGCCCATAGTGTGTGTGTGTGTGTGTGTGTGTGATTGACCTTGTGGCAAAGTTAAAAAGTACAGAGCTTATTTAAAACTAGAGGAAACTGTTGTGACTGGGTTGTCCTGCAGGAGCCATGCTCTGTTTAGCAGCTGTTAGCCAGAGATGAAAAATATAAACTGCAGATTAAACAAGTGACGATCTGTTAAATGATTTGCCTGTGGTCCGGCATCGAGGGATTGGTGGAGCACACTACATCTCCTAATACCAATTCCATCATATCATGGTCTTACCATCTGTCAGTGATTGTGTAACCTTCCATATTCATTTCTGTCCAATTGGTTCACAAAACATTCAAATTAGACGTGTGTAAGTGTAAGAGTTTAACTACTAACTCTTTCCAAGTGTTCTTTCAATTGTTTGGGTGTCTGCCTTGACCTTTACTTCCTGCTCTACCTCACCAGGCCTTTTCATGGTCTGGATGGTGTCCACATTAGAAGAGATAAATATGTCTTTAGTAACTGGCTACGTACCACAGGCTTTTAAAGGTAGCTGTAGTAAAACCTCTACTCAAGAAGCTTACTCCATATCTAACAGCTTAAGCCAATTATAGACCAATATCGAATCTGCCATCTATCTACAAAATCATTGAAAAGATTTTATAGATAGATAGACTTTATGAAGATTTCTAGTATTTCTCATAGTACACATTAAGCTGGTCGAGGCAGATGGTTCTGGTTCTGCTGTATGTTTCTGTTAAAGGAAGTTTTTTCACTCCAAATATTCTATAAGGTCCTAAACCTCACGTATCTTTTTGCTATCCAGCAGAAATAACAAAAACATATATACACATTTGCAATCTTTAAAATTTGGAAAGAATGAGGCGTAGAGGGGTGAAGTAAAGCTTTGGCTGTGAAGCTGAACAGAAGTTAGGCCCTGACTACAAAGACACCAAAGAGCACCTGACAAGAACAACTAAAGAGAGTCCTGGAAAAGTTTTCTAAACTTTCTAAAAGGGCTAAAATACCCTACATGGGAAGATGGCACAGTTTAATTGCACCAGTCACTAAAAAGAACCACTCCAAGTCTGTATCATATCTTAAACAGTGCAGACACATAAATCTGTCTGCTGAAGCTGTATTTCCACACTATTAAAAGCTTCTGGTCTGTGTAAACCAGAGCAGTAAACCTGAGAGTGTGACCACATACATTTGAACACCATTGAACTCGGCACCAGGAGAAGAGTTTACATTCACTCCACGTTATTTCCAGCTTAATCCCTCGCACCCGGTTCTCTCCCAGTGTTACAGACAGAACGTAACGCGGGTCATCTTACCTCTGTTACAACGTCAACTGAATACTGCATGCCATTAGTATTATAGACAATGAAGCCTTGGTGAAAAATTCCCCCTAATGCTCAGTCTGGATGCCTGCTTATAGAGAATAAATTGGTATATTTTCAACATCATTATCATGCTGTTCAGTTCACTGCACTTACGCCTTGTAGATAAAAGTGTTGTCATCCTGGAAGACACTGCAATTAGTGAAGAAATGTATCATGGGGAGAAAGTGGTAACTCAGAGGCATCATGACAATAGTGATTAGACTTGTTCCAGCATGCAAAAGAGGAAGTGAAACTCCTGCACAGTGCCAATGGACATTCATGGCAAAGACACATAATTACATTATATATCTTTCACATTGCTTATGACATGTCTTTCACTGTTTTTGCTCTCTGGTAAATCTGTGGTTTAATGAATGAAATGCAAACTTCTAACTTGTCTTGTAGTGTCTGAGTACTATTACTTCCATCATTATGGATGTTTAAGTTGTGTCGTTCTCTCCTAAACGTGACAATTCATTTTAGAAAATCACTAATCAAATGGACAAAAGTCCATCTGACATGAATTTGCATTCCGTCTTTTTTGCTGGTGATTTATTTGAATTGTGGAATTGAGGTTGGTTAGTGACAGCTGATGTGAGTTGATATTTTACCAGCAATCGCTAAATGATCAGCTAAACAGGAAATTGCTGTTTAGCTGTGCTGCTCACTTTGCTAACAACCCTGAATAGAAATATCAGTTTGCATTTGCAAAAGTTATTGAAAGAGACAAGAGTCTTTAGGTTCAAATAAGCTGCCTTCACACATGCCAATGAACCCTGAACCCATCACACACCAGCTGAGCAGCTAACAGGAAAACACAACAACACAACAGTGCATCCCCGTGCTCACTGAGCTCTCAAATGTCATTCACCTGGTGTCAAGAAAACAAAAAAAACTTTCTAACTCTCTAATTGAACCTGTTGAAACACTGTATGTAATATAGCTTATTGTAATGGCTGTTGATTCACTGTAGAACTGAATTGATTAGCATTTTACTTATACATTGCTTGGAAATAAATGCTTTCAATGACTACAATAAATCGGCCTTTTATAGGTTCTGGCTCCAATGTTCCATCTCAAAATTGAACTGGACTCCACCGTCGTGACTACATCCTTGATCTGTTTGGCAGCACTGTGTTGAGGTGTAATGTATGTGTGCACACTGCAGCCTCCACGAATGCCATCCCACTGCATTTCACAAGACTAACTCGCACAGCTGTATTTGCCGGCACGTATATGACCTTCCGTATTTGGCCTTTTGAATAAGTCCCTTCTGTGGATGAATATTTCCTAAGGATACGAGCTCACTCGCAGTGTGAGGACAAAGCTCTCAGAACAACGTGACAGTAATAGGGCTAAAACATAACATGCCAACAATGAATGATGGAATTACCATGTACCACATATGTCTGTGTAAAAAGACGGAAAAGTCCCTGCTCCGGCATCAGAGGAAAACTTGACTTTATATGTTTAAACATGTGGAATCATTTAACTGAGTCAGTTATGAGTGATGGTATACAGAGGCCTGCTGATATTATTTCTTTTGATATTGCGTGTCAGATTAATTCTAGTGTAGTAGCGCAGTGCGTCTCTGCAGCTTTGTCATATCAAACATACTGTTGATGAATGCCTGCTGTCACTACAAAGCTTTAAGCCTTTCCTCACACTCACTCAGAATCCCAGGGCTGTTGGGATGCAGTGTAAATACATTACCCCACAAGAGAAGGAAAGTTGTGGCTCTTGCTTGTCTTGTTCTTAAATACATAATTGTTATGAGCTGAAAAATGACCAAACATGTACTTTGAACCAGATTGAAAGTCAAAGTGTTTATGCTGTGTATTGACTTTTTTTATTATCAATACTTAATAAAATATGTGTCAGGCGGCCTAGTGCCTCAATAGGATAAGCATTAGACTGGGATGCAAACGGTGGCAGGATGGAATACCTGCCAACCCCCATACCATACCTGAACCCCTGATCAGAACCTGGTACATCTCAAACTGACATACCTCCCCCTAGTGAGGAGAGCAGTGCAGCCCTACAGGATTGTCTCGGGACTACAAACAGGGAGGCTCTGTGTGAGCCACATGGCGAGGACATTTACAGCCTCACAGAAATCAACCTTTTTTGTTGATATCAGTGTGTTACTTAATTCTATGGGATACGTTTCCAACAACAAGCCATGGGTGACCAGGGTTGGCAGCTAAAGACAATTTCTCCTCCAGCTCCAACATGACCCTGGGTACACACAACACTTCTCTGCCCTTCTAAACCACCAGGCTGTATCTCCATACTCTACCTTTCTCCTCCTGCACCACATGACCCGCTGGAGCCACAATTGGCTCCTCTGATCACATCTCTGACCAAGTAAGAGGAAACTACGCAGACTCCACCCAGGCCACGCGTCGTGCCCAGATGGTCCACAGCTGCTCAGTATGTGGAATTGGATTCCAGACCAGTTTCACTCACTTCACACAGCATGAAAGTCTGCGAGTGGCTGGTCCTGCATTCACTCCGCCCACTAGTTAAACCAGCACCAAATTCCCTGCAGTTTGCATAAAAGGCATGCCGTCATTTAGCTGCTACTACATGTCTACAGCCATCTTGACAGACCTGGAACATCCCTGAGGATCATGTTCTTTGACTTTTCCAGTGCTTTAAAAACTTTTCAATTTCCTTGTGTTACGTCCCAGCTCGCTGGGGTAAGAAAAGTAACATAAGATTTCCAGATCTTAAGAGGAAAAATGGGCACGGTCAACAGGTCGTATTTTACAATAACAAAGGATCAACAGTTTTGACAAAAGGTGATTGCCATACAAAATTGAGGGCAAGCCAACATAAACTCTAACCCAAAATAATAACAATAATAATTGGTAAACTAAAGGAGGACTCATAACAAGCTACAAAAGGAGTTTGCACAGAATTACTACTAATACCAACAAAAAGCGACTACTCACAAGCAGAGAATAAGGGACACAATAACACTAAGGAATCTAAGGCCCAAACGGGTCACTGCTAATCAAGCTACACACTCACAGACACAGAGCTATTACACAAGAACTAATAGTCTGAGCAGGTTAGGCTCAAACGCGAGCATAAACACTAGTACACGAGGCACGGAGGCGAGGGCGAGCAGTTCAGCAGAACAGTCGCGTCACACAGGTGCACATTTGTGCAAATACGACCAAAAGGGCTGTGGCCGAAACACCATGTCATCAGCTCCAGTATTTATTCTACCTGTGCCATATTATTATACTGTAGTATACTACTGCTCTTCATATGACTCTATCTCACCTGTACATAACAACCGGTGTTATTCTGCACCCTGTACTTTATACTGTAATGTTCTTGATGAGATTCTTGTGTGACTGCAGTCGTGATGTTAGTAATTTCTTACGGGATGAAGAAAGTTTTCTGATCCTGATGCCAGGTGTGTCCTTGAATGAGATGATCAGCGCCAGCTCCCCAGGCGCCCTATGTGGTTGCCCACAGGGTCAAATGCAGAAGCCAAATTTCATTGTAACATGCAAATGTGATCAATGACAATAAAAGCTGATTATACCATTTGTCATGTCAAAATTTGCATAGATACATTCAGCTGCACGAGTCATCTGGCAGCCTTATAACTCACCTATTTGATTCATTCCATTGGTAACTCTGTCACACATGTCCTCCATCACAGATGCAGAAATACTGTGTTTACATATAAATGGGGGGGCGGGTGTTATCTTCACCTTTACTGCTTCCACAAGTGGTGGCATCCATGGAAAGCAGAAGAAGAAGAACTTTTTTTTTAGTTTTTGTTTTACTGGACACTAAAAATTCTACCAATGTAACTATTGTGAATTCTCAAAGTAACAGTAACAAATGTAACTCCGTCTCTTCCCATTTCTCTTAATCACGGATGAGATGGTTGTACACCTCAACTCGAGTCCCCTGTGGTAAACTGATTGGACATGATCTGACAAGGCACCACCTGTGTCCAAATACAGTTTTTTCTTTCCCATTCATTTGTAAACATTTCTAAAATTCTGTTTTTAACTTTGTCATTATGGAGTGTAGATTATTAAGAAAAAAGAATTTTGTAGCAGACTTTCAGAATATACTGTATAGTAGATGATGATTGAAGTAAAGCCCCAGTGTGACTGCAGAGAGAAATATTATGCAACATGTGGGGGTGTTGCCCCTAACCATTCAGTTACTTTTTCCAAATTTAAAAAAATAAATTAAAATAAATATTGTCACAACCCGCGCAGGTGAGGTCGTGTTTGCGTGTGTTTTCTCTTTCAGGCCTTGCCGGTGTCGTGCCATAAATCGACTGCCTGCCAAAAAGTGATTAGTGCCTCCATCCGACTCCCTGCCAAAAAGTGAT
>JAUMHF010000012.1:24334630-24351001 GCA_032359275.1 Microctenopoma steveboyesi
ATATACACAGATAAAGTTACATGTTGTAGTTGTAAGGGCCAGCAACACTTAAAAGGCAAAAGTTGGACCCTGTAACCAGGCAACAAGGGTCAGCCTTTTGACCAGGAGTCTGCAGACATAAGAAAACTTTAACAAAGACAAGCATCACTTTAGCAATCAATCTTTCCTTTTTGTGTTGTGACCAGATGGGAAAAAGACACCTGAGAAAGAGAAAAACATGCATAGGACACTGTCTGGAGCTCACCAAACCACAAAAAGGTTGGTTGTCTGAGGGGAGAGAAGGTCTCTTTGGGTTGTTTTAAAGACTCTTTAATGTCACTTCCTTGAACAATGTTTAGGGAATGATGTGATTATATTATTGCAGAAAGAAACTGTCTGTATTTTATTGATGTGGTGCCTGATTTTTCCTAACTTTTCTTCTTCAGATATACAAAGACGTCAGCCTTTACTGGACTGTTACATATTATATTGTGATGAACCACGGGACCAGACATGCTTGTGGTTAAGCTGTGAATTCATTTAGATTGATACCTTCAAGCAGGAATGAAGCCACACCATGTGTGAAGCAGACCATTCTTTATTTGGCTTCACATCATTTCTCTGATATCTCTTGGTATATGCTTGCAGGGATTGTTAAATATTTTGGGAAAACTTATAATTGATTAATACTTATTTGTCCTCTTGCTAAGACTTAAAGGTTGACGTTGGCAAGATCAGTGTGACATGATTACAGAATATCTCCTGTGAACCCACAACCCCCAACATTTTAAAGAAAGCCTTAAATCTCTGATTTGTAAATTGATATAAAAAGAGTGTGCACCAATCATCATACCATCTCACCTGCAACTGGTTCTGTTTTTGTAGAAACATTTGGTTACATTTCAGAATAAGTTTTTCCTTGTGAATCCATGATGCACTACATTTAAAAAGCAAAGCGATTTGCAAAGGATAGTTGGGGTGCATAGCAGGTGTTTACTCTGCAGTACTAACATGTCGAAGACTCAAGTTCAAGACCAAAATCTCCTGCAAGGTTGGGTTTAAGAAAGAAAAGTACTGAGGTTAGATTGTTAGATTGTGTTTTGGTTTAATTTTTCGGATTAGGGTTGCCTAGTTGATATTTGGACATCAAAAATACCTGTGAACATTTAATTTATACGTGCAGTATCAACGTATCTGTGAGTTCTCAGTTACATTAACTGAACAAATGTAATCAGGTTACAATTACGTTCTGTATCAAAACGCAATCAGGATTGTGTTTTGTCAAAAATTAACATAGTTCTTAGGAGATATAATATTATGCTAATGTTAGGATCATCCACAAGGGGGTTTGTCAAGAAAACAGTGAAAATGTCTAAATGTTTTTGTCAAACAAGGGTTCAAGGAAATAAAGAACATTTTGACTCTCAACTTTTCTGCATATGGATTTACATTTACAATAGTAAGCAAGCTAGTACTAATATACCTGGAAAAACTTTGTCCTGTCCTTCAATGACAGGACGGGGTTTGGTTAAAATAAATTGTTAGAATCTTCTCTGCCCAGTTAATCCCACCACATACATGGGGATGAGAGGAAAGTCAGGACAGAAACATTTTAATTTGGAAATGGCACAGTAGCAACATTGTTTTAATGTTTTCAAAGCCTTACAGGAAAATCGTCCTCTAAGCTTTGGGCACACAACAAAGCTATTCCTTTGCTTTTGAATTACAGTAAAAGCTTTCTTACTGTATGTGACACTGAAGACGATTAAATTCTGTCACGCTGACCTAATCTGACACCCACTCACATTATATAAAGGAATCTGGAGGTGTGTCAGTGCCACAGTTCTGTTGTTCTGAGGCTTCAGCATCAGAAATGGGCCTAATGTCTTACATTAAAACACCTAGACATGATCCTACTGAGCTTCCTTAACATTTACCATAATTATTGCTACTTATGACTTGTTCTGATGGCTCTCTCCTTACCTGACCTTCGCTAACTAGGTCAGTGTCTGACTGTTAAGCAAAGGGATGTCGAGACCCACATGGTGCCCTACCCATCGCCCCAAACGTCCAAGATAATCCCACCACCTTTGATCATGATTTCTTCGTAATCCGGATGAAAGTGCTGAGTGAAGACAGCCAGAGGCAATGTGTCTGCTCAAGGTAGCATACCTGCTTCCTTTTGCAGAGAAACAGCGTTAATTGTCTCTATTCGTGCGCTGAAGCTAACCTCAGTGACCAAAGTGAAACTTTAATCTCTCACTGGATGATTCAGCAGTATGGACTAGTTGAGTACCTGTTGATATGAGCTGGGAAACACAGCTGGGGAGGTGGTGGGAGCTTGGGCAGCATCCTTTGTGTTCAAACTTCATTATAACTGATTAAAGTGACTTTGCATCACTGCATCATCTGGTCACATCAGATGACTGGATTAGCAGAAGGCAGAGATTTTTTTTTACTCCTCTGAGTTTTAACACAGACTGTTCTTTTAATCCTCACACCATCTCCATCCTGCATGCAGACACACACACATTCCATAACCACAATCACCTTCCACCACCTGCAAAGATCTGACCTTTTGTTCTCCACTGGTTAAGCTGATAAAAGACAATGAACATTTACCAGAACATTGGAAGTCATTAAAAAACCTCTGCATTAATATATCTTTACTTTCTGTAAACCATGACAAAATAAGTGGGCACAGATATGAGACAGACATACGTAGGACTATAGGACATGTTCTACTTTCCTACATTTCTAGCACAGGTGACATTTCTCACTCTACAGTGTGTAGCTGGCCTGCCCGAACATTGGATCTTTTGGATTCTTCTCAAGTCTTCAATCATCAATCACTGACCTTTTAAGTAAAAAAAAGCATTTAACCATTTTATTAATCTTGGATTTTGATCAATATTGCAATATGTGATTCTGATATGATAAAGTGCACCCTATTTTATAAAAATGTACAATTCATAATTATAAATATCATTAGTAACTATGACAACAGAAACAATGGGCAAATTATACTTTTCTGGCAAAACAAAAGCTTGTTTTGTCCACATCTAATCATCCAGATGATCTCTCATGGGGCAGACTACAGGAAGATGAGCTCCTCTTTTAATAAAAAAAAATAATAATAATAACGAATATTTTTATTGAGCCCCTCGGGGAAATTGTTGTTAGGAGAGCTGCTAGACCTGTGTCTGTGCTACTACGGGGTATCAGTGTCTTGTCCAAGGACACCTGGACATGTAGCTTTGTGGATATAGAGGATCGAACCGCTGACACTGAACCTACCCACTGAGCTATCATGTGATATTATCTCATCTGAAAACATGAATTAGAACATATTAAGGATGTTCTCTATAACTTTCAATGTTATAATAACAACACCAACATTATCAGAAATGTCGAGCTAAATAAGTGGACAGGTTTTTTAGGGTTACACAAAATATTTTCAGTTTTTAAGCTAACAAAACTGAGCAGCTAGTCTCATGTTAGTCAGCTGGTAAATTTCGAATGAATGAGAGATAACAGATTCAATGCATGTACTCAGAATAAAAAAGTAGCATTTTATGTTAATTTTTATGTAATCGCAAAGAGCCCTGACTCAAAACTATCATGCTAATACAGACTCTTCCCCTTTCTGTCCGACGACTGGTCTTTGAGTTCCCCATATAACAGTGGAAGATGCATGGATACATAACAAAATAATGCAATTTGTGAATCAAAGAGGTTAAAGACACTGACTATCGATGCAATTTGCATATCCAACACATAATTTCATTCACTGGCCTCCAAAAACCCCTTACAGGTCACATAATGATGTGTATCGATGGATATAGAACCACATCCAGACAGTTTTGTCTCATTTGTTTCAACCTGGCTTTACTGCTTTCCAGAAATCCCATGAGTCAGTGTCAGAAATCAATACGTATTATTGTCAGCTTCTCTCACCACTAATGAGCAATGAACACTAATGATAGCAATCAGACTCTGCAGAATTCTGGCATTGATATCTCTATAATAATCAGTTGCCCAGAACATGTTGCTATTTCCGCTGCAACAAGACACCAGCAATTTTGCCCTGAGAGGACTCAATACACTGACATTTGATTGTTGAAGAGGCACTGTCCATTTTTCTAAAACGCCACATTGACCCGTTTTATTATTGTGCCATGATTGGCATTCGTGGATTTATGTGTCTTTTGGTCATAGCTGTCTGCTGTAGCCATTTGCTGATTGGGACTTATGTGGTGTTTTTATCTTTTATTTTTCTCTTCTAAGGTATCTCTTTGGAAGACTCACACTAAGCCAAACAAATCAAAAATGCTAGCGTGCAAAGAAAGCATCAAACTGTGATCAGTCACAGAAATGTAAGAATAAACACATAAATGCATGTTTTGTTAAAGCTTAGCCACATGACCCAACTCATTTATCCTACTTTTAATTTGCAAAGACGCAGCTGCTTTGTATATTCTTTCATAATAATGGAGGCGTCCACATCAATTCCACCTGCCCCCTTCCCTTTTCTGAACAGTCAGCAGTGCTGACATTGTTCACTTCCAATTTACTTGTCAACTTTTTATTTACTGCCTTTTCTGTGTGTTGGCCTGCATCTCCAGGACAAGTCACCCCTGATTAATCCCTGTTTAGATAAGATGACTAGTGTGGAATGATCAGCCAAGAGCTGTGCCAGAAAGGTGTCGTTTATCACTCCTTCCTACCTGTAGCTGCTCCTCACCACAGCTTGTGATGCTAAAGATGGTAAAGCAGTTACTATGATGGATGGATAAACTTTTTATTTATAGATTTTATCATAAATCAAGTGTTAAAGTGAAGAGAGCTGCACAGAGTGAAGAACTCGGGAGTGTGCCAACAACAGCTTTGCATCAGGAGAAGCTCATGAACATTCATCACATTTACAGTACAAAGGGAAAGAACAACATGCTTTGACACAAATTCCCAAACCAAACCAAGGGACCAAACTAAGCAACAGAAGCCTAAACTTTAAATGATGAATGATCAAAACTTCAAATGATAAATTCCTAAATCCCAATAACTTGATTTCCACACAAGATGGGGTCTTGGACTAAACTTTGTCATCAGAAGCCTATACTTTAAATGATGAATGATTAAAATACAATAACAGGACCAGACATGTCCTGCCTAAACACCCTGATTGATTGCCACACAAGAAAGGGATCTGGTCTCCATATCAAAACAGCTGGTGTTATTCTGTGTTCTATCTAATAACCCAAAAACTGAATTCATTAGAACAATTTACAAGTTTTGGAGCTCAGTGAGCTTATTAGGTACAGCCTAAGTTAACTTTCACTCATTTATCCTTCCTGTGGTCCAGAATAAGACCATTAAACAGCCTGTAATACAACATGCAGGCTGGTTGTAGCAGGATGCTCACACCATTCAACACTAGGGAACCTAATTCTCAAAAACTCACAGCGTGTCTTAGCAAATATGGTCTTTACCATGAGGTGTTGTGTGATGACTGGTAAACCTAGTAGCACACAGCCCAGTTGCCCACCGAGTAGAAAGAAGGAAATATGAAAGACAAATAATTTTCAGTCCTTCCTCTGGACATAAAATCAGTCAGAACTTTGAGCTCAGTTCAGGGTTAATTGGTCTGACTCAGCCAGAGTGTCAGCCGAAGAGTTCAAGATGAACACTGTTACATGACCAATGCTCAAAAGTACAGAAACCCGATCACCATAAAGATGTCGTGAGAATAAAGCACCTAAATGATACCTCACAAGTGAAGCCATCTGTTCTCCTCTTCCTCACTTTGAGTGTAACTGCTTATTATTGTTCAGTAAACCTGTTGTTACAGAATCCTGGTACTACATCAGCACATAAACAGTCTTTCTGAAGTCCTTCCATCCCTCATTCCAACAGGTTGACCTATGCACGTGTAGTGACATGAGAGATGCAATAGATGACCCTGCAAAATAAGATAAGCTAAGATCTCTTTTTGCGTCTCCCTAGAGGTTTGTCTTCGTTCTGGCCTCTCCACAGCTCATATCAGCCTCTGTCAGACAGAGCATCACTTTATCGTTCCCTCATCATTTGCCATGGACCAATTTAAATTCTCATCTCCACTCACCGTGTTTCATGATGCACAATTAGAACACAGAGAGAGTGATGTAATATTTCTAGAATATTTTTCAAGGACTTTTTCATCTGCGTATTTTCATTGAGTATTTCTGACTGTGAGCAGGGGGGAAAGAAATACAAAGGCCTGACATGTGGCCACTAGAACAACGTGTGAAGATATTTTCAGAGCTTTTCTCATTACTTTATTTTTGCTGCAGATTCGTAAAACGGTTCCACTGGTCAACTTCTTTTACCCGGCAACCCATCCTGTGACATTTCCCGGCATTACTAATGAGACAGGCTTGGCGACAGAGACCAGTGCTGAGACCAGCAACCTGGCAGGGTTTGGCCCCGAGGGCCTTTAACTTGGCCCAGATTCCTACTTAAGCGTGTGAAATATTCTGCTGCTGCTTTATGACATAAAACTAAAAGTCTGCTCGCCGTATTGCTCGCCGCAGGTTACCAGTGAAATTAAAAACAAAAAAAGATTCTTTTGTAAAGTAAATGGTGTTATCAAAAGAAACTCTCTGTGGAGCTCTTTTCATGTTAAGTTTGCTTTCAAAGTAATTTGTAGAATGTTCGCAGTCTTCCTCGGCAGACAGTCTTATCAGGGCCTGTGCCATTTCAGTATTAGAATATGTGAGACATGTCACTGGTCTAACTGCTCGAGGCTCCGGGAACTCAGAGATGACTGAAAAAAACTGATCATAGAAAGAGAAAAGAAGAAGAACTGAGAAAGGAAGCAGCTGAACAAGGATGGCTCCACTGTTGTGATGGGTCATGGACAAAGGTCCACTGTGATCATATATGTGGTACATAAAGGCACATTGAACAGTGAATTTGCTGTGTAAGTGACATTAACACCTGCGTAAAGTGTATTTAACATTTTGACTCATCATTAAAGTGTGACAACTAAAGCAGTCACATGACATGACACATGACATTTCTTGTAAGAATTTTTGACATACAGTTTGTTGTCTGCGCAGGGAGTTCTCTCAGCCTCAGGACATTTTATTCAGGTCTAAAAACATGTCTTTGTGGTCCTGACGTGGCCCACGCACATTCTCTGGCAACAGTACAGCCACAGGGAGCCGTTCACCAGTCACTGGTCCTTCTCTTTCACCTGCGTGCCTTATAGCTTTATGTGAGGCCAACATGTTGTAATCCACAGTGCTCTCTTGGATCAGCAAGACATGCCAGAGTTGTTTTGATAGAAAAACAGGTGGGTAGGTAGTGACCTCTACCATGCGGTCAGACTATTCTACCACCTCGGAGGGGGCGCGTTCAGGGGAAGAAAGGAGAGAACAGCTCATGGCACTCAAGCAGCAGGATACTTTGGAGTGGAAGCTGTGGATGTAAAGGCCATGATTGATTTCTTTTTCAGCACTCTTTCTGTAATTTTGTACGTCTCATCTCACTTCGCTGCTATGTTGTGGATTTGTTTAAAGTGCATTGGCCCCTGTTCCCCTGCCACTGCTAAAATGTTCTGAAGTAAATATAATGAATGTGCATGTAGGTGCGTGGTCACAGGTTGTTGGTGTTTCACAGGGGCAGCAAGCTGCTTTAAAGTGCTGCACATTAAAACAAAGTTCAGCTGCCTTTGCATACTGTCATCAGTTTAGAATTCTTCCTGAGCAAATGGGCTGTGCATCCCACAGCGGTTTTCTAGGCATGCGTGTTACATTTGATGCCATCTATTGAATACTATTGAGATGTTTCAATCTGAAACAAGCTGCAGATTGTAGAGACATTTTCAGTCAGGCTTCAACCATGTGCAAAAGGGATTCATCATGAGGAGATGGAAATGGGAATTCAAAACCCCTTAAAACCCTTAATATTCAAGTAAAAAAAATATCCTTGTTCTGGAGTGAGTGGATCCTTCTCCACTCACTCCAGAACAAGTTCACACTACCTCACATGTCACCAAAGAACTCAGTCAACAGTCCGTCACTGCCCTATCACTGTTGTTGGAAAATGAAAGCGTCTCTAATAAAGTGAAAGGGGTATCCACAGCAGCTGGACCGGGTTCTGGTTAGCAGCAGTGCATCACAGCTGACTGAATACTGCCTCTTTTCACATAAACAAGGGAAGTTGACATCTATAACGCAGTTAATAGGTTTTTTGTGGATAAAAAGGTACCTCTGGAAAGCTGGTGTCAGTGACTACTGATGAGGCTCCTGCCATGACGGTCCGACTTTCAGGCTTCATTGCACAAAGAAAAGGGGCACAATGACCACATCTTAAATAAAACTACCCCAAAGAAACGTAATAATGACCACACAGAGACAGAAAATGACACAAAAGAATTACCAATGAGGCCAGAAACAAATTAGACTTGAATCAATCACCAAGAAGAGGAACAATTAAAAACATGGCGTGATGACCATAATTGTAGCCATTTTGTCTCTTACAGGGTGTGTGGGGGTATTTTACACATGTATTCATGTCTCTGTTATGTCTTAAAGAGGCACAAAGCTCCACCTTTTCAACAAGGACTACTGTTGTTCTGCCTCCTTCTCCAGCTTCCATCAGCTATTAAGTTTCTTCAGCTGTATCAAAGTGTCACATTTCACTGTTGTGTACCTCCTCTGAAAAAACAAGAAATCTGTAAAATGATTACTTCTCAGATTGGAATAGCAGCACTACAGGGTATTCATTCACTTGTACATGTGCTTACATCTTCCCTGGAAAATATCACTTTTAGAGTGCAGTGTAGTGTGGCTCCTCAGATTCTACATTTTCCATCTGCATCATTTGACAATTTCTCCAGTCATTTAAAATGGAAAAAATAATACTTATGTCAAACTGCTTTCAATCTTGCCTCATTTTTTCCTTTCTTCCCCGTCTGCTTTCTTTAATCATCTTTAATCATCTGCACACGTGCAGGCATCAGATATATTTAATTATTCAACAGAGTGTGGAAATAGATGACAATTTAGTCGACAAATTCAGTGTGATTAGGAAAGATGCTGTCGTTACAAATAATCAACTACACATTCCAGTGAAGGAGCAGAGACAGTGGAAATGTACCATATATGTCTGCTGTGTCTATTGTTAGTATAAATTATACATTTGTAACAAGGCCACAGTTGATTTATTACTATTTCCCCTTTGTTAAAAACATCTAATAATCATCAAATTGTTTAAAAGAGCTGTGAAACACCAAACATCTGGTGACTACTTCTACTTACTGGCTATGTTAGTACACATTATTTTTATTATTAGTATTTCTCAAAACGTTTATGTTTATTAGTAGAGGGTCAAAAGTGTCTGTTAAAAACTAAATCAGTCGTGAATGTTGTAGATTGATTGATAGATAGATTATTATGGACTGATTTCACAGTAACTACATATTTTCATTGGGAAGAACAAAAGTAATGACGGGCTTTATAAAATGTGATTCTGTGTGTGACCGTCACACGAATAAAGAGGCAGCACAGTAAACAACTTCTGTAAGCGAGTGGCAGTTAACCAGCTCTCTTGCAGAGTCAGGTCATTGACCTTGAAGCCAAATGTTTCCCCACTATGTGTTTGTTACTTGCACATTTATTACAATAAATGCACTTAACGCAGTAAATGGTGGGAACTCTTCTCCACTCATACAGGAATGAAAAGTGGACCTTTCCTGAGCTTAAAAGCTCCAGTCAGCAGTGTCATAATTGCTTTTCATACAGCAAATTTGCTTTTACTTTCTGTCAGTTAATGAAATTAAAGCGGAATATTCTTCCCACAATCAGTAGTGCAGTAGACCTAAATGTCAGCGGCTCCTGGATTTCTTCATTCAATTTGAGCAAACAGCCAGGAGGGACAGGATATGTGGCATGAAATGATTGACAGAGTTCCATTACAAGGGCTTATCAGAGCCCTGTCTGCAATTATCCAGGTTCAGTATGGCAGTGGGATTTGATTTGTGCTGGGATTATAGTTATAAAGATGTGTGCAGAAAGGGCTACTGCTCCACTTCATGACCCTCTCCCTTACTAACACCCAGACAATGCTCATTGCCTGCTCATTGTTTTTTGTCAGTGGTATCCTGGATTGAAAAGTATAACAGGATTAAATTTTTTAAGTCGATTTTGATATTTATATTTAACATTTGGTTCTTGTTTATCTGTAGACAACCTCTAGCTGTGAAAGTCAAAGGTGCACTGCCTGGGTGGTTAGCAACATGCTGCAGCCAGCAGGGGCACAGCGGCCAATAAAAAAAGTGTATAATATAATTGTTGGGTGCACCTGGATAAATATAAAACACAGGAGTTATTCTGGATATTGTTTAGTTACGTCCTGCAGTGTTGACGGAGGTCAGTGCAATTACCAGTACTTTGATTACTCTGGTTTTTATTTCAGGTTCAGTAAAGGGTATCTGGTTATGTGGTTGGCAGCGGTTAGCCAACCTAATATTTTCTCAGGGTTTTGTCACATGACACAAACCACATCTACTTCCTACACACTGCATGTGTTAAAGTGAGAGTCTGACAAAGTTGGGTCTAAGCTTTAACCGGTTAATGGTACTGTACTTTTTGCAAAGTGCAGATACAACTATATGTGAATGTTGATAACCCGTTTCCTTCAGGGCAGAGGTGGATGGAGGTAGTTAAGCTACTGAAAGTTAGTTCCTCTGGATTTATAATTGTCAATATGCTAATTATTAGAGTAATGACTTAGTAATAAGTTAGTTTGAGCGTAGGTCAGTTTATGTTCCCTTATGAGTATTATAGGTTCCGTGCATCCTGCTGTCACACCATGAAGAAAGAAAACGTCTTTGGCGCCCCTTGCAGCTGGTGTATTGACCACACGACATGTCGTGGTCAGCACAATTCCAGCAGGCTGAGGCCAGTGGCGGCTTAATAGGCGAAGGAAATTAATGCCTGTACTTGCAGATACAACCAATTGCTGAAAGACAGCTGTTCATTGCAAACCACTCACTCAGGGGTGGTCGTCTGATGCGGCTGGGTCAGCAGACGCTGTGGAACCCTTAAGTAGTGAAGACCACAGAGCAGCACTGATTCTGTTCCACCACAAACAAGCGAGTAAGAGAATACACACAAGGGTACGAACACACCTTCGCTGCTATAGTCAAGTGCTGGCTTCCCATTAGTCCTTTATTTACATTAACACACACAAGCAGCTATGTACAGTATTTGAACATGGAGTCCTGATGGCAACGCTCCTACACCCCCCACCCACAGGAAGATCTCTAGAGGCATGTGAGCAAAGAGGAACACAGTAAATAAAGTGTTTTTGTCTTTCTGAATGAAAATGCAGCCAGCACAGTAAATCATTTTTTCTTTTTCATAATGACTGTGGCTCGGTGTGTACATGGGCGTTAGCTTCCCCTCGGCAGGCGCTGCACGTGAGATGAGCTGCTGCACTGGCTGCCTCTTTTTTATGAGCTCTCCGGGGTTCGTCTGTCCACTAGCTCTACGCTGCGCTGACATTAAACGTGCCAGCTCAGAGCCAGACAGGTGGGCAACTTCATTCAACATTCATGGGGTCTGTCCATCCACATTTCAAGACATCTGCATGGTGCTGAGCACATGCGAGATCTCTGCAGGAGGGACAAAGATTATCTCTACACTCTGCAGGATTCAACAAATTATTTTAGAGGTGAATTGCTTGTGTTTGCATTCATTTTTTACACTCATTGTTGCACATTCAACACACTTTTTGTAGCTGATAAATCCAATCCTTGCAGCCATTAATGAACATCTTTGAACATTATTGCACTGCAGACTCTAACTGTATACACAGAAAAAATATTCAAATTTTCAGCTCATGTTATGACGTAGGTCTTGTGGATTTTTGTCTGACTGAATCACAACTCCAGAACAGAACATTTCCACCGTGAGGTAAAAAGTTTCTTTACAACACACATATTTGGTGATTGTGACCCACTGTTTTATCCAGATGTTGCTTTGCAGCCTTTTGAGGACTCAAAGTAACAGTGACACTGAATGTTTTCTTGGTCTTCCACGTCTGGTCTTCACTTCCCCTTAGCTGACATTTCAGAGCGGAAATTTCAAGCTGGAGCTACTTGCATATCTTTTTATAGCCTCTCCAGCTTTGCAGTATCAGTTCATATCCTCAGCCCTTCAGGTTGCTGGGGTTGCTGATTGTTCCCACAGTGTTCGCAAAGTCAGAATCCGTTAACGTGACAATTATATACAGACAGCCATTTCATGAACTGAGTGAGTGCTTTACAAAGCAATGGCTCTACAACTACAGTTACATTTAAATAAGTCCTATTGTAACGTGTTTATCATTTTCACTAAATATGGATATTTGCTTTTCTTCCAAATACTCAAACGTTCCCTTCTCCTTCCCCACTTTGATGAGAGACTGGGCTTGTCTAGACTCCGGGTGCTTTCTCTAATCTGAACAGATTTTCTTGTGTTCCCCAAAGGTTTTACAATAAATATAGTTCTCACCTAAGCAGCCGATAATACATCTGATATAGAAAGAAAAAATGTTTTTCCATGTTTCACTTTCTCTCAGTGACTGAAAAGTTTGAACACATGTGCTGACTGAGCCCAGTGGTTAAAAGGTCTCAGTTTAATTTGATGTTTAATTGCAGAGACATATTAAAGCTGAAGGTAAACTGACACAGGGTGGAGATCTCATGACTACTACAGCAATGCTGCTTTTTAATTCCCGCTTTACTGGAAAAGTCAATAGTGTTGCTTTGCTCATCAATACAGTCATTTCCACCAGGCCTGCAGCTTTGGTTACACAGAATGGCGACTAATTATCTGAGGTTGAAAATATTGACAAGACAGTTGCACTGCAAATGATACAGACATATGAAAAAAGTGGAAGGGAAGAGATATTTCTGAATAGCTGACAGGAACCACCACTCCCACATCAGCACCACTATCACCAATATTGCGACACAGGAAATCATTTCACACCCCTCCTTTTTTCTATGTACATTAAAAAATATGCTTTTTAAACTGACTGTTTACGTGCGTTTCAAAGTGCTGGGTGGTTTTTGGTCATTGCATCATCTTTGCTATTCTCAGTTTGCAGTTATACACATGGGAAATAAAAAGCTCAGCAAAGCTTCACACAAAGGCGCAACATTTGGCAGAGAAGACGGGGAGAAAAAAAACGTTCTTCAAATAAACCCTGCTAATGAGCTCGTGAGAGGTTTACATAGTGTGATGACTAAGGATCCTGGGTAATTACCCACGTGCACCTCCAGATCTGGTGACAATGCAGACCAGTCAGACCCCATCCTTCTCTTGTAGCTTGTCATTGTTAGCATGGACGGCTGAGAGGTGCAGAAAGACCTGGACTAATGCAACATTTCACTGCTTAAAAATGTTAACGGCATCTCTCACAACATGCTTGCAGCAAAAACAAGCATGTCACCACACTTTGTGACATGACAAGTACAAATGTATACACTGCATGGTGTTCACTTTTATTTAATGTGGGGGAATAATTCAGCAGGAATAACTTGAAGCTCAAGCTTTAAGGATGCAGCCCGTCCAGGCCTGCTGCTCTCTCTTCTTCTCTTTTCATGTTAGAAATTCTTTTCACAGTACAGGTTGAAAAATGAGTTGGACTCAACAAGCTTGTGAAAGGCAGTGTTTCACTTCAGAGGCTAAGCACAAATTCCAAACCTGTGCATGTTTTCCATGACATTACTAAAGCCATTCAAGGACTTGACTTCATCCCCAGTGAAAGCATGTCAGATTTGATTGATTGGAATAAAATAATACTGGTACTACGCAACTGTTATGGAAATAGACTGACAGCTGGGCCGAATACTTTATCAGACTTATAAAAACAGATTTATCCTGGCCCATGATTGTATTAAAGTATGTATCGACGGTTTAAAAGAGCTGGGTGTGAGAGATGAGGAATTCACGTTGTCTGCGAGTGCGACTGCGGCGGCGGAGGAGTAAAAACTTCTGAAGCAGCTCGAGACGCACATGTTTCCTGGAGATGTGCGTTCACGGACTCTCGTGGTGGAGTTCAACTTAAGGGCAAAATTAAAAGTTGCAAGAAGTCGTCAGCCCGGTGATCAAGTCTTGAAAGAAGAGGCAGATTATAACTAGTGCTCAAATGAATATTAATGCAATCTAGAATGAATGCTTAAACTATTTCTCCTTAATTACTCACTGTATATAACAAGCAATACTGAATTGTTTTTAAGGACATCAACAAGAATCATCATGAATTACAGGGTTCACAAACAAATGTTACTTCTCATTGAAGATTTTAAAACGGTAGAAACACTGCGGTAAAAGCAGTCAGCCAGGATGCGGTGTTCCCTTCACCTCACTGATTTCAATATAGACTTCTTAAGAATACAGGGTGTTCAGAGACTCATGCACAGCACGCGTACACACACACACACACACACACACAGAAATCTTTTTGCTTGGTTAAAAGTACACAAGTCCATTTTTTCCAACATGCTTACTGACATTCACAAAGAACATGGCAGACAGTTCCATTCATACCAGCTGATGGTGACTGAAAACATCGGGCGACATCAATTTAGACAACACACACACACACACACACACACACACACACACACACAGCACATATCTGCAGTTATTACTGGTGACAGCAGTTCTCACACAGGTAACACTTAATCAGATGGGTGTTCTGGGTTTCATTCTCCAGCAGCGGCTTCACGCTGTGCCTGTGAATCAGTTTTAAATTTGTAAATGATGCCACAATTTAGGGCTGACTTATTTGAAGAGACTAAAAAAAAAGAGAAGAGTTCATGTGATGAAAAAAATGCTCCACTTTCATTCAAATAAAACGTGAAAGCAGGGCTTGTGTCCCCTCTGCTCTGTTGGAACTCGGGCTCTGCAGTGGTGATAAAATATCCATGCACAGTATATCCATAGCTTGTAGTCATGCATTACACCCAGTGGTCTTCTACTTCTCCCAGCAGCCCTAACATGATCCTCCCTTCCCCCTCACATCCCCCGGTCTACTGTTCATCCATCTATTCCGTGACCTCCGCTGTAAATCTGTGTGCCTAATACTGACACCAGGCGGTGTAAGCGGGTCAGTGGGTGATGAGAAGGAAAATAAAACAACAGGCTTTATGGCTGGAGAGGATGGAGAGTAAGTCACATTTACTGACCACTGATCTCTCACTCCATTAGTCTCAGTCCATAAAGACCATCAATCCAATGCACCTCAAAGCAGTCAATCCTGGCTGACACACAGAGCCGCAGATAAATGCAATCGGAAATTATATAGCTAATAATTAGCATAAAGTATGTTAGTAAACTCAACACATTGATTTTTGTACAGATACATTGTTTTTCATTGTTTCACATTTTAGAAGCAAAATGATTTAGCTAAACTATCATTGGTCGACAATGAACAATAAAAAACTCACATCTCACCCAGATCTAAACCAGAAACTGAAAGTGATTCAGTGTCGAACAAATGTCTCTTTAAAATGGTCACGTTGTTTGACAAGTGTTGTGTTCACTAATTCTTGGCGAATAGCTTAACAAGCAGTCACACAGAAACGCATGAGCTGACTGTGGTACCTCCTCCTGGTCTGTGAGACTGGATGGAGCCATGAATATATGATACTTGACACTTAAACTCATCTATCAAAGCAACAAGCAGCTTCTTACAGAATGGATGGCTGCAGCAGCCTTGGAGGCCATGTAAAAGCCTGACAAACACACATGATGTGTTAGCACAGGGTAGGACCAGCACCTATGTCAGCCTGTAGGCTAAGATGTCAGCCAGTGAAGCACATCTGAATGAAAGCTGAGTTTGCTCAAAGATGGCTCGCTTTGGAGCTCAAAGACGAAGCTATCAGGTGGCCACAGCTTTTTAATGAGATTTCAGAAGAAGGGGGCCGTACTCTTGACTCAGCAGAGCTGCGTCCTGTGTCCTTGACAAGTGCACTTAATTAAACTCAATCAGCTGTTGACTGCTTCCTCCTGCCTCATCAAGAAAGCAACAGAAACTACATGCTGGACTGCCTGTCTCCTCACGTTAGGAGTATTGTCAAACCTTCACCATGTTAACACAGCACTGCTCTAAAATTGTACAAGCCATTTATCCTTACTCAGATTTGTCTGCATTATTTATACCGATATAACTAGCTGTCATTGTAGACATTCATTCAGATTGTTCTGCTGTTGTCAGGTGAGCAGATCAGGTGATAGCCAGGAAGGGCCAGGATTGGTTAGGACAGGATATAAACAGAAAGTCCTTTCACCTGCTCTCTGCTCAGACATTGTGTTTCTTCCATGTGTTACGAGCTCCTGCTTTATGCAGTCGTCT
>JAUMHF010000012.1:24351117-24368798 GCA_032359275.1 Microctenopoma steveboyesi
TAAACTTTTGCTTGCACGGTTTACGTTTTCGGTGTTCAAAATATCAAATTACGCTCGTACGAATTGTGGCACAAATAAATTCATACAACAGTGCGGATGATGCTGTGTGAACATTTCACTCACTCACACAGTCACTTACTTCAGCCAGGATAAAATCATATCAATAGCAAATTTTATGATTGACATTAAACAAAAGCAATAGTTACTCTTTCCTTTTGGTGTTGTGTTTACACACACACACACACACACACACACACACACACACAGGAATGCTCCAGACCAGCAAACTGCCAAAAAATTTGTAGTTTTTATAGATCTGCAAACCTGCTGCTGATCAGTAAATCAAAGGCTGATAATTAGCAGAACCTAGCTGCAAGTTATCCCACTAAATCCTGTGGAAGCAGTAAGCAACAGTGATTCTTTAGTTGTTTCTGTGTTTGTTCTTATTGAATAATTAGCCATAAGGTGAATCTGAGGTCAGATCCACAATAATCTGATGATTTGAATTAAAAAACAACACAGAGTTAAATACCCATGAACTGGGACACCACTGCAGCTTTATTTACCAGCAATGTACTGTTAACGTGTCAAAGTGTCAGCCAATCTAATTCCTGTTTCTAATCATCTCACAAGTCACTGGACATTCCCCCAGACGCCGGGAACCTAAACTCTCTGCACATGCAGCACTTTTGGGTTTAACGTGTTGAGATGCATCAGTGTCTTTACTGATTACCAACCTGTGTCTACGTTTGTTGCTCGCACGTCTCAGGAAGGGTTCCTACAAAGCAAGAAAAGTTTTTTTCATGCTGTCAGTCTTACATTCTTCAAACTCCACAAGAGCATGTAATAGCGTAATTATATAAACAATGATTGGCAGCCTAAATAATATCATATTTCTGGAGAACCTTTCAAAAGGGTGTACATTTGCATAAGTGACATGGATTTTTGTGAGAGCTGAGCAGCTGCTCTCACCAGGAGGCTTGCTTGCTAACAACTTTCAGTGATTTGCCGTAATCAAGAAAACTTTCTGTTTTGAGGTTAAATTTGTGAGAATGTGAGAGGATGAAGGCTGTGGGGAGGGGAAGGGGAAGGTAGATTCACTTTCTAGACTGTATTCACACCCACTAAGTACAATAGTACTGTTTGAATTAAAATGTACGAGTCTCCTCACTGAGAAAACAGAACTTTTAGTTGTTACTGACACTGATTCCTGTTCTTTGTTTCTAATAATACCGTATGTTTACGAGTTACTGTGTGAAATTATAAATCATTTGGCTTATTGCTACGAGTAGTCAAGAAGTGTGGCAATAAAAATAATCTTTCTGAACAGCTTTAATACTAAACGCAGTCCTACTGTGAACCACGTCATCGTCATCACATATTACAAACCAGTTGTCAAATGTGAATTAAAAACAGCAGTTGTGCTCATTTAAAACAAAAAAAGGAAAAAGACTGGGCCAGTGGGCAACAAATGAGGTTGTGTAATGCTAAAATAACACCTAGTTGAACATCTCACAACTAATTCAATGAATGAGTAACAATTGAATCTAATTTTCTCACAGTTGGAAAAAGAGCAACTTTGCTTCCAGAAGGAGGGGGCGACCTTTAGTCTCTGGGAAGCACTGTGTGGGCAAACAGTTCAACAACTATAACAACAAGAATCTCCAGCACACTTCAGAGCTGCTTTAGCAACACACAGCTGTGTAGGGGATACCTGAAAACCACCGTTAAGTGCTGCATTTACAACGTATATACATATACACATATACACTATATAAACTATAATTACAGCATTACAGCGGCCTGGTAGCTCAGTGGTTAATGCAGAGGGCTGGGATGCAGGAACAGCAGGATCGATTCCCAGCTGAGTCACCCAGCCCATCCCCCATACCAGCGCTAGCTCCCTGAGCGAGATCCAGAAAACCTGCTGTTTTCTATGGGGATGTATTATAGAGGGTCGTTCACTGAAAACGTGACGTGTTGAGCAGGTGAACACTAAATATCCGATACTATAAAATTTGATATGTGTCTTTGTGCTTGTGTGAATTAAAGATATGAAACATATCATTCAGTTAATTTAGCACCTCAACTACAGACATTGCACAACATAAAGCAACCAAAGACTGACACATACACACACACACACACACACACACACACACACACACACACACACATATCTATAAAGCACAAGAACTTTCTTTGACAGAAGTGCTGTGAAAATATAAAAAACTAGTCAGTAGTAACTATAGGGCAGACATATAAAGTTAATTTACAGTGAGCTATAATATACTAAAATATCACAAAATAAAAAAGGGGGAAGAAATAAGATACAGCAGCATAATAAAATCAAGAAGAAAATAATGTGCATGAAAACTAAAGGGCTTCTAGCAGAGTTTTAAAATGATCTCAACTCAACGTAAAGAGGCTGCTCCACAAATTGGGGGCCACTACAGAAAAGGCTCCGTCCCCTCTGCTTCTGAGCTTTGTTCTGGGGATATTTAGTAGTTGCTGATCAGTTAAATAGATTTGAGCTCTGCAGTGTTTCTCAAGCAGACCTTAGACACAGCAAGCGCAAAATGCTCCGAACCTACTTAGACTAAAGGGCAATTTCAAAAAGTAAAGAGACAATAATGCAAAAAGATTCTTTTAAAACGTAATGTCGCATCAAGATGGTGACAATAAACCCTTTTCCTTTGACTTCTGCGTTGGAGGCCTGTTTTCTGCTGAAACACCTTTGTGTATGTGTGCTCACGTCGGAGCACCTTTTGAAAGACCACTGAACTGAAACCTCGAGCCTGCAACTTACAAGAGTATTACTCCTGTAAAATGTCTGAGACATTTCTATTTGACAGTTTCTTCCTTTCTTTTGGCATTTCTAATTTGAACCAACTGAAGCAGGTGTCACTCTCCGCCAATCCCGAGTCTCACTCTGGCTTTTCATTACAGGCTCCCAGATCGCACTGAGGTGTGAGATAAATTGGTTATGTCTAAAGTCAAATTATATCCAGGTCTTTGCAATTCAATTCACTTATCGAAAAGAGGAGGAGGAAAAAAACTACTAAAAAAGGAATGTTCCAAGTTGCCGCTTTTGCTAAAAGACAGATTCACAAAGGAGGAAACTCGCTACAGATTGCCTGCCAATTTTTGGTCTAGACATGAGCGGGGGAGTTCTTTCACTGCCATTCATGTAATGCTTGACAGAAAAAGGAATGGTTTCAAAATAGAAAAGTCAAGTCCCTCTCAGCAATTATTTGACAACTCTAAAGCTGCTATCAATGCTATGAAACCTGCAGGCCCATGTGGAGTGGCATTGTAATTTTCTAGTTGTATTATTTAAGCACTTTGACTAAACACACACACATATTGTGCATTTTATTGTGCAATTATATAATGCGGGTTTTCCTGGAGTTCCACTATTGCTACACTGTCTTTGCATACTGTGACCCAGATTAGATTGAATAAGACTGTTTGTCCTAGAGGTGTTGCTTTGTTCTCATCTGTTTCTTTAAATTTGAGAGATATAATATTCTATGTAGTAATATCAGTGAACTTACAATGCAATTGGAAATTATATAGCTAATATAATTTCTGGTGGTTGAATTCATTTCATGCCTGAGGAAGTGAGAAGGAAATACAAATACACAAACTTGTTCAGGTTCACATTTCATGCATGATGCTCATGTATACCTCAACGCTTCCTTGTCTATATGCATTTGTGACACTGTTGTAGCCTTGTGTCAGTCACAGCAGTGGACAAACCCCACAGGAAACATTGTAGTTCATCTACCCAATCCCACAATTACACGTCAAGCATACTACAGGGATCATCTAATAATTTGTATTATTAGTAATATCATCAACTATTGATTCGACAAGGAGAAATTTACAATTGATCACATTTCCACAATTATTATTATGGTAAGAACCAAAAAAGGTTCACATAGGGAATTCCACCAAAAAAAGCATGAAAAAAAATCCTTCAAAATCATTATTAATAGCTTTAATGAGAAACATCCACAACAGTACGTTTAGTAGAAACGTTTCCTCTTTAATTTACATTGAAATATTTTGATTCATTAGTCAGATTCTTCACAGCATTTTACTGAATAAATGCTGTGATTGATCAGAGAAAGACAATTGCATCTTAAACAAACTGTGAAGTCACAGATTACTTTCAGATCACTAAAGATCACATCTGCACAGATGTTTCAGTCCTGACAGTCTAAATATGAGACAGATCACTGATTAAATGTCTCTCTTATATTTATTGAATGTTTAATGTTTGTATTTATAGTTTAATAAGCAAACTGACACGATGACAGCTTTTCTTCCTAATTTCACCTAGTTTCATGTGAAATACATGAATCATATGGATGTTAAACTAAATTGTCGCAGGTTTGGACAGCTTGAAACCAGTGTAGTTTAGCAAAGCTCCGATCGTTGGACCCAGTGAGGGACGACAGGCAGGAGCTGGCTGAGTGGACAGAGGTCCACTCCCCTCGTGGGCCGCACTAATATTATAATTTCATTCCAAGGTGGGGGCCGCAAAATATTGTCCTGCGGGCATCAATTGGCCCGCGGACCACAAGTCTGAGACCCCCTGTGTTAGATGGCACCCAGCGGTAGCTCTTTGTAAGTCGCTTTGGATAAAAGCTTGTAATACTATCTACTCCATGATAGCATGACATGACTTGATTAATCAGATGAAGTGTATGATTAATGCTCCCTCCACATTAAAATGCTTTAGTTAGCTCTGCTATTGTATTATTAGTGGCCAGATATATAATGCAGTATTTGTTGTAACAAACATTTAATCCATGGCGAACAAAGACAACAACACATAGAACACAGAACACAAAAACAAGTCATATTACTACACAATCCTGACATGTAATTGTGCCAAGTGAGCGGGAATAAAGAATGGCCAGAAAGGGAATGTGTGCAAACGTTCTGTCTCTCACTGCTGCAGGAAAATCTAGTGAACATTACTCTGCACTGCCCTGCACAGCTGATGTTTTACTTTTTTAACTGCAAGCCGTGTTTCTCTTCTGTGTGCCTATTAGCCACGGGGGCAACTGTCTCAGGAGAGCAAGTGGAGATAAGCTGACACTGAACATATCCCTCCAGTTCATGACTCATGACGTGCTCACGCTCACGGCCTTCAATGAGTTGCGGGACTGAGCAGTCCCTAAAAGGATTTAGTAAATGATTGAGTCGAGCCTAAAGGGGGTGAGGGGACAGGACAGAGGGTCAGCAGGAAGACACGACTTCCGGCAGCAGAATGCTTTCTGTACAGCCAACCCAAAGGCTGTCATCTATTGTCAAGGCCAGTGCAGCCTATTGACAGGGCCATCGATTCCCTGATTAATGGACCTCTCCACCATTGGCATTCACCGCTGCCGACATCATTTTAATGTGTGCGTGATCAATAGCTTCATCAACACTGAGAATATCATGCCGTCTGGCTATGGGGGATTTGTCTGGGCATACGTTCCCATCGCACGGATCGTGGTGACGGCCAACAAGGCATAGAGTAGGTACACTGTGCAGAAAGACCCATCACAACGTCTTCATGTGTAAAATCTCTGTTGCAGCTGGTAAAGGTGAGAATAATCTGAACAGGTAATTAATCTAGAATAGATCTATTATATATCTTGTTGGTTTTTTTCCACTGAACGTCTGACTAATTTGACTAAGACATTTTAATATGCAAGCAGCGATGTGATTAACAGTAACAGTAGATTACAACAATCGGTAATCTAGAAAACCAAATAGTCCTAAATGCAACGACCATCCAAAGCATCCTCTACCATTCTACATGTTTCTATTAGAATTTTAATTAAGAATTTAGTGATGATTGCAGGTATAATTAAAATCCTTTTTTGCAGCTATTTTCAAAATGTTATTTTTCGCAACTTCTAGGAGGAAGGATACTGTATGTGCTTGTCTTCGCAGAAATCACAGGAATATTTTAATTATTCAACAAGCGAGAGATACAGTTAAAAAATGTCAGTATGCCAACCAACACAGAGGAAGGAGCTGAGATTGTAATAATAAAAAAAAAACTAGCCAAAACATGTGGACTCATATTCAGACCTGAAGGCTTTCTATCAATATTTTATAGCCAGCAGGAGCAGACTGGGTCACATATAGAGAATTTCAACTAAGTCGCTTTGACAGAGGGAAAACCAGGGAAACACTAGATAATTGTCTTCTTAAAGCAATGGTCAAACTGTCCTCCCGGCCCCACCTCCACTCCTGAACTTCCCGTGACATCTAGTAATGTTCAACAACCATTGAAACAGAGAGACGGGATAATGTTTGCAGGTACAGCTTCTTAAAGTGCAGCACTGTGACATTTTTGTAGTGTTTATTGCTCCTGTAGCCTTCAACAACTCACATGGCTATTTGAAATTCCCATTATAAAAATTCCAAAGGATTTTCACTGGCTAAAAATATAAGGAGACACACGTGAGATTATGGCACTGACCTTCAGTGCTTCATGATTTTTATTTTTTTTAATGAGAAAAGAGCATGTTAATATTGTGTAGCATTTATGTAATCTGGCTAAAACTAAAAGATGAGTTTGCCACTAAAGTTGTTTTTAAACGGGTTACGCAGTTATGCACAAAAATATTCACAAATAAATAAACAACTACTCTCTTATTAAAGAGTTGTTTTATACACACCTGCCAACCTTTACCGGTAACCATCTTATGCCATGTAGCATGTACTGCGAAAAAAATCTTTACAGTAGCTCAGCATAAACTGCCAGGAAAGGGTTTAACCTAATCCAGACCATTCTGGGGGTGAAGCACGCGCTGGCAACGCACAATCAGAAACCATTTGGCCTTCAATATTATGAACTTTGGATTGACACAAACGTGGCCTCTGAAGCTGAAAGAAACTAACATGTTGTGTACTGTATGTGTGAGTCTTCCTGGCATAGCCTCCATAAAAAAAAGAAAAGAAAAAGACCTGGAGCAGAGAGTCTTTAATTGGGCTACTAATTTTAATCTTCTTAGTTTTCTAGTATTTTGATGACCACAATGACTTTAAGCACCATGGAAATTAAATATGAACATATAACAGCGGCTCTTTAACACCGCTGTGAACAAATGTAACAGTTTAATATCTGGACTCCCACTCATGTAGACGACACTGAAGTACTTGTTCAACACTTCACGCTCACTGTCAACATTCAATTATAATAATAGAAAACATAATTGAGTTGAAATGTTGCTGCAGTGAAACATTTTTAGGACATGGTTACTCAGCTTTTTACTCAACATCATGTTTGAATCCAAATCAAACATGAACCCTGATGTCAAATCATCAAAACTAGACATGTGAGATCACATCTTGGGCAGAGAACAATATTTTCTGCACACAGATGCCCACCACAGCACCATACATCACAGACAACATGCTAGTTTGCAACAGGCCAGCTCAGGCCGTGAGCTGCGCTGCTGGGTTGACAAATGAGCAACTAAAGAGTTTGAATGTGCAAATGAATGATCCTGATGTTTGCCCAGGACTGTAATAAAACACTGTCAGTTCTAATGCTGTTATCATTCTGCCATGTGAGCTTTCATTTCAATACCAACATCTGGATACTGGTTTCATTTGTAAGCAGAGTCACCACTAGCTAAACTAAACTGTTGAAAGGTGAACAGATCTTGATTAAAACATTGTCCTAATGCAGGAAAAAATACAATTTCCATGGAAACAACACCATTCAAAAGCTATGTTTGAAGGCTGGATCATGTGCATCAGTGTGTGCTGTTTATTTTTAATACCTTTTAAATATTGCTTCACTTGTAATATTTGAATCCTGTGTAGATGTAATGTATTTTAACAAATACAATAATTCTAATATCTGTGTGCGCCTTAGTGTGTCTGTGTGCTGCCGTTGGATTTATCCTTATTAACCTGTCACGCGATTAAACGCCATCATCCATCGTGATAACATTTCCGCGCTGATTCTAGCTGTCCTGTGATTTATATGTGATTAAAGAGACAAACCCAAACTGACAGGAAGCACAGTTACACAAGAAATTTCCTAAATTCCCCCTTGCTATTTGTTTTAGGATTTCTGTGGTTGTGCAGATGCTGAAATCCCTCACGGCTTGTTTCAGTGCACTACGCCACACAGATGAATATTGTTCTGTAAAACTTTTTGTTTTGCAGCTTTTTGTCAGCCTTTGATTTGAGGCAGTGGGGCTTTTTCTGCTTCCCCTGGGGTTTGATATTATCCCAAATTACACTTGCCTTCAAATATCAGTTGTTAAAGGTATCAAGGAATTTCACTTTTTGCCAGTTTAAATCCTACTCGCTCTCTGCACTTAATCCCAAGTGTGCTTGTGGTTCTACCCTTTCATATCTCTTTTTGAAGGCAGCCTATGGTGGGAAGCCAACTTGGTTCCCATTCATAGAAAGCTTTTGAAGCACAAAGAGAGGCTCCCTTGAAGCGACCAGGATTGTTGAATTGAGTAGTGGTAGAGGCCTGTGCCCGAGGCCATTCCTCTGAACAGCTCTCATCTCTGGCTTTTAGAGAGACAGGGTGACGGGACACTTCCAGGCGACAACTGTGTGCTTTAAGAGTGGGAAGGGGCCTGAGAGAGACAGCAATACCTCACCTATTAAGACATCGCTCTCCATTCTTCAATGTAACATGTATTTCCTCCATTCCCTGGAACTGGCCGCATTCACTTTCATGTCCTATATTGCTTCACAAGTATTACAAAGTGAAAAGTGCATTCATATTATTAACAATCTAACCCAGGAACGATTTGCTAACTGAAAAACAACAGTTATAAAACAACACTTATTTACCCACAACCTAAATTTTCACCACTGAGTTGCATAGTTTCAGACAAACCTCAGCTTCAGAAAGCTACGGTTTACTACTGGAGTATCACATTAGTCTTCGCTTCCTCAATTTAAACATTCAGTAGTATATGTTTAGAAACTGTTTTTCCAGTTGACACTTGCTCCTAATTAATTATGGTTTATAAAGCATCAGCGTTTAGTTGCTTCTTCAGTTAATTATGAGACTTCTTTATTTTTGCAAAGCAGTATTTGGTCTTATTGCATAATGTTCCTTTGGTGGGATTCACATGAACATAAATGAAAGAAAGAAAACAGAAAATATTTTAAAAAATAATTGGCTCTCAGGTGGTTAATATAAATACCCTGCATGTGGGACCATGATATGTTTCAAGTGAAACACACCTTCACAGTAAAACTGAAAACCTGTTCCTCTTGTATTTCTTTAGCTGTGAAGTCAGGAACCCCTGACCAACATCTTCATTTGTGTTTAGGCGCAGTAGATAAAAGACAATTAAATGAAACATTTTTGCTATGCTTGCGTAGGCAGTGAGGCAACCACTGCTCCACGAAATATGCAGCATTCACTGTCCTTTTTCCACGCTATATCACGTGCTCCATGCTTGCCCATCATTGCAACATCCTGAATCACACCGGGACCCACAGCACAAGCTGTAACACTATGGGCAGTAAAATATTTAGTTATTTTGCTCTGTCAGTAGTCTGCCAGCTATGTGTCAAAGTCTGACCTAGTTCTTGTGCATTTTCATTTATGTCTGTAGCAAGTCGATACAGCATAGTACTACCAACCCTGAAAGTGTCAAAGTCTGGCTCACCTCGGTGGCCAGGGTTACAATTTAAAACACTGTCATCCATGTTCTTATGGCTACCTCCTCTGTCCATTAACTCAAACACATAATACACACAGCTCCATACAATCATTAGTTTGAAGGGTGAGACATAATATTACATCAAGTATGAGAGACACCAGGTACTGTAGGTAAGACACAGTGGCTCACAGATTAATCAAAGGTTTTGCATCCCATTACCTGACCTGTCAGGTAATGGGATGCAAGTGCACTTGTCAGCTTTGATGTCTTAACTGTCATGTAACCTGTAAACCATAATCAGGGCAGGGGATTAGAGAAAACAGAGTTCCCTAGGTGGAATACTCCTGGTGAACTCAGATTACTCCATGTATTATATGTGTAACCAAGCTTCTCATCTGCATTTTACAAAAGCGCATGTGCAGGACAAAGGCTGCAGACACTCCACCTTACTACGTTCTGCAGAGAGGAGCAGGTGGGAGGAGAGATCATCACATGGAGCAATGTTGCCTCATTTTAAATATTGTTCTCCGAAAATCTAATCAGACTAAAAGAGGAACCAAAACAGAGTGCTCTTCACTCACTTTCACTGTTGTTCTTAATTCAGTTTCTGCTATAAAAAGAAGCTCTGGCTGTGTGTCCGACAGCCCCCACCCCTCCAAAAAATAAAGTCTGTTCCTGTACAGTTAAATTCTGTGAACCATGCTTCCAAAATAAGTCCAAGGTAAAACTAAAATTAACCCAGTGAGAAAGTTATTCTCAAGTAGAAAACACACAGGACAATTGCAAATCTTCTGAGAAGTGGACTTTCCAACACATATTCACCCCAACTGCAGACCATGCAATACATTAACAGGTAACAAACATCTGAGAGTTGCCAGGAGAAAGCCACGTCTGATTAAAACACAACAGAAAAGTAGGACACAAAACTGCATCTGAAAAAATCATTAGACGTCTGCAACAGTTTACTATGAGCAAATAAGATCAAAATGAAATTTGTCTGCCCCAAATGTCCAGCACAGTGTTTCTGTTGCCTTTCTGCAGAAAAGCCTTAAACACAGAGGTGGGTACTTAAGTGATGGTTTGGGCTTGAGATCAAGTGTTCTAGAAGTAACTGTGAGGTCGGATTATCTCACATCAGTACATCTGCATTAGAATGGTTTTGGAATGACCTAGTAAAGTCCAGACCTCAAGCCAAAAGACCTCAAGTCGAAACTCCTCTCCAACAACTGGAGGACTGATAGTCATAGAAGAAACAATGATTGCTAAAGGTGGTTCTATAAGCTGCTGAATCATCAGGGGAACTTTGTAATGCTCTCATACTTTTCAGCTTCAATTTGTTAAACAGCACAGTTAAATAGGTTAGATGGTGTTCATCTGAGGTCGTACATGCCTAACATTAAATTCCCGTATGGTCATGAAACAGAACTATGAAAACTTAAAAGGCTCTGAACCAACTTATAACTTTTCTTTCTTTAGACATTTTCAGTTCCTGCTAAAGCTACGTGATTCATACAGCCCACTTTTTATCGGGCAGGGTTAACTGTGCTCAGCCTGCACCAGCTGACTCATACTGCTCTGGTTTTCTTTTACTATAACCAGCAATGTCTCTTCTTTAATATTACAACTCTTGCTAACACGACAGAGATGCTGCGGTTAGATAATTCAGTTTGCTTCCTCATCAGGTGATGTAACAGTACTGTATGTACAGCAGTACAGCGTGTAAAGCTACACATGAAGCTGTTCCTTTTAATTCCCACGTGTCTCACTCTGGCTCTATTCCAACATAGAGTAATTTCTGCTATAGTCAGTGACTGCCTGCAGGAAAGGATCTTTAAGATGTGAGCATGCGATGAATGAGGTTGGGAGGGATCCATAGTTTCCATTAAGAGTAATTTCTTTTCTGATGTTTTGCTGAGTGAAGATGCAATCCTTCCAAGTGGTCCATTATGACAAAGATAACGGCAAACTGTTAAACCTAAATAGTGGAATATAAGGAATGTGTTGGTTTTGCTGGCAACAGAAATGCATAGCTTGGCTTTTAATATTACACATGTCCAGTAATAGTTCTAGTTAACACTGTTCAATGGAGCACTGTGCTGTTACTTTCCATGAAGTCAAAGTTCAGTTTTATTCTAATGCATTTATTTTATTTTACCAGGTATGTAAATTACACTACAATTATGAACCCTGCTTACTAAAACTTATGCTCCTGTACAAACAAAACTATGGCTTGTTCTTCTTCTTCACGTGTCTGTGTGACTGGATTTTCTTCTGGTACCTTGGCGTCCCCTCTTATCTAAAGACATTTCTGGTTTGTAGTTCATTTAATATCCAATTTCTTCTCTGTAGTTCTGTGTGTTGTCAGTATTCCTGTTTCTAGTTTGTGTGTGTGTATGTGTGTCTCTCTCTCTCTCTCTCTCTCTCCCTGTTTGTCCCTTTTCACTCTCTCTCATCTGACCACGCCCCCACTCGCTGTTGTCCACAATCTTGTCAGTCACTCATCTGGTCACGGCACCGCTCTCAGATGCTGCGCTGTGAGTCTACAGCTGCAGTTACTTTAGCAATCAGATTCTCTTTCGTATATTATATGTATCTGTTGTCTCCTTGTACTCTGCTCATTCTATGCATGAGACTACCTGAGGTTCTGTTCTGCCCTTCTGATGCACTGATATGTTTTCCAATTGTCCTGTCTTTTGGTTCCAGAGATTTCTAGCTGTACCCTGTTATCTTTGTTATAGTATAGTTTTCTGCAGTTAGCTTTTCAGTTACTGGTTTTACTCCTAGTGTTATTTATTTAAAGCTCTAGAAAAAAAATAAGAGACCACTGCAGAATATGTCTTTCTGATTTGGGTATTTAAAACTAACATAACTCCAAAATACATAGTGTATGAATCTAGAGCGTTTATTTGCACGTTGTGATTGTGTTGATGTGGTCAGTTAACAGAGGGGGTTGTTAATCAGTGTTAATAACGGTGTTAACAGTGTTTTTTGACTGCTTTTTAGTAGTTTTGCATTTAATTATGGTCAGTGTCACTACTGGCAGCATGAGGTGATACCTGGACTTTAAAGAGTGCACATTAGTAGAAGAAGTTTGCTGTGTCTTCCAGTGCAGTCTCAAGAGGAGATTCCAGGAGATGGGACAGTAACTCCAGAGAACTGGACAGGGCTGTCGGAAGTCCTTAACCACAAAAAAGTGTAAAGGTTACAGTTGTTCCATATTATTATGGAGTCATTATGTCAGGGTGTGACTTAAATTTACTGATTTCTTTTAGCTTTTATCGATAGTCCTGACTTTGCAACGAAATTGCAGTAAAAGAAATAAAGTTAGTTACACACCAAACTGTAGATTTCTTAAAAAGATTTTTCCCTTTCAACAGAGCTGAATTATAAAGCAGTGGTTGATTTCACATTAATAACATTAATGTCATAGCTTATTGGTTGCCAGCTATTAGGTCTAATGGCTGCATGACATGGTTTATACGCCTTAATTATAGTTAGATTATTGCCTCCCTCGGCTGTTTGGCGGGAAAGCCAGGGGTGTGGAAGAGCGCCGTCAGCTCTTTCTGCCCCAAGTCCCTGAATCGCAACTTTACTGGCTGTTAAGTGTAACATACGGAAAGCTACTCGCCTTGCATGTGCTTCTCCCACAACAATAAAATCAAAGGTATTCTCAGAAGACCAAGACTATGCCCATCACAAGCTCTGAGTGGCTTGCTGTAACACACATCAGTAATTGTGCTTATGACAGTGTGACAAAAAATGAAGCAATTTAAGCGTCTGTTAAATAGTCAGCATTAGGGTGTCTGCCTAATTACAAGATTATTATGTACCAGATCATACCAGATGATTATAAACACTGAACATAGCTGGTTATCAGTAAATACAGGTCGTTTGTATGTTTATCCATTAAGGAAGTTTCAACAAAACAAATGCTAGATTAATTGACTCCATTTCCATACAGTAGATGTTATATTGCAGCTAGACCTTGGTTAGGGAAGGGAGGGAGAGCATGATGTGACACACACCTGCACAATATCAGCAAAAGGCTTGTATGTATTTAAGGTTAATTCCTTTCCTTAGGGACCATTAGTAACAACCTTTCAGAAGTACTGATTGAAAGTAGAGGTGGACTGCATATCAACAGGAAGTAGCATTCGAAGAGTTTTGGCAGCCTAAGAGGGAGGTGGTGAAGAGAGGTGGTACTAAATGAATGATAGAAAAGAGGAGAAAAAAGCAAAGGAAGCCACTAAAAAGTGCTAATTAATATACTTAAACTGAGTAAAAGAAAGGAGGACATGGAGAAGAAGCAATGAGTTAATGAGATCATCTAGCACACAGGATGTCTCACATTTCACACTTTCCTCAAAAAAAGTGGAGGAACGGACTAAATCAAAACTAAATTAAAAGTAACGAGTTTTTCTTTCATCTATCTAGAAGTTTATTCACTGAGAAAGATGCAAAACAGCTGAGACTAAGTATGACAATGCAGCAGCATATCCACGTTCACCAAAAGGTGAGATGGAACTGCACAGCTGGCATTTGCTCAAAACTGTGCTACTTATCTTAGAAATATACTGTAACTGTAGTAGATGTTCAATGCAGAAAAAAAGAACACAGCTTCACAGCTAGACAATCTGTTGATTTGGGTCAGAGCAAGGTTGCTTCTCACAAAAAAACTAACCACTCCAGAATTCATTTGGTACTATACCAAGACCACATCCAGCAGTACAGGGCTCAGTGTAGTTCTTGTGGTCTGCTTACAAATGCATCTGCTGTATTCAGAGCTGCTCATACAAACCACAACCTGAGTTCAATTCAGCCAGACAAAAAAGGTAGGTGAACACTGAAGCTGATTCTTAAACCCAAGATGCGTACCACAACAAAACAGGAGTTCTGAGGCATTAAAAACTATCACTATATTTATTGGTATTGTGATAATGTGACTGTGGTGTTATTGGTTTTAGATCATATGGTCCAATAGGAGAAAATGCAGGTATGAGGAAGAGGGTAAACACGTGTTTCTCCTGTCACCATCAGTAAGCAAGTGTGTAAGGGTTGTCTGAATGCCCACTGAACCATTAAGCTAAGTATGTTTTAATAATGTAAACATGTTTGCATTAGATATATCTGAATTCCAAACACCCTGAGAAGATATTAAATCATTGATGGTATTAGCCATTCAACATTTAATGAAAGGACATTTCTTAGCTGTTTTCTGGCTGTTTGATCATTGCATGTCCTTCCTGTCTGTCATGTTAATTTTTTTATATTTAATATAACACTACTAGCTCGTCTTAAGATATGTTCACTGAAGATTTTAATGTCATTGAAGAAATTAAAGAGCTGCAACTCAGCCTTTACTTCACCGTCAGAAAAAGAAATAACAGAATGAAGACATCCACAGCTCCAGACTGAATCTCCTGCGCTGTGTCACAGCAAAAAAAAGGTAAAATATCACCCCAGCAGGAGAAAGGGATTCAAACACCACACACACTTTCTAAAGAAGAAAGAGTTTGGAGTGTATTGGTTCATCTATCAACAACATCCCTCTCTTTAAGCTAGAGGAAAACCATCAGTCACATTTTTAAACAATTGTCTCTCCATCTTTCTCATCCAGTGCCAGCAGAATGACTTTACTTCAAATGTCTAGAGAGAAATCTGTGGAGAGAGCTGGATTTCTACGTTCCATCTTAGAAAATAGCTGGACAGGAAGTCTCTAAGGTTTTACTTCAAGAAACGGGTCCCTCTGTCCCTCTGCGGTGTGATGTTAAATTCTGAGAACTGAGGTAACTGTAACAGCTGGCACAAAGAACGTGTCGACATATTGATGATGTGGTGGCACACTAGAAGGCATTGATTAGAGGAGTGTGAAAAGAGACTTTTTACACAGAAAAGTGGCATGTGTTATCAAGGTTATCCCATTGCTTTCTGTCACTTGATGGTGTACACAAATACCCCAATATATTCCAACATACAGTCACCAACATTATTTCTATTGACAAGGAAAATGTGGTAATAGTATCCCATCTCTCAGGAGTATAAACTACTTCTGCGTCTACCCTGTGTGGGTAAACAGTGGTGGAAAACAGTAATGCATGCAGTAAATCTATGACAGACTACCGCCTTTACATCATCCCTCTGAAATTTGTCTAGCTAGATCCATTATGCAAACAGTATTTTTCAAAACAGTCAATACTAGGTTTGCTGGCAAATACAGCACAATTGCAAAGCATCGAGGAGTGTTCTCCAAACTTTGGCACAAAATTATTTAAGCATTCAACAAAAAGTGTAAAATCTTTGACATGCTCACTAAATGCTGAGGATAAATACCAGTGTGTAATGTCTGTCAGCAAACACAGAACAAGACTAAAGCTACAGTGAGATAACCTAATATCCACATACTAGCTTTTTCTGACATTGGTTGTCAGAATGTTTAGTATAAGGATGTCATAACAGACATAATTGATCCAGTGTTGTACAGTAAACTTGATTAAGTAAAATAAATAAATGATATTTTCATTATGATTACGGCTTCCAATGACAATAAAAAGAAAGAAAGAAAACCATTATGTCACATCCCAATTCACAAGGACGCTTTTGTTTTGTCTCACCTTTCACCGAAAGACCAAACAATCTCAGACAGATTTTTTACATGAAAAGCTAAAAACAAGTGTCTACACCACAAGATAGACCACTAGCTACAAGGCCTATTAATAGCCTGTTAGCCTACCCGAGAAGACAAACATAAAGAGCTCACCAACACAGTAGGTAAGTGGTCACAAGTCACAAGTCCTGCATGGCAATGGACACAGCCCCTTTTAACACGCACAGTGTGAAGTGCAGGAATTTGAGGGTTTGCTGCCTTGTTTTACAATTGACCACGCGCCTGCAGAAGAAGAGACAAGTAAGGTTAAAATATACATTAGATTCCAAGTAGATAAAAGCAAACGGTTAGGTTAAATGTCAGTTCAGATTAAGTTCAGCTGAAATGCACTTTCCAATATTGATTTTCCAAAGTTATTAACTAGTGTAAATAATCCCAATCAATACAGAATTTATTATGATTTGACATTGTAAACTACTAGTAACAACATGAGCTATAGTGAAATATTAGTTATATAATATTTCTTGAGTTAATGATATAACATCCAAGAATACATTTTATAAAATGTGTGGTCAGTAGAGGAGGGGCAAAGGGGAACAAACTAATAAGAAGATTTTAACAGAACATGCTGTTATCGTTGTATTTTTCTTGTGAGCTATTGATCATTTTCCCTTCTTTGACCTCAAAATATACTTGGCATTCCACCTGTGACTAAGCTGCAAATGGATACTGCTTGCTGCAACATTGTACCAGATCACAAGTTAAAAAGCATGAAGACCACAGCTGAACAGTTGGCATTGCATTTCTGCTTTACTATAGCATACATCATATACGTCACATATGTTATAAACCATAACTAACGCACAGCTCTTTGTGTATGTTTGCTTTGTAGAGCTCTTAATGGTTTAGTCTCTCCTTTCTACCTGGCAACTACCACACATTTTGTGTTTGTGTTAAATTTGGTTAGGAGAAAAAAGCAGATACAGCACTACAAACAACTACGTTCATTGTGGTAAAAAACGAATGCAGGGCTAAAATGCTAAAACATGCTGCCTATGGCACTGAGCAATTCAAAATCTTGCTAATATAATATATATATTTGTGACAGTTCTTGTTGTGGTGGAAGGTGCGGACCGGTACCGGTCCCTGGGTCATTGGGTACCGGGCCACACAGAAAGAATAAATAACTTACATTACTTATATTTTATTTATTTCGGAATCAGAAAGATGTTTTATTTTGAAAAATTGCCGGATTCTCTGTTCCATCCGTCTATTTCGCTCTTGACGCAGGCCGAGGCGCACTTCTCGGTCACGTGATCGGTTACCGCTAAAATGAACCCTAGCAAAATGAGTAAAAAACAAACGTCTTTGGAAAGTTTCTTTGCCAAGGGGAAAAGGCCCAGCCAGGAGACAGA
>JAUMHF010000012.1:24381665-24397292 GCA_032359275.1 Microctenopoma steveboyesi
TAGCGCCTTATATGTAAGGAGAAGGATTTTAAACTCTATTCTAGATTTAACAGGAAGCCAATGGAGAGAAGCTAATGCAGGAGAAATAAGATCTCTCTTGTTAATTTATTCTTTGGCTTTTAATCTCAGCGAGACTTAGTTTCTCTTGTTAGTTATTTAATTAATCACTTTACTTTACTTTTTCTTTCATTTGGCTTTTATTTATATTATATTTTATGTAATTTTATTATGTATTCCGAATGTACAGCAATTTGTGTCCGCTGTGGTTGTTTTAAGGGCTTAATAAATAAAGGTGATGATGATGATGATGATGATGATGAATTCCAGTCAGAACTCTGGCTGCAGCATTCTGGGTTAACTGGAGGCTTTTTAATGAGAATAAAACCATAAACCCTGCCCCAACTGCCCTACCAACAGAATCACTGTCAAATAAAATAGAGTTGATACTTTCAGGACAGTTCTAGACACATCACATAATAACAAAATAACATGAAGGTGATAAAATGCTGCCATATTATAGGGATGTGCATCTTTAAATTTTCGTGAAGTGTGTGACTGCTAGGGAAAAACTTTTAGTTTTGAACATTTATATTTGCATAAAATGTGCAAATAGTGGCAGGGTCTGGAGCCAAAATTAAGCCACTTCTGTCAGTATGCCACAGGGCAGTTACTAAAGCATGCCTTGTCTTTTAAATATCAGTGTACTGATGCATACAAAACAGCAAGCAAAGTGTTTTTTAATACTATTTGGACACATATCCATTGTATTTTCAAATTCAAATTATTATATAAAATCTATAATTAAAATAAAATAGAAAATAAATGTAAAATACAGTATAAGGCTTTAGTCTCTCTCTCTCTTTCTCTCTCTGCATGAAGCTGTACAAAGGTTGTGTTGTAAACAGTAAAATACCTCATTCCAGTGTTGAAGTAACTGTATCTGCTCTTCTATCAATAGCATGGTCTGAGACCAACCTCAAAGGTCATGAGTTGAGTCAGATCGTGCAGGCCCCGGCAGGCCTTAGCGTCGGCTTTACAGTAGGCCACCAGGAAACTGTATACTGAGCTCCACTGCTGATCAATGCCTTTTCAGTGTGCCCCTATCCAGCACACAAACCACATGTGGGCATCCAGCTGCCTGCCCCAATCCATAACACTCTGTTTCTGTATTTACAGCAAATGAAACATTCAGACAGAAAGACGGCTGGCATCGATTGGCTTGTGGGTACACTATTTTGAGTGGCATTTCATAAATGGAGCCGCCTCGTGAAATAGTAATGAGCTGATGGCGATTAGCATTCAACTTTAATACGGCACAATTGATTAGATATTTAAATTTCACTTGGTCAAGGTTAAATATTGAAGACGAGCATATGAAAATCCCACAAACAATAAACAAACTACTGGAGGTTTAGCTTTTTGCAGTATTTACTGGTCAATAAAAACAATGCCATATATTGAACCTCCTCGCTGATGGATCCCTGTAAAAACAAACATGTAGCAATTAACTTAGGTTAGTTTTCCTTGAGAGCAGCTGTGTCTGAAGTTGAAGTGGAAGCAAACGCCCTTTAAGTTTTTGGTTAGTATGTAAAGAAATAGATAGAATATAAATATATAGCTGAATTACAAGTGAAAGGATTTATCCATGTTTTTAACACCTTACCTAAAGAAACACACACACACACACACACACACACACACAGAGCGTGCAGCAGGTACACACTCAGTATTCCAGCCCTAGCATGCAGAGAGAGATGACGCCTGTACAAGCTTTTAGGTGATGTCCATGTCACTTAGATGACCAGTATCTGTGGGCAAGCATTTCCTTGAAGTATGGGAATGGTTGTCTCAGAAAAATCTGATTAGTCACTGCTGACAATGCAGAGACAAGGAAATTAGTTTCCTGTGCATATCATTAAACAAAAATCAATATGACAAATGTGGTGGGCGCCCAGGCTATTTATTGAGACGGATCTAAGGTCAAAGCGGGCTCTCTTTGCATTGGTCTCTTGTTGTTGCATTTAATTTGTTCCGAGACCGAAAAAAGTAACGAGTTCAGAAAGAGGTGCATCCTTTTCCTCTTCTTACAATATGACTAAACACCACCAATAATTCAAAGATGCACTTTAATTACCTGAAAATTAACTAGCTCATGAGAAAATACAAGTGGCACTTTGAGTTGAGACCCCCTCAAACTTGTCTCTTTCATGCTCTCATTGTGTGCCGGGATTTGAATTCAAGACTCACACCACAATGTTGCAAGACATTACAGTTTTAAGAGATGTGAAGACATGGAAGGCACTAATGCCACTTATGATATTCACAACACAAATAGTCAACAAATAACATAATAATAATTTCTGTGGAGGAGGAATACATACTGATATACTATACGTCATCTCAGATATCAAGATATCATAGTCAAGACCGGGGAGCTCTGTCAGAAAGACTGCTGACTATAATAGAGAGCTTGTTATTGGAAAAGGGAAAGAGTTCATCCTAAAGATTAATTGCTTTGAGAGAAAGGCACCATGTTTCTGAGTTCAATGTATGACATTTGGAGCCAACAGGGGGGTGAACTTCATTATAAGGATTTATGAAAATGATTCAGGTAGAAAATTCCCTTCACCTCCCTATTATGAATTATAGCTTAAAAAGCAAATTGAATTAAGTGTTGCATTTTTCTCTCTAATTAGGATGTCCATATTATTTCTTTTAAGAAAGGGACTGGAGCCGAATAAAAGATGCAGAACACAAAGAACTGTAACCTAACCAAATGGAAAACGAATCAGCTTTGTACTGGTGTCCCTTTGTTGTTTTAATAATACCGCATAATTGAAGAAGGAAGCTCAGACCATAGAGCTGTTCTTCTCAGCACAGACTTGTTTGTTTCTGTAAAGCCAGCTTTGGCCATTAGCACACAGGGGAGATGAAGAGCTATTGAACCATTATTGATTGCACACTAGGAAAGTCTGGTGATTTACAGTGCTGTTTTTTGAAGCATATTTTTTACACTTAAATAAGTCTGAATTCATTTGAATAATATATTAATTTAGGGCTGCAACAACGAAGCGATTTAATCGTTTGCTAAAGAATTTCATAAATGATGCTAGCAGAGTTCAGCGCCTCATAGACACGGTGGAACAACAAAAAAAAAGGCACGGGAGAACCACAGCAACGATTCAGAACCTGAAACGCAAACATGTTGGAGTGTTTGATCAGGATTCGATTCATTAAAATATTATTAATCAATTAGTAAAATCGTTAGTTGCAGCGCTATGTTAATAAAAAAAAAGCCTAATTTACGGGCTTTGAGTACTGCTGTGTGTATCCTGGTAAAAAAATAGAGAAATATAGAATTTTGTAAGTAGAAAAATGCTCACACACATGTTCTACACTGACCAAGCACTCTAGTCTCTTAAAACTGTCAAAGTCTTACATATTATACAGGCTCAAGCATGTTTGACCTTCATGAGCCATTAGTATGACCTCTCAAAAGTATTTGTATTTTATACAGTATGCCACATGAGTGATGGTAAAAGCATTATTTCCTACAGATGGATAATATGATAATGGTTTAAAATGTCAAAGGCCCATGCCAGCATTACTTTCTGTCAGACCCTATTCTGTGATGAAGCCAAAATTCACTTAGATACATTTCAGGCCATATTTGCCTTGATTTGCCATCTGTGCTTGTTTAGACCAAGATGAGAGATGAGAGCGTCTATAAATCTTCCTAATAATTTAAAGCGCTGGAAGGCCGGGAGGAAGCCAACATGTGAGGGTTTTGCGCGCATGCAATTGCCATTCACACGAAAGACATCACATATTCTCCTGCGTTCTTTCTGACTTGGCTGCTGTTAAATTAATATAACAGTTGATAGCTGAGTAGTCACTGATCATTTTAATTTTTCACAAGTGCAATTCGGATGAATCATTTGGAGATTAACCTATAGGGCGTTCTCTATAGTTAACCAAAAACAGAAGCTGTCTCATTGTGACTGCCTTCAGCAGACACAAAACACTGACAAAAAGCTCTGGGCTGAAAAATCCAATGGCCTCCATTTCCAAGTTACAAGGTGAGCATTGTCATGGAGACATCAGGTTTCGTATTATTCGGCTAAGCAGGCTCTGTTATTAAGGATTCTGGTTGGACGCATCATCTTGGAGAATCCTAATTAGTGTGACTTTAACAAAAGGCAGAAGATTGTGCCATCTGCCTTGCATAACGAGGATTCCTCACTAATTAAAAGCACCTAGGAGAGCAGTTAAGAAGTAATACCTGGTTAGGTTTGTAAGGTTAGGGAGATCTAATGAACATGAAAATGAGGAATACTGCTCCTATATAGTAGCAGTTCCTCTTTTATATAACCAGGCATCATCTCTTTAGGCAAACACATCTGTGCAGAACAAAACATTGTTCCTCCTTTTACGGGGCTGTTGGACACCTGCACTTTCACAAAAACAACAGATTCAAAGATTAATACTTAAGATCTGGTACCACACAGATATCTGCTAATTTAGATTTTTTTGCCAGTGAAAATGAAAAAAGAAAAAAGCTGGTACAATGTTGCAATGCTAATAAAACATCTAATTGGGTTAAAAAGCAACAGGTTACGTTTATGATTGAGTTTTATCTTCTTCTTTTAAGCATCTCAGAAACACTTTCTGTTTTAGAAATAAGGATACTATAGAGATTTCAGTAAGTTAACTTAGGAAACAAAATGAAAAAAACTAATTTAAAATTGCTAAGATTTTTTTTTCATCAACATCATAAGTCAGACCTATTTTAGTGCTCTAGGTAACATATACCAGTTTATATACATATAGCAGTGGCGCTTGGAAGTTTGTGAACCCTTTCACATTTCTGCATAAATATAAACTGTAACATCAAATTCTCAAAGTAGATTAAAACCACGTAAATGACACAAACATATTTAACTAACTCATTTATTTAGGGAGGAAAATTATACAATATTACTGTCAGTGACAGATACTACAATCTGTGTTTCAGTGGCATAAAGTTCAGTTGATAAACAGATGTCCTTACACTTCAGTATTTGCTGGTTTAATTCAGAATTCATTGTTCCATCAGTGATAGCAAGCCATTCTAGCCCAGATGCAGCAAAACCCAAACAACAATGCGACCACCGCCACGTTTCCATGTGTCATAAGACAAACGTATGTCAGATGCTTTTGATAGTTGAGGTTAAAAATTGTTACACTTGAAAAGCAAATTTGTTACAAATTAATTTGTCTCAGAGTGTTTAGTCCTGTGTGAGTGTCAGGATAAGGGAAAAGAAGAAGGGCAGCTACAGTGGGGCCACAACGGCATTCAATTTCACGCCTATTCTACCTGTGGCTAATAGGATAAAAGAGGGGAAATAAATCGAATCATTGCGTATTTTGCTGATAATTTCAATCCACGAGTATGTGCTACACTGGTGTAAGTGCACTGACTGTAAACCAAATCCATTTACATATTGCCATAACTATTAAAATATTATAATAAGAGCAGCCATGTTCAAAGGCACTTTTCTTTGAGTTATTTTTGTCTGGCTCAAAGCTACATGGATTGCAGTGTCCGGCACACAAACCCACACACAGACGCACTCGCAAATATATCATCTCTACCATACACTGCACATGCCCTCCAGTCACAGGTTCCATTTGAGCAAATTCATTACCTTTTAATTGCCTCTAAATTGCAATGTGACCCCTCACATCAATAACACTATCTTGATAACAGGAGAAATAAACCTCAGCAGGGTTATGCTGTGTATGTATGTGTGCAGACACCTAACTCCTTCTAACTGTACATATGAGGTTTTTAGCCTTCCTGGTGAGAGGTATGATTTGTGGAGATGGGGTGAAATGGTGTGCGCACGGTACACACAGCAGCTGATGCTGTATGTCTCCAGCTGGAGTAGTTGGCATATACCGAAAGGAGCCGGCATCACCACGATGAAGGTGAATTAAAATGTGTTTCCGTTTAATCCCTTCTGATTACACACTGTTGTGCCCTACCTACACTTTACACTTACCTGCAATGCCGATGAAGACATTCAGTCTGAAGGTCACGAGGAAACAGAGGGGCTGGCTCAAAGCCTTGCATGAAAAGATGCCATTAAAGCAGCATTACTAATCACCAGAAAGTGACCAATATTATGTGTCTTTTTCTAACCTGGACCCTGAGAATATAACACAATGAACCTAGAGAACTGCACGCGAGCAGAGAGGACATACTCCTAAAATAAACAAGTTACCCGTACCTCTTACAGAGTAAGATTACTTCGTCTTTTGACAGAAGTAATTTACCAAGTGACAGTAAGAAATGTACAGGTTCAAACTGACAATGACAATTAGGCTCATTTGAGTAGCACTGACCTACTGTTCATGTTATAATTCACAGCTACAGCTTTCCTATAGCACACAGTAAAATGCCTGTAATATTAGCACGTATTAGTAATACTTAGTAGTATATTATTGGCACAATCACATGTTGCTACGGGTCATTTCTGTTTAGCTGGCAACATCTAGAAGAGTATGGGAGGGCTATTTGTACTGTGACTGAAAGCTAATATAAATACTTCTAGTGCTGTGTGTGAAGTCACATTTCATGAAAAAAAGAGGATATTCACTATCAACTCGAAGTTACTCAGCTGCTTTCATCCACATGTCAAGCTCCAGCAAGCAGAATAAACAGGAAAAATGTTGCTAAAAACATAACATGAAGCAACTTGAAGAAGTTGAAGTAGTACTGGTTTGATTTGGTTCCTTTACTTATTTTATTTAAAAGACAGAAATCCTGTAAGCTGACACAAGCAAACTGCTCAGATCATACTCGTGTTTACCAAGCTTGTTGATCTGTGACCAAAGACACAAGGCAAGGGTACTAAACCGAGCTTTGACTTTGCTGTTTCAGAGACACTTTAGGTTTCTCTCTGAAGTTGCGACATCATTTCACGTGGGAGGAGAAGTGTTCATATCCAACAGCATAATGTCATTTGGGAATTCAGTTAAATTCTCTCTTAGGATGTCCTAAAAACCCAGCTCCATCGCGAGTGTTCACCAATAATCATAGTCTCATGCAATACAGCGTGTAGACATACTATTGTCTAAACACACAAACACATTCGGCTTCAAGTCACGAAGGGTAACATTCTGCAGAGGCTGAATAAGATCTAATAAATTCCTGTTATCAGGTGAGTGTTTGTCAAGCCAGATCTACACATTCACAGAATGCTCTTCACTGCACAAAGCAATTCTTAACTTCTACTCCTATGGTCGGACATGACAAGGAGCTTACCCTCCAAAGTCCGGGAGTGTCCAACGCCAGACATTCGCTCTGAACTCCAGCCATGTTATTTATTACAGTGCTGCAAGTTGCATACCTGCATCGTCATTACCTCTGAGTACTGCTGGCCACAGAATTAATTAAAATCTAATATAGTCATGTCTAGAGGCAGGCTGTGGGGTTGTTACAAGCAAATCAAGACCAAAGTCCCTTCCTGTATCTCAGAAAATGACTCTTAACTGTAAGGTGCAATTAAGTGGGAGAGCAGTGTTACCAAGTACTGCGAGTCTGCAGGGAAATCTTTAGTTAAGCTACACCTTTCTTTTCCACCCAGCCTGTCAGCACTCATATCTCAGTGTTCAGTGTGACACTGTGGTGACAGGTAATTGTTCAGGTTAGATTTTCTGAGGGCTCGCTCCAGTGTAAAGCTGCTGATCCCCTGTTGCACACAAAGAGGCTACCGTAGCACTCTGCCAGTTCATAGATTTCATTTCTGAAATTTTGCTTTTATTTGAACTTTAAACTTTGGTGTTTGGCTGTGCTTTTATCCACACAGATATCAACCTGTCATTCACTGTGTCACTGACTTTCTGTTGATGGAGAATTATTTTCTGCAGCACCCATGTCTTGCTCTTTCCACACAAAAACTGATACCATCACATCCTGGGTGCAGTAAAGCGCTTCAATGTAAAGACCTACCAGATACAGAAGCTCAGATTTGTGTCCGTCTATAAGAGAGTTCATGGAAAGTTTGCGTTGATTTACTAAAGCTGCAGTTAATTACACAGTGAGGAGGAATCCGTGTTAGACATGCTTATTCTGTGATGCTAAAGTAATGAAATAACAGACTCTAAGCCTGCCGTTCAACTGACTCAATTATTCTTGAGTACTATATTATTCAAATCCTGAAACTATTCTCTTTTGATAGAAAAGTTTATATTTCTGGTGGATTGACCTATTACGAAACACAAATATATTTCAGTAGACAATAATACAGATGATATGAAAGGTGTGTTAAAGAGATGAGCGATCCTGCATTGTGACCATCTAAAACAGCCGAGCCTGCTAGAGTGAATGTCATACGCGAGATAGCCAAATGCCAAAAACACGTGGTTGCTGCCAACGCTGTGCAGCAAATTGCTCATGCTGCCACATCCGCTGACTGCTGACAAATTTGATTGGATAAAAGTTATGTGCTGAACTAGAAGCGGCGCAACCGAGGAAGAAAGACTTAATGAAATGACGGTCACAGATTGATGGGACACTTGTTATAATACATGCAGTATTCATATAAATGTATATTAAATTATAAAGATATATTTTCTGATTCTGACTGTTTCTAGGCCAGCAGAGAAGGCTTTGCTGGTCCTGACAGTCCTGGACAGTGACAGCCACTGATATGCCCCCAATGTAGGGCACAAGTCATAAGCACTTCATTATTGGTGGATTCACCACAGCGTATATTAAAACAGGTGAAGGAATTAAAAATAGTATACATATCCCTTCCCTGACAGTAATTTTTTAACCAAACATGCACAAGTCAACAGGAAATTACAGCAGAAGTACTGACACGCAGACATGTCACTCCTGCAAAATATACTGGAAAGGATACACTTTGGGACAAATGCACCACCCCACCCTAAGGCAATATTTGTTTAAATTCTCACCTAAAATTCCACATTAACATCTTCTGGAGATCTGTTACCAGTTTAGCACCACAGGGGCTTGTCACCTCTGCTCCCTGGATGTGCCGCTGGCACCCGGCAGTTCCTCTCATTTCAACTCCAAAGTCTTATCATCATCAAGGGAATCCTGTCTGTATTCCAGAGCACGTGCATTTTGTGTCCACAGCTGGGTCCACAGCAGAGTGAAAACACAAGGTAAATAACATACACCCCATGTAATCAGGCAACATATTGATCTAAATATAAAGAAGAATCTACTCAACTGTAAGCACGTAGAAGTTCAGATATGTGGACAGATGATTGGTACAAAATCAGCTCTTTGTGTCAACTGCGTTGGCTTAATGCAGATGTTGTGCAGACGAAGAGACAGACTGCTTATAAATAAACCCTACATCCTGGAAGAGTTTGAAAGGGAGTGAATGCACGCATGTGTCTAATGGTTGCTGGCCGTGTCAGAACAGATCATATTTGTATGTATGTATGGGTCATGTTTCCATTCCCATACCAAGCTTTTATCGGGTTTGTAAAACTGGACCTATGTAGGTCTGTGGTCTGTTTTTCCAACATTTTAGTCCAACTGTTATTCCTGCTACAAATGCTAAAAAGCCTCAAACAAGACAGCAAAGTCTTACCAGTTGTTCCTAATGGACCTGCACTAAACAGGTTTATTTTGACAAATGTCGGAAATTTGAGCAGTCTAAATATTGACGTTTCTAAAAACAATTGGCTCATACCTTTCAAACCTTCTTTATCCTGTATGTTACTCGACTCTTTAAGAAAAAGTTCTTGTGTGTTTACTTAAGGGAGTATTATTACAATAATCAATAGCAAAGCTAAGCTAAAGAGTCCTCTTAATATGCAATTCATTTTTAATATAACAATAATGTATACATCATTAGCGTAGCTAGAAATGCATTCAAAATTTTTAAATAAAGAATTTTTTCCTATGTATAGTCACATTTTTAAGAAAACGTTTAAATCACTTTTCTTGTAAGAATGCTGTGATTATACATCAACTACAAATCAAGATCTGTCTAGAAAATTAAATCCAGTGTTGCCAACTTCTAATAATGACTACAAATAGAAAAATAGATCTTTTTAATCACCTTTTTGCCAGGATCCTCAAACCCTTATCTAGTGTTGAACGACTAACGTCACAATAATGTGTTTTACATTAAGACTTGCAGTAGCCAGATGAATAAATAAGGATTAAAATAAGAGATTTGAGAGAAATGTTCATTGAAATGCTCAAGTGCTCAAAGTGTCAAGTCACACAGTGAAAACAAGTCATATGTAGTGATTTCACGTCTTATCTATAGTTCTTCCCTTGGGACAAGCTCTTCTCCAGGATGAAGGACTTTGACTTCTCTAGAGCAAGTATAAGTTATCACCCTGTTAAACCATGAGAAGAAGCATTCAGCCAATTTCAAAGCTTTGCAAGACAGTTTTGAATGCAAGATAAAAATAATTCTAACTCTATGAAACAATGCATCGCGTGCAGAATTTATTTACAACTTGATGCATTTAGACCAATAGTGAAGTACAAACGGTGTTAGTTATTACAACTAACTATAATAATCAAAACTTTTCATTTCACTGAATTTGGTCTTTTAAATTGTGTGTGACTTTATGTGAATGTGGTGCAAGTTTGTTTGATGGAAAATGAGTCATTTGTGCAGCTTCCATCTGGAATTACTTCACAGTAAATGTTGAAAGTTTCAGCTCCGAGACACTTTCTCCCCCCATGTGGAGGTGTTGATTACCTTAGCACTCAGCTCTTGTTAGTATGTAATTCATTTTTGTCTGGCCCTAAGGTATTAACAGAATTGTCTAATATTTCCATCTTTACTGCTTTAGCCTCACGCACACTTAATGTCTCCAGGCTCTACTCCGTTCCTATAGCCATCCACATCTGAAATCACAATTTGGCTGCTTCTGCCAGGACTATGTTTAGCTACAGTTCACTGGTTATTTATGGTTACTTACATGATAGTCCCACCGCCCCACTCAAATCTGCAAAGACTAAGTACGCGTCTGCATGTTTATACTTGACGATTCTTATCATTAGAAAAAAAATAAATGCATCTCCTGAATCAGGATTTATGCGTGATCCTGAAACAGTGATAAAAAGAGACTAAATATAGATGATGAATGACTATCCCAGGGAAAAAACAGCTTCCTGAATATTTCATGGGACAGACGACTGTGGGAGAGAAAGAAGAATTCTCTTGCTACTTCAAGAAAAGTTCCTCAGTTAATCACTTTATCACCCTTGTAATGTGCCTTCTATAGATCTATTAAGGTCTCTCACACACTCTGTTTCTCTTATTATTCAGTTCTCCTGAAAGTCCCTCAACCCGAGCCTTCAAACTTGAGCAGATTAAAATGAGATTGTGGCCAAACATCAAAAGCAAACAGGTGTTTATAAATCTGCAGGCTCCTTGGCTCAGCATCCTATTTCCATAAAATGATGCATTAACATTTTCTCTGAATATTCAGCCACAAACACCCACTCTGTTCGGTCTTGTTAGTCATTCAAATTAAATAGAAAAAAATGCAGGATGGTAGTTTGTCCAAGATGCAGCACAATGTTTTGCACATTGGCAGCATATGCTATTGGGAATACCATTCATTCATGTGGTGGATTGATTGGTGTTCTATTGCCATCCAGCTGTCAATCACACATTTGCACCACTAAATGAGATCATCAGACTCAAAACAACTACAATATAAATATTCATGTTGGCACATTTTCCTTTCAATGTTTCTTTCGTGTGTGTTTTCTACCACAATGACTGCTACATCAGGTAGCTGAAAGTTGCTTGTTACTACTCAGACTTTGTAGTCTTTTCTGTTTTCCAAATTTAAACTGTGTCAGTAGTCCCAACAATTGCATTTGGCTAGAAAATACATCGCTCAAAAAATAAAGAACACTAACACATCAGATTCATCACACAATAGAAGTATACTGATGCCACAGCATTTGCAGGACATGAAAATGATCAGGGTACATAGAGCTGAATTTAAAGACACCAGGAAAATCAAAGTGAAAAATGGTGCAGCGGGCTAGTTCACTTTCCCAAGATGTCACTGCAGCAAATCAAGTTGTACTCACTGGTTTGTGTTTGCCTCCATGTGCTTGTTGGCATGTCTGAGTGTGTTAAACCATAAGCAGCTGGACCAGACACAGGTATTGCAGTGTATTTGTGAATACATTAGACACAATTCTATTCCAAAATATCGATGCCTGTATAAGTATCAGAAGGGGGGAGGAGGGAGTAGTTGCCTACATGATACCTCATAGAAACTAATGCCTGAATCAATGTCACCACATTTGGTATCTGTGCCTGCTAGTGTGCACAGCAAGGTGTGAGGCAACCTTTGACAGCAAGCAAAAAAAAAGCCCCATCAGCTCCCATGATTACAGAGTGCTGCAATATTACAGCCTCCTTCCCCTGTTCAGCTTCCTCCACAGCCTTGTTAAAGCTTAGCACAACAGCAAAACACAATAAAGAGCACTTCATGGGGTTGTGTGATTAAAATGGCTCTCTATTTTACTCCTCTGTGGCCCCAACAACACTGAGCAGCAGCACACATATAGACACATAGGATACAGTTTGCATGTTGTCCCTCTCTCCCCGGGTATTCTGGGGACAGTCACACCCATATCATCCTCTATTGCATCTTTTACATGTAGGCGAAATAAGGTGATGATGGAATATAAACTGCAATTTCATAAATAACATTAAGACCCCCCAAAAGGCTCAATTTCTTGCCAGACACTGATTAACTATCACTCAAGAGGCATTTATCATTATCCATAACAGGATTTATTATCAGCGCAGCATGAAAGCCAAATGTGGCTCTACAGTGCTTCAGCTGTAACGGAGTAGAAGCAGAAGGTTTCTAGTTTGCTAAAGAAAAAAAAATAAAGAAGCACAACTTATAGAGGTCATTTCAATAGACAAACACAATATTGTTATATTCTATGTATTCTATGTATATTTATTTTATGAAATGGATTTATCTTATACAGCAATACTGTATTTAACACCCCAAATAATGTTCAATGCATAGCATGATATAGATTTTTAGTTACACTACCATGACATTAAGAACTAATGTAATCATGTATTTATTTAATTAATACACATGTGCATAAGACTTGTGAATAAGTCAATACTGTTTTCTCTAGTAAGTTGTATGTGAAGTACTCACAGCAGCTGTGTGTACATCCTGAAATCTGCTTTCTGGCTGTGAATTCATAATTGTTGTTGCTCATGTCAACAAACACAGGTCTAAAAAGTCCGTAATGCCGAGTGGCCATCAGTGCACAATGGCCCTTCTTCCTGCAATGCTTAGGTGTATTTTTACTGTATTTACTGTCACCCAGCGGTTAGTCTTTTCCCCCACCATCCCTACGTTTCTCTTTAACTTCCTAGCACAAAAAAAGCCAACAATAAAAGGAAAAGTACTGTCACTGCAAATGGTTAGTGTGGGAATTGCGACTAAAGCTGTAAGACAAATGTTATCCATCATACTGATTAAATTCCTCTTAGCTGCCATCCTTGGCCAAGTTAGACGGTGTGAGTGGCTGTGGTGCTAACAGCAGTCCCATGGAGAGTTAGTGGATTAATTGGAATTGTACCAAATCTGCTGCGTTACATCATGTCAGCCCTTCTCTTTCAATTTCAAGTCCGAGGACTATCATTTGAAATTTTTAAATTGTCTTTAAGCAAAGCTTAAAGACAATTTGAAATTACTTTGAATTACTTTGAATTTCAATTACTTTGAAATTACTATTGGCACACAATTCTACTATCACACATCTGACCAAGTAATTACTGAACCACTGTTGTTGAGCTACAGTTCTTCTTAGATATTATGGTCATTTTGTTCAGTTGAAGACTTATTTACAGCCACTGTTACTTACTGTTACTTGTTATTTTTCTCTGGAAGGTTTGCTGAGTAAGCAGCACATTTTACAGGTAAACACATTCAGGACTTGATAGCAGAAGAGAAAGTGTGGAGCTGGTATAAACTGTTCTAATAAAAAGAGAAATGATACAAATTCAGGATCAGATTCCTTTAACATGCAGTGGCTTACGCAAAGTTTTTTTACGCCACAACAAACCTTGGCACAAGTCATGTGATGAGACGTCACCTGCCATTAATTCATTTTATTCATATTCTCAGGAAGGGTTCAAAGGACAATTTCTACTACATGATTAGTTTTCAGAGGGTGTGCCCACTCTGTGCCACCAGTCCAACGACAATCTCCATCAGGTTCTATTCATTTTGAATTATCTCACATCAAATTGCTCACGACCAGCTTTTTAAGATGAAATGTTCTTTTCATTTTGTGACTACAAATCATTTATTCCACTGGGACACTGCCACTGTACCTGGGTGAAAATGATAGAGAACATATGAATCAATACAAGCAAATTATGTGAAAATAACAATAGAATAAAAGAGGAGAGCTGACAAAGTGCACTATCAAATGCTTGTGATTCAGCAAATTCCATTTTGAACAACACTGCTACCATTTAAAGGAGGCAGCAAATGACAGCACAGAGTGGGTCAGAGATGTGAAGCAACTGGCAAATTGTTTCAGAAAGTGGCTTTGTGGTCGCACTGATGTATATAAATCCCTCACAGGAACATGTTAATGACTTCAGAAGCTATTTATACATCTGTCAGCATTACGCACTAGAAGATGCTGAAGCTCGAAATCACCCTGATTATCCCTCTTTGTTCTGACTTACAATCAGAAAAGGAAATATTTACAGAAAACTGTGGGATAACAGCCCTTCTCTCAAAAGGCTAATGGTATTAGGTGTCTGTGAGAAACTAATGCAGATGGATGCTAACATGACTGTCAGTACTGTCCTTAGTAAGATGGATCACTTATGTCTCATCAGTGGTTTACTATGAGCCCTGAATATTTGTCAGAGCACTAGTCACCTGGACAGTTGGCATCAGTTGTTGTGGGATTTCAGCGAGACTGATTTATTTTAAGAGAGGACTGGGCTTCTCCACTCATAATCTTGAGGGATTTGGGAAAGCTGAAGCAAAGCACCCGATTATTATGGTTGAAGATTTTTCTGATGCTGTCTTTATTGCAAAACAAAAACATAATGGGGGACCATAAAGATTGTTCTCCTTCTCCTTTGTCATTTAGCTGCCAATCACCATTAGGGAGTAGCTTTGGTTCCAATCAATCAAGCTGATTGGGAGTGTCAGGAAGTAGCTGCTATAAGCAACCAGGGATTGTGTCTGTTGCAAATAGCATTTTAGCTAACAGGGCATGTTTAGACTGCACGACAATTAGAAAAAAAACCCTTGTTCATCTCCCCACTCAAGTTTCAATGTAACTCAAATTGCACAGACTAAGTTGCATCGTTAATTCACAATAACTAAGGCTACGGGGTTCCTCGTGACTATCAGCATTTTAGGGTTATGTTCTGACATGCTGTATGCTATGGAACCTTACATACAGTTAACGAAATTTTACCTTGTATAGGGCAGTCTGTCCTTGCCATTATTAACAGCAGTCTGTCCTATGGTGTGGTTCCTGCAAATTTTAAACATGCAGTTGTGCAGCCACTGCTTAAGAAACCGGGCCTCGATCACAAAGTTTTA
>JAUMHF010000012.1:24397392-24423166 GCA_032359275.1 Microctenopoma steveboyesi
AATGTACAGCACTTTGTGTCAGCTGTGGTTGTTTTAAAGTGCTTTATAAATAAAGGTGATGATGATGATGATGATGACAGTGGTCCCTCGCTATAACGTGATTCATCTTTCGCGGCCTTGCGGTTTCGCAGATTTTCTTTGTGCAATTTTGCTTTTTTTTTTTTTACAGCGCATTTATTCTGTGTCCTGATTGGCTGTAGACCCATGTCAATCAATCTCCTCCGTGCTATGTCTCCTGTACAGTACAGAATGCGTGATGCTTGACAAATTTACATAAATCTTTCATCGCTAGCAGTGTTTCTATAAAGGTTTGACCTTTGAGAGTTTAAACAAGAGAGAAAGTGTGGAAATGTCAATGCTTGTCTGAGAAAAGTGTCTAAAGTGTGTAGTGAGGAAAAATAAAACTGACTACTTTGCAGATTTTGCCTTTAGCGGATTTTTTTTTTTTTGTCCTTAACCCTTTGAAACGTAGAATTATAACAGACATCCGTGAATAATTGTGTTGCTTTATGTATCTTAAAATCTGCTGTGAGTATATGCTTGTGTCCTCTTTACAGAAGCATGACTTCTTTTATCATCTGATAGTGCTTTGGTGACTGTATGCTGTAAGTGTCATAACCAGGTGTAATAACAGACAACAACATAAAACAAAAGGGAATTTCTATGCAGTTTTACTGAATAAGATATGCAAATGTACATGTATACTAAATTTTGAAGGTTGAATATGAAGTCGGAACTATGAAACACATGTGGGAATGTGAGCAACTTACTTTCATTTTGATGGCATACTTTGTGTTACATAATGACCTGATTATTGCCCAAAAGAGCAGAATCTCCACTGAGTTTTTTGCAAACAGTGAAAGAGTTACAATGTTTTTAGAACACAGAGGACACCTGTTTCAAAGTTTTCAACAGGTTAACATTACTTTGCGAAAAGGTGGAACTATTTGGGTAAAAGAATGTCCACAAGCAGGTCACCTGAAAACCCTAGGCAGCGTAATATGAAGTGACAGACCCAATTGCTCAATAGTCCAGTCCCATAAAGGAACCTCAAATTCTTGCTAAAGCCATGATTTGAGCCATGCAGTGAGAGAAAATGCAAATGAAAAAAAGTACCTTTCTACATCGTCCAGTTATAGAGTAAAGTTCTGCTTTTGTTCTGCTTTGCCTGGTGGAAACAAGCTGCAGTTACAGTATCTGACAATACATAAGAGATTTGAGTGGGTGTGCTTCCCGGTGGCGGCCCGTCACTGTGTTTTTTTTACATTCAGTATGAGGAGCATTTTTGTCATCATGAAAAAAGCTAATTCAGAAGCTCCACAGATTGTTCCATAGATGAACCCCGCAGGAAAAGATTGGTTTGTTTCTCCTGCTTCCTCTGTCAGCTGTGAGGAAACGATTTATTACATTTTTCTGATAAAGTGAGAAAACAAGAGCAGACTAGCAGCTACAGGAAAAATGATGCAGAAAAATGTGTCTTACAACTGCTGTCAGAAGCCAGTTATACAATTTCAGTTCATTTAATAATCTGATAAATTGTGTTAATAAAGAAAACCCCTATGTGTGATCCTCGCAAGTTAAAGCGGCCAATGAGCCTTGTTATGTTGTCGTTACATCATGTTTAATGCTGCTCAATATTAGCGGACCTTGCTAATTAATTAGGTAGCCACATTAATTCCCAGTTATCGTCTTATAGTTTTACTAAGCAGTGAGCTGCTTGACTGTTCTCAGCAAAACAGTCATTTAATATTAGTGTTGGGTGAAAAAAATCAAAAATCTCATGTTAGCCTAAAGTCGATGCGCGCAGGCATTCTGCTTTCCCTGTTTTTGCTAAACCGTTCTTACTTTCTCTTGCCACTGTGGGTTCAGCCATATAGATTTTCCCTCTACAGTTTTCCTGTTACCATGCAAACTGGAGTCAATTTGCCATTTATCTACAGAAATAAGATAAAAACCACCAAACCATAAAGTGGCTTCAGAAATGAAAACACTGCCCACAGCCCTGGTTGTAATGTACCATCTATAGCAGTAGATGTTGAAATCAGCACTGGGGTGTTTATAGTTTCATAACTATCAGGCAGGTACCTCCAATATCAAGGTTATGAACAGAGCTTGCAGCCAGAGAGAGCAGGTTTGCATTGATTAGCAGAGTGGCCAACCTAAGTTGAGAATATCACCCAAGCCCCTGAGCCATCTCTCCATTAGTACTCCCTCAGCACAAACAGCGCTGTCTGTCTCCCCGTGCTGTCAATAGAGCCTGATGGGCCTTTTAGACACTTATCAATATTTAACCAGCCTCCCTCATTGACTCAGCAATTGCTGCCTAATTGATCTGAGATTGATTATCATCAGTACAATAATGGCAGTGTCGGTGGGCAGCGAGTACTGAAAAAAATCTTTGTTGTAAAATTAAATAATCCCTTCATGCGACCACTGTGTAAGAGGAACGTGTGTGGAAAGAATTAGAAGTGACTGTACGGTGGGAAGGTGAAAACCTCCAGACTCACATAACTAACACATAGATTTATGCTGATGTCGATGCAGAAAGGTTCTGGTTTCCCTCTCTTCCCTCGTATTATCAAGGTTGAAAACATACAAATTGATATGACAAAAGTAAGACGTGTAATGCCATGTGACATGCAGGGCTTTCAGGGGATAAAGGTGGTGCTACAGAAGCCCTTAATTAGCCCTCTGCATTCACAGCATGATCATAAGCAACCAATCGTTGATCCTGCCTCAACTTGCTTCATATTGGTTGATCTGGGGAAATGCACCTTTATAGTATGAATATGTGTTTTCCCCATCTTAAAACTTAGATTTTTCTATCTGAAGAACTCCTCCAGATGATGTTGTGGGGTCTTCTCAGATCAGCTTGTCTTTGTCAATCTCCTCCTCTAGCACACCGCGTGACGTCTGAATAAAAGTTGAGTGTCTAACCTAAAAAATAAAATTTCATAAGCAGATATTTCATAAACTGAATTGTCAAACACTGGTAACAGAAAGCAGGTTTAAGGGTATAGGCAGAGAGCTTCTTCCAACTAACGTCAGCTGTTTCTCTACGTTGTGGCTAGGAGGTCTGTGTGCACCATCAGCACTTATATGATTAACTAAATTGAAATGATTGGACTATGTCACATCATTATACACACAAAGAGTCAAAGCTGCATCATTTCACTTCTGAGAACAATAAAAAAGCAATTTCCTTCAAAAATACAGTGTTACTTAACTGAAGAGCTATCCCAGCTGTCTGCAGGTTAGTGGTGCACCTCAAAGGGATCGCCAATCCATCGCAGGCCCACACATAGACATACAGGCAAACAACCATGCACACTCAGATTCGCACCTACAGACAATTCTAGATTGATCAATCAACCTAACACGCATGTCTTTGGACGGTGGGAGGAAACCAGAGGACCTGGAGGAAACCCACACAGACAGAGGAGAACATGCAAACTCCACACAGAAAGGCACTGAACTACGCATTGGTACGGATTACGTCCTAATGTTAAACCATATCACTCATGCACCACTGTGCTGTAGCTGATGCTGGCGCACCACATATCTGATAATAAGCTTAACCAGGGATGGACCTTACAGAAGGTCACCTTATTCCAACAATACGCTACTCTGCCTCACTACAGTAATTCACTCTCAACTTTGCAATGCTTCCGCTAGTCTGGTGGTCTGTGGAGATTTCAAGTACATCCAAAAGTGCTTGACTTAGGTTGAGGAAGCTGCCTTCTCTGTGAGAGGTTGAACTTCTTCAACAAGCAGGTCCAGCTGCCATGGAATAACTACCACCACTGGAAATTTGCTTTAGCTGCACATGTCTGTGTGTCTGTCCGTTGGACAGGCGTCTGCCACGGAAACAGTACAATAACCCAAAATAAAGCACAGTAATGAAGCTAAGTGCAGTTAATAGTGAAGCAATTCTGTCTTCTGACATACTCAATTAGCAAAATGTGTTATATAATAATAATATAATAAAATACTTTTTTCAAGTAAATATTGCAAAGTTTTAAAGCTAACAGTCTGTCCTGAGACCGGAGCTTTGATATGTTGCTCCTGCCTCCTCTGTCAACTGTGAGTAAAAGAACGAGTCTGGATTCAGACAGGTGGCACAGATTTATTATATTTTCCTGATAAAGGCACAAAACATGAACAGCTGTTACGTGTCTTACAATGGTTATCGATATGAATATTCTTACACAGGATACAGGGTAAAGAATAATGAGATCATATAATCAGGAGGGAGAGAAAAACCCACACTTCCTACAAAAACCTACAATTCTATAAAGCATTTGAGCTGTGTAGCGTGGCATCCTGGCATTTTCTGGGGGCTGTTGGACTTTGTTGGATCTCTGGACGCAGTGGCAGTACCTGCAGAAAAGAAGAATCCACTTTATTTTATCATTGATACTTTTACATGTATTTTTACATGTTACAATGAAATTTCTTCTCTGCATTTGACCCATCCCTTCACGGGGGGAGCAGTGAGCAGCCACAGGCGGCGCTCAGGGAGCTAGCGCTGGGTGTCTCGCTCAGGGACACACCTGGTATGGGGCATGGGCTGGGTGACTCAGCTGGGAATCCATTCCGCTGTTCCTGCATCCCAGCCCTCTGCCTTAACCACTGAGCTACCAGGCTGCCAAGGGGGACATCTGTGAGAGTGCAGAATGAGGAGGGTGAAATTTACCTATGAATAGTAAATGATTAAAAACACAGCCTGTGTTTTTTCAAAGCAGTGGAACTAACTTAACCTGATATCGACATTCATAGGTAAATGTATGTGGAAACTCAGTATCTGTGTGATGAAGTCATTTGTCTGCTTGCTTTGCAGATTCCAATTTATTTTCAACATATGATGCGTTCATAAAATACAGTTTAATCAATTCTATGTGGTTGTAGAACATCCCATTAATATTACACAAACAAATTCTGCTGGCATGTTTATCCAGAAGTTCCCTTCTTTAATGGGAAGTCATTCTCTCCTCCATGATGTCCAGACAGATCCAGAGGCAGGAGAGAAGCCCCAAATAACCATGCACCTTGTGACATAGTTCACTTCGAGGGTGATGTTTTATATTTTCTCTATGCAGAAAACCAGGAAATAGTTATCTTTTCTTTTCCCACTATAGTCATGTCACTGACCCAGCATGCACCAGCCTGCAACAGGCTGATCTGACTGAATATTGTGATCCTTGTTAATGTTAATAACTGCACCTGTGTGTTTCTGTGTGGTAACGTGTTAAAATGTCTGCTGTAAAAAAAAAGCACAATAAAAGTACTAATTATTTTTTTATTTGTCCCAGTGGGGCGGCATAGATGATTATGACCAGACATGATCATATTCAACTTAAAAAAAGCTTTTTGTTTGAGAATTATTTATTAGCTGTTGTTAGCTGCTCACTTCTGGAACACATGAATATATTTCATGCATTGTAAACTCTGCAGAAAACACTGGAATGAATGTTAATGGTTATAATCAGTCATTTAATCAGTCAAACTAGTAAAGCTGTTTGCACCCAAATAAAAGAAGGATTCCACCAAAGAGCTGAAATGAGAAGCAGTGTTGCTGCACATGAATCTGTGAGTACGAGCAAACGTGGCACAGCACATGAACACACATGCTGGGTGAGCTTAGTTCTTTGGTGCATGCACACGTATTATATTTACCCACAGAGCACGAGGTTAGGAACAAAGTAAGTGCTTTTCATTGCTCCTCTTTAAACATGACAGCTTAGTGGTGGAGGGTGTCTGTGAAGACCCAGCGTGCAGGTCATTAGCTTGCCGAAATACCTTCAGCTTAATTTATTTCTGAAATGATTATGACTGCGCGATAGGCTAATTAGGAGCTCTGCTTAACATTTTACAGAGACTGTTTGTAAAGCATTAACTTCCCCTGATTAAATACAGGCTCCGTGATGAGTGCTCGCCTGCGTGTTTGACCAAAGACCTTGCCTTAGCCACGTGCAAATTCAAACGCTGCATTTAGATGTTTTATGGAATGGTGAGCAGTCAAGTGTGTATGTCTCAATTACCTTGACAAGATCCTCTTATTTTGGAGGACTAATGAGCGTGCGCACGCAGGCAACAGCGAGGGCTTCCTCCACATGAAGCAACGGGCTGTCAAAAGCTGAAATCTCCCACCCAACAGAACAAAAAACAAGATTTGTTTTGTTTTCCACAGTATTTCCCTGCTAACCTTTTCTGCTTAACCCGTCTGCTTACACTGATTTGATTTGGTCTATTTTGCTCTGCCCGCACCCTCAATCTTTTCCCCTCTGTCCTCTTACTGTCCTTCACTTATGCGTTCTTTGAAAGCCATCTCAGGTTAGCTGGAATGTCACATCGCTCAAGTGTGGCCTCTGGGGCAGCTCCTGTTATTTTAAAGGGTCGCGTACATTTATCCAAGCAATGAATATGTCCAAAAGGACTGGAAAACAACATTTACTCTAGAGAAGTGGGGCCATTTGTCAAAGGTCAGAGGTCAAAGATAGTCACCGCAGTCGCTAACTTGGGTCCAGTCATTTTTTCTTTTTGAATGAGAGGAAATTTGTTGCAGTGCTTTCAGTGAGGTGTGATCACTGAACTCACGGCAACAACAATCGCTAAAACTACTGCTACTGAAAACTCCCACTCCTAATGTTCTTTCAGGGTTGAGTTGGCAGCGCTTTCATGTGCTGCGACACCCATTCGCCCTGACCGGAAATTCTTTAGAAACCAAGTGCAAACTGTTTTAAATGGGTGTCATTTGAGTGGCTATTTTTACCAGTCAAAAGGTGCCAACAGAAATCTATCACATGAAGTCGCGACATCTGCCGGACTGTGTGTAAACATTTTAATTAAGTCAGATGTATGATAAGCTGAAAAGCGAGTGAAACTACTGACCATTAGAAGCTGCCTGCAATGCTTGCAGTGGGTGTAGTGCTCATTAAGCAGTGATATAAAGCACAATCTCATAATGACTGAAGATCTGTTGTCTGGTAAGCAGTAACAAAACGATTGATTCGTAAGCAGAGGAAGAGATGAGGCCAGGAGGAAAGAGAGAAAATTATAATGAGAGCGTGAGAGGGGGAGATGGGGGGAGAGGGAAGAAGGGAGAGGCATTTAGTTGGCAGACAGTTTCCTGATTCAGCCGGGCTGGAGAGCAGGGGTAGCTGTCTTCTTCCATGTACCTCATCTATCACTGCCTATTTCTGGGAGACTCACCCGTTTCGCCACCACACACACACACACACACACACACACAGATGGAAGGTAGTGAGAATTCAATCTTTCCTTGCCTCACAGTCATCTGCAGAAATGCATTCGTTCACCCTTCGCAGCAGGGCTCCAAAACCTGCCAATAATCATCCACCAGGGCGGGAAAAGAATCACTGCAGGTAACCGAGCTTTCCTCGTGTGATCTATTTCCAATATGTAATGTCCCACAGGTAGATTAGGGACAAGTGCAATTGTGCTTTCAGGAGTACCAGTGGTGTTTGACTCAGGGGATTGTGTGGCACTTCTGGAGAACACACATGCAGTAACTTTGAACCGCACCAGAGTCACAGGCTACGTTCGCATTAAATACTGATGTGACCTAAATCACTGCAACACAGGAGCGAATTCTTTTTCTAATCACTTATGAGTCATTTTTATTTGTATGGTGTTCTAGATCTGATCTATCACTATGCATCACTTCGGAATTCACATGCACATGACGTCGTCATCAGTCACTGTCGGCATCTCATAGTCTGGCAAAAATGAATATGGAGGAAAGCAGCAGACACTGAGGAGGAGATATGAAACCTTTTCTGTTTCTCAACAAGGGAGAAACATCTGGTTGAGCCACCAAAATAGGGAGCCATGGTCTTTCCTGAATGACAGTTTCTCTTTTAGTATCCTCTCCCTGTCTGCTCGCTGCTGAGCAGGCGGTGGTCACTGGCCTTGCAGAGCTTTTCCTCTGGAAACTGTTGCTGTTGCAGCTGCTGCTGCCAAAAACAAGGATATGAGAGTGGTGAGACTGAACCAAAAGACTCAAGTGGCTCGAAGACTAACAACATGAGCTGAAAGAATGAGATGAACCTGACGTGGGTGACATGTGTTTAGCCTCCTAAGTGACACTTTCACAGCTAAGCAGTCGCAGGATTCATTTTAACATCAAAACGCTGATTAGACATATATTAGCAAATATTGGTACTGCTGTATGTAATATTATTCAATGGACTGCATCAGCAAACACGTGAGATTAGAATAGCTGTTGATAGGACAATCAGCACATGTGCTGAAAACCTGTGAAGTCAGAGCGCCATAATATGTTACAGAAATGGATTCACAGGTTTCCAGAACTTTGCTGCATGTCACACTGTTTGGATTGATTGCTGCAGGTCAGCCTCTAGGAAATCCTTTCTGGGAAACTGTGGGACATCTGAAAATCTTATCTGTGATCAGGGTGGAATTTAGGAAAAGTGTTTTGATGACAGTAAACTATTCTGATCTAGATTTCATTTTTGTATTTGTGAGAGCACTGTTTATACAAGTTTGAAATGTTGGTGCAAGCTGTCACACGGGCATCTGCTGCACATCAATGTGTTATTCAAAAGGGAAATCAGAGTTAACGTGTAGTCTGGCTCTCCCCTGTCAAACAAACAGACTCAGAGCTGCTCTGACAGGCCTGGGCTCCTTCTGTGCCTCAACGTCTCGTGACATAAAGACAACCTTTTTGACTAGACTGTCTGCATGGCGACTGAACAAGGGGACGGCAATCACAGATATGATCTGACCCTTTCCAACAAAACTATCTCCATGTAGCTAATGCCAACACAGGTTTGCTGACGTCCAGACTCTTCTCTTTCCTTCTCTGTCTCTCGACGCTCTTTTCTGGTTAATTTGCATAATCCCTGTGACACTCTGATTAATAACTCCAGTGTGATTTGCATATCTATGCCTGAAATTGAGGACAGACATTCGCACAGTAAATAGAGTCCAGCCAGAAACAAACAGGCCAATGTGATGTTCATGGGATCTCCAGGGAGAGGGATGAACGTGGAACATTCTTACATTCTTAGGGTTAAATCACACTCAGGCAGCCTTGCACACACACACACACACACACACACACACACACATACACACCTACATGGTACTTTCCAACTCTTCTCCAATCTCTTGCTTAAGCTCCTGGGCCCAGCCAAACACAGAGGCGCTGGGAAAATGGAGACCTTAAACTCCAGCAGCCTCAGTACAAACAGTAGTTTTAGAAGACACAACCCACCCCATGTAAAAATGGCCGAGACAGTGCTGTGGTTAAACTGCTCGTTGGACAGCGGAGGCAGATTAGGCGTCATGAGGCTTGTATTTGCTAACAGTGCCCCCCAGTGGGAATAAAGACGGGCTTTTCATTATTTCTGCCTGATTTACCACTAGATTGCACTCTGCTGAAAATATCAACTGATTAAATGCCCATTAAGACACTACTTAAATACTCCCGCTGGCAAATAAGTGTGAAAATTGCATATTTATATTCAGACACGTTTTCATCGTAGATATTTGAGGTTTGAAGGTATATTTGAACATTGCATTTTCTAATGTAATGATATGGAGCCTTAAAAATCTGATCTTGAACTCGAACCTAATCCATATTTCACTGTGTCAAAGTGGAAAAAAACATTTTCAATATAAGCAATAGATTTAATGCAGCTACAATTATTAGCATAGCATAAATAGCATAGCAATTATTAGTGTAGCATAAAAGGCCCAAGAATGAAATTCAAACCCCAGTGCAGGGCCTGTGCATTTGTGCTGTCTCACACCATCACATGCATATAAATCGTCTCCGCCTCCCGGAGACCAAAGCTGGAAATGACAAGCCTGCAATGAGGTAATGACATTTTCTCCTGTGTAATGTGGCCAAAGGCATCTTCTCTCTCTCTTGCTCTCTGTCTCTCTCTCTCTTATGATGATGAGACCAAGATATCTGGCCAGCTCTGGTGACAAGCCCCGCTCTAATCGGCAGGTACAGCTTTCACTGCGGCTCAGGACCGAACCAAAGTAGCAGCTAAATAATTGAACAGGTGCAATGTGTCGAGGCCAAGTGAGTGAGAGTGTGTGTGTGTGTGTTTGGGGTGGCATTGGTCGTAGAGTTGTGGGTGAGGTAGAAGACGAGGACGACACACTCTAAATGCCTGCAGTGTCTTCTGCTTGGGGCAAAAGCCATGAAACATCGGATGGGAAAAAATGTCAAAGTACTTGTCTCACATTTTGTGGTCCAGGAACATGCTCCCTTTCACTTGATGCCCCTAAAGGCACCAGCTGTCAGCAGCTGTTCTTCTTTTCTCGCTGCATTTCTCGGATTCTCCACCGTGCAGTCCCTTCACGCCACATCCTGGAAAAACAGATGACTTACTGTTACTGTTTTGTTCTTTTTTCGCTTTGCTCCCGGGTTTTTCATCAAGTCTGCAGGTTGCCATGACAATAAATTGGGATGTAATGCTGGCATTTCACCCTTGTCTTACCTCATGTGAATGTCGACTTCACAGCAATACCAATTCCTGATTTCACAGAGAACGCTGTCAGGGGTGGGAAGTGAAGGAGGATGGACGCACTAGTGTGTATGTGTGGCTGTGTGTGGGTGGCGGCTTCAATGACCTTGGGAGAGTGTCCCTGGGCAGGCTCTAAAGACAGGGAGACATGGACTCTGCAAGCAAGATCCTGTGAAGCAGGTAACCAGTCTCCAAACCCCCACATGGTGAGTGCCACAGCTGCAGTCAGCTGAAACCGACGTGGCCCCGGTGTGAAGGCGAGGCGCTGCCCTCTGACACAAACACCACTCAGTTGTCTAGTTACAGGTATCTCTGTGGACAGAATATTAGTTAAAAGGCTCAAAGATGAAGGCAACTTAATAATAAAGAAGCAACAGATGCGAAGATGGAAAAGGTTTCTCCAGGAAAACAAGCAGAAGTTTGAAAGAGCAAATTTCATTTCTATCATTTGTCTCATAATTAGGCATCTCCTTCAGCACTGACTCTGAATATAATACTCCTTTCAAAATGAAACATGATGTTGCTCAAATTAGCTTGTTAATGAATTACTCAGAAAATAATTCATGTTTTTCTGTTTAATTTTCAGGCTTTGTGGTGGAACATTTCCAGAAGGTAGTTGATTGAGACGTAAATTTCACCATTATCTCCTTCAAATGATTCTTTCAGTGGATTTTTTCCCCAAACACATTGAGATGGTGTAATTGTAGCCTCGGATGTATTCTTATGTTTAGTGCTTGCTACATAAAATGTATAAATACATGACAATATAAAAAAACAAGGGGCTGTATTGTACTGTATTTAAGGAAAGATGCATTTACAAGATCACATTATCCACTCACCTAGTCCCAGGACTGATGTCAAAGAGTTTCTAATCTTAAAATTACTTTTATTTAGTGCCAACATTTTGGGACATCGCACATGAATTCATCCACCATCCAAACCTCTTGACCTGTTTAGGGTTGCGTCGATGTGGGAGCCAATCCCAGCTGTCATTGGGTGAGAGGCAGGGTTTCACCTTGAACAGACCGTCAGTCTATCACAGGGCAGACATGTAGAGACAGACACCATTTACACTCACATTTACACATAAGGGCAAATTCGAGTCACCAATTACTCTAACGCGCACGTCTTTGGACTGTGGGAGAAACTCACTAGATTAAACCCATGCAGGTATGAGGGAAATGCAAAGCCACCTGGCTCACATGTGGTTCCAAACCTGGGTCCTCGAGACTGTAACACTTGGTAATGTAACTGAAAGTTTTTGTGCACAAGTTCTTCTTGGAGATGTAGTATTGACTCACGCATGCAGCATCCACGCATTCACACTGGGGCTGCTTAAAAAAGAAATAAAAGTGTGTGTGTCTTCTGTGCCATGTCTCACTGCTAAAGGTTTGACTGTGCCAATCAATCAAATTGGGCAGTATAATGTGTGTTTTCTCTCGTGCCCGTCACATAAGGCATGGTTGTGGAAACCTCCTTTGGAGCCACAAAGGTGTCACAGTTAGCGGGGGTTTTCAGAGGCTTGTCACCGCCGGGCGGTTTGAAAGCATGAAAAATACCCTCTTGTGGGATGGAGAGACGAGGTGAAGGGAGCGGGTGTGTGACGTGTACCAGTGTGTGTGTGTGTGTGTGAAGGCTTTAACTCACTCTTAGCCTGTTGCATCAGGCCTTGTCAATCCTCCAGACAATAGGTCTCCATCACTGCAGTGGACGCTTTTCACCTTCAGGGGTGACGGCTTTATTATGCAGCTTGACAAGCTGTGCCTCAGGGAGATCAAAATCTTTGCCTAATTGAATGCTGACAGTTGAGCTTCAAACACACACACGCACACAAACACATTCAGAGATATATTGAGAATGATTATTAGACTGAATAGGATTATTATGGAGTGAAGATTCCATCAAAAAGTAATTTTGGCAGGCTGAGGGTTCAGATTCAACGTCACTTCTATGTGACAGTGAAGTACCTCTGATCTGACAGTTGTCTCAAAGGCAAGAGCCACCTCACAGGCAGGGGCGTGTCTAGAAGTTTTCCAGCGGCGGTGGGGTGGGCGCAGAGTGGAGCACAATCTCATATTCGGGGGGCACATTTGAAAAGTTTACAAAGGTTACTTAAATTTGAAGCAATGATTCGAGGAAGTAATAAATAGTATGGGCCCTGCGATGGACTGGTGATTCGTCCAGGGTGTACCCCACCTCTCGCCCCAAGACAGCTGTAATAGGCTCCAGCACACACCGCGGATGCAAGGATAAATGTATGTATGTATGTATGTTGTAATAACATATTTGTTTAGTGTAAGAAAAGCTCAGCAACCAGATTTTAATGGGTCTAATTTCAAAACATAACAAGCATGTGAGACGCCGAAAACATGACATTTGTTGCAAATGTCAAACCCAGCTAACAGATGTAAAAATGATAACGCTCTTTCTTCTCTCTCAGTTCTTCAGCTGTCAGTGAATATATTTTATTTCAATCAATTATTTGTTTACACAATGATCTATATTTTGCATTCATATTTTGTTGGTGCTAATTATGGTTGCGGGTCTTTTAATCTTTTCTGAAATGAGAGCAGCTGTAACAAGGCAAAACAATTTCCCCCCCTGGATTAAGAAAGTATTTTGAAACTTGAATCTGAATCTTGAATCGTTTTTAGTGCTGCTCTCTAGAATTTACAGGCCTTTGTTACATGTAAAATGTTTAAAGGCAGCTATTACCAGCTGAGCCAATAACCTCTAATTACCAAGAAGCCATACAAAGTGACACCTTACCTAAAAACAATGCTGGTGAGTTTGTGTAGACTACTCAGAATTACAATGTGTATATATTGAAGTTGGATGACCTAATGTGACGTTTCTAGCAACCTAAAATGTTTTTGGTTACTTGTTAAAACCACACAGTCACCGTAAGACAAAGGAAGAAATGTGGCAGGGAACACTACTGTCACTTTCTAGATTAGTCAAAGTTTGCTAGATTCCTGCCTCCCTTTGCAGAGGCCACTTTCACAAACTAGTTTATTATAATCTTTGTTGCTACTGTTTAGGACGTGATTGTTTTATTGGGTCATTTAATTTAACATGACTTTTTTTAATATAAGAAGTAGATATTGTTGCCAATCTATTGACGCGTAACTAATCTCTGTAAATTAGGAAAACTATTAGAAATTAAAGAGGCTTCATGCAACATTGATGACACGTACATCAGATTCATGCACTTTTCTTTAGCTAGTGCAGAATGTTTTTATATCTCAACTTCAGAAAACACTGAGTAATTAGGTGAGGACTTTATAGAAATACGAGAAATTAAAATATAACTTTTCAATTATATAACAGAGAATAATTATCATGTAACCTCTTCCTTCAGGAGCCGAGCATGTGCTTCTTTTTTCATGTCAGTTTTGATAAGAGACCAGTGGAATAGATTATGCTTTTCGGGGGTCTCAGGGGGCCGGTTTGGCTCCTGTTAGAATTTATTTAGTCAGATAGCCTCTGTGGATTACCTCTGTTTTCAGAAGCCTGCATTTCTGACAGGTCATTACATCACACTGGGTTCCACGGCAGAAAGCACCATGTGGCGAGCACCACTATTCATCCATACCTCCACACAGCAGCGTCCATGTACACACACACACACACACACACACATCAGACGTGCCAAACAGCGGGTGAGAAGTGCCTGCTCCTCTGATGTGCTGGTAGGTCTGTTGCCCCGGCTCTGTAGCTTCACAGACCCAGGGCCATGGAGAGGACCCCCTAAAACCATGTAGCTCAGAGCAACAGCCAGAATGCTTGATGTGCAGACCTAAGGTCCACATTTAACTAACAGGAAATGTGTGTCAGTATCAAAGGAGGAAAACACACACACACACACACACACACACACACACACACACAGTACCCAGAGTCAGATAAGCAGTTACATGCTGTAACTATGTTTTCTATTGCAACAGGATTACAGTGTTTTTGGGTGGTGTTGTATCGGTCTGCGCTGTGTAGCAAGATAGCACCTATCTCACCTCGCTGCAGCTCTGAAGCAGAGCTCGCTATAAGTGAAACTCAGGATCAGAGCAGCCTCTCAGATATGGCTATCAACTTTCAGATGTTTTTTTCAGGGGTCTCTTTTCTGATTATGCAAGCTATTCTAATATGACTTTATCTCACAGCATATGTTGAACTATTATCAAGTGTAGCAGTAGATGTGACAAATGCAGTCATGGAATCAGGTGGAGGGTTTCTCTATAGCTTTTAATTAAGCATCACTCATACTGTCTGGTCCAAAAGAAAGGAATGAAACAGAAATCCTCCATTTCTTCATCATCCTTCATCCAACCTGAGAATAGATTTCTACAACGCGGCGTTACAGCCATATGCTTAGCACTTTCCTTCATGTTATCTGAGCACCTGCTGAGTAACTGGTGGTCCACAATGTTTGTAAAAAAAAACAAACACTATTATAAAATACATAGACGACCTACATCTGTGATCAAGGAAAACGTCAGGAATGTGGAGCACAGTGTTCAAGTCATCAACACAGGCTCAACAATATACATAGAGGTACAAAAAGAGTTTTCAGAAGACTAACATATAATTACATTAGCAAGACTCACCGTTGCGTTCGTCAGGACGCTCTGGAATGTTTGACCTCTGTTCTCGGTGGAATCAGTAAAGTTTAAAGAGATGAATTGGTTTTCTGGGACAGGCATAGTTTTAATAAGGTTGAGGTGAGGACTTTTGTAAGGCCAGAGCAACAATAGGATGTTTGTGGGATCCATAACCAGCTTCCGTGTGTGTTTTGGGTCAGTGTCCTGGTGGAATAGTGTCCAAGTTGTAACCCTTCATTATTTCATCCACTTTGTGTGACGCACCAGATTCACTGACAGCAAACCTGCAGATGCTTGTGCTTGTACATACAAAAATACAAAATGTTTATCACCGGAGCAACAGGAATATACTCAAGTGGTATGTTTAGGCATATTTACATCCTCTCTTATCTATTCACATGAGGATTATTCTTTAATTAATCATTGGATCAGAGCACTTTGGTAGCTGCATTGTTACCACTTAACTGAACTGTGCTCCTGCTAAATAATGACGTGTGATCATTGAACGCTGTCTCTAGAAAAATGAACAATTACATCAGTGAGTAAATACCATTCTGTGATAAATTATATCAGACACCGACACAAACAGGAGCTTAAGGTCTTCATGAAATGGAGCCTCTGAGAAAGAACCAGATGGCTGTTTGTTTTTCCGCATTGCAAAATGAATTGCAATTACCCTTGGTGAGGCAGAAAAGAGGGGCTTGCAATTGAGCCAAACACGACTCCAATTGCCCTCTCATAAACTCATATGATTGAGGCTCTGACAAAGACCTGACCTAGCTGTCAGACAGCTGACTGGCAGACAGACGTTGCCGGGGAGTACGCTTTGGCTCCCCAAACTGAGACAGCAGACAGCTCATCACATCCCTGAAGTCATGTGCAACTGGTCCTCCCCTCGCTGTGCTGCTTCGCTGGCGAGAGCTCCTAAATAATACAACAGCAAGAACCAGGATCGGCTGCTTGGAAGCTCAGTGGTAGCGTGTGCACATAAGGCCCAGAGTAGTATCAACAAATGACCTGACTTCCATTAAGTAGCATTAGATGAGAATTTCCAGAGCTGCACACAGCTAATTAGTGAGTGCTGGCCGACTGTCTATCACAACCGTGACAACAGAGCGGAATTACAAAGAGCTGCTATAGGAATGAGTGGGTATATAGATGGTAGACATGTAAACAAGGGAGAAAGTGTTGATGATGAGGTTTCTGGCTGCTGAGGGACAGAGCAGAGAATTAAGCACTGAGAAACTGCATTGTCCCGCTGTGTCACTGAGTACACATCCAGGAGCCGTGGCGCCTGTTGAATGTTAAAACAAGTTCAGACAGTCAACCACTGAGACTCCCTCTGCAAGGTCACTGCATCTGAACCTTCCTGGTAATTATTCTTGATACAAGGATTAATATGTAATTCAAGGCGTCGGTCTGGATGACTCTTTTGTTATTAACTTTGATACAGCAAGAAAACCTTTCAGGATTATTTCAATTCAGTGATTACTTTTGGCCTAGCTGCTGATTGCAAACTGTGCATGTAGGTTTACTCACCACATTGATTTCCTTGCCAATATTGAGGAGAGAGCTCCCAAGACATATCACCCCATTCTCTCTGCTATACTCTCTGTAAATCTTATTAGAAATAGGGAAGCCCCCTTTCCTGCACAGTACTGAAAGGAGCACAAGGTTAAAACAAAAGACAAGTTCGACTGAAGTTGAAAAGATGTAGTCTTCAGCTTACTTGTGCAATAAGAATAATTATACACTGATTGTAAACGTTTATTGACTCGTATCATCTAATACATGCATTAGGGGATGGGTAGAGATCATGATGGTGAGAGAAAGTACTGTAAAGGAATACACCTTTAAATAAAGTAATTACAGTGGGGTGCGTAAATTTGGGCAGCCTTGTTAATGTTTTCCTGTATAAATCGTTGGTTGTTACAATAAAAAATTCCAATAAAATATATCTTATAGGAGACACACACAGTTATATTTGACAAGTGAAACGAAGTTTATAGGATTTGCAGAAAGTGTGCAATAATTGTTTAAACAGAAATTAACTTTAGTAAGATTCTCCTTTAGCATTAATGACAGCCTCTAAACGCTAGTTCATTAAATAACACTACCACAGTTTGGTGGCTGGAAAAGCATGTTTTATCGAAAATATATCAACCATATATTTAACACACTGATCAGTGTTAATAACTGTCTGTGAATAAGTGTCATAGCTGGATGAGGCCACATTCATAGATGCTTCTTAATCTGTTCCATAACAGCATATGTGCTGTAAATACATGTGGAGATTCAGTTTCTCTGGAGGTGATTACTGGTAAATGTAATAGAAACAGCCCTATTGGAAGACGTAGTTCTCCGTGAACTGCATGATACTGTAGTTAGCTCTAGTTTGTATTACAACAGCAATCCCCAAAACCAGCCAAGGACAGGGTGCAAAATGTGATCCATGACCACACACATGCACACACACTGCTGAGTCAGGTCCCTGTTGGCTGTTAGCTAATGATAGCAGCTCATGGTAGATAGATAGTCGGGCCTCAGAGGCGAAGGCCGCCCGGCCATATTAAAAGCACAACAAAGTTGCCATAGAACTGTTTGGCATGCTGTTCGGCCTCTGTGCGTTAGTCACATAGAACCACCCGGGGAATACTTCCTAGCTCTACTGATCACCGGCCTGCACCTCCTGGCCCTGAGAAATCAACAGCCAGGATTTATAGATTTACCTTAGATTGGCTGTCCCGCATTTGTACCCCCATAAATACTTTTACAGCTTCGCTAATGCCACTGTTGGGAATAAACAAGGTTACGGCGGACAAGATGAGGCCGAGATTTAGTTGGCAACTCGGACAGCGCAGATCAGAGCAGTGTGAAAGCGCAACATCAGGGAAGAGAGAGAGCAGCTTGCATTGCTGCTGGGTTGAACGTTTACATACTGATACAGGCTTTACAGGACTGTGACATAAATTCTGTCCTCTCGTCGCAGTCACTTCATCACTTCTGATAGTGGAGGTCTTGACATCTGGAAAAAGCTGAAACATTAGGAGCTCAAGTGAAGTGGGGGACCCGAATGAATGTTTCTGTCTCTGCGTGTGCACTAAATAAACCCCATCTATAAGGGTCCTCGTAAATAAGCTAAATATGCAATTAGGATGAATAAATAAACTTCTCGGCTTAAGTAAGACTGATGACCTTGGTCATATTCCTCATCAAAGACATTATGGATAAATTATTCAAACACATTACTTCACTTCAGTTTTAAATGCTACTCATTCAGACAACTTCATGAAACTTGCAAAGGTTTAAAAGCATGAAATATACATGGTCAAGCCATCACCCTCTTCATAATGAATAAGCATACCTTAGAATTGACACATTGGCTCTCAGAAAGACTTGCAAGACTGACGACCACATTTGCGCTCTGGAGTTGACTTAGCACTGGCCGTGTGTCTGACTATTATTTGCCCCTACAAAGTCAGCGGAAGCTCACAATGAACCCAGTGAGGGACTGACACTGGGTTCAGATCACACAGGGTCATTGTTTCAGAACAAGAACAAGATCGTGTATATGTCACGTAACAATGTATTGTAATAGATCAGCTTCTTCCTGGAATCAACTGAGCCTCTTTGACAGATGATCCACGAACTATCATAGTAACAGTAAACACTGTACATTTGTCATTGATTCTGTGGCAGTCACCTTAAATCAGGGGCAATTCTAAGGGGGGGGGGGCCTTATCCCACGCTGATCAGGTGAAACCCTGCTGTTTTAGCCTCCAACATTTCACTGGAGATTTGGGCGTCCTGTGATACCAGCACCAGCAGTACCTGAGCTGTTGGAGCCGTTGTCTATGAACGTGAGCGTTAGTGATTTGACAGCTGTTCTTATACTGTAGTGCTGTTGTCTTTTTTTTTCTTCCAGTCGCTGACAGTAATTTTATATGTCTGATCTCCTTAAACTTTTTACTCCACCATGTGCTCTATTGTCCCCCCATGGTCATGGTCTTTTTCACTGTCCCCCCTTGCTCTGAAATAACCTCACTGCTGACATCCGACAGTCTTACTTAATAGACTCAATCAAAAGAGGAGTTTTTCCTCTCAATGGTCAACCAGTGCTTGTACAATCTGGGATTTCTCTCTGTAACTCTATGAGGTCTTGACCTTTATATGTTGAGTGCCTCAACATGACTCTGGTGTGATTGGGTGTTACTAAAATTACTCAGATAATTGAATTGATCTAAGAGGAATACAGTAGAAACAGTGAGTGAGGCTACATCTCATCAGACTACGCTGCCCGCCAGTTGTTTGCCGCATAACAAATCTGAATGGAGCCTCCGCTGCTCACATTTGCTCAGAGATGCATGCAAATTGAAGCTATGGCCCACCAGAGCCCCGTGCTCCATGACAGCTCCAGCCCATCACTTGCTGCATGTGAACTCCACGTTTATTCAGTCAGAACAGGAAACCTCTGGTAATGCTGGTTCACTGTCAGTTCTAATGTCATCCAACAGCTTGCTCTGCAGGTACAATACGCCGCCACTCACACCAAATGTGGAAATTATTTTCAAAAAGATGTTTCCACTCAAGTGTCAGCGCAGATTATACAACTGTGTTGTTCCAGTTTTCCATCTTGTATTCTTTGGTTTTGACCTTCTGGCTCAGAAGGGGAGTGTTTCGTTGCAACTTTGACTTTACACAGTCATGATCCTACAAATTAGGATTATTAGCGGTGGCCACGTCTCACGTCTTTTATATTTTGGGCTCACTGACTATGACAGACTAGTATGTGCTGGATGTTGTACTGGTGATAAAAGCATCAAAGACTTTGTAATGTTGGCTTTTTGAAACTTTGACTGACTTCTGTCTGATAAATGAAGTCCATTAAGATGCATGGTAAAACAGGGACTGAAAAAAATGACATCCATTAGTTGTTCGTATGTTTTTTTTCAGGCACAAGCATCAAGTGACTGACATCTCTCCTCTGTCTGAGCCAAACTACAAACAAATGTGTACAGAGAGAATTTTTGATGAACAATATGAATATGTCTGGGGTAAAATTATACCTCATCAAGCCTTTTAAAAACACAGTTCATGCTGTATGCCATCCATTAAAATCAAGCACGAACAGAAGCAAAGATAAATAAGACCTTCTGTTGCTTGGTACACTTTGCAACAGACTCCAGTGTGCAGTAGAAAACTAATTACACACCTTTGATTTGAGCCAACAGAATTCAAATATTCTACTAACAAGCAGCAAATGAATGAAAGCAGTTCAAAGGCGTTTAGTAAAACGTGCACCACCCTGAGCAGTCACAATGTAAGAGCTTTAGGTTTAGACTTGAACATAAGTCTACTATTTTCTGTAACTGAGTAGAGTTTTGTTAAATTTCATTTTCAGAAAACATTGCAACACGTCGTGAGAACAGATGTGATAACGCACCAGCTACAACAACGCAGTTGTTTGAAGTGAAATAATTGCTTTCAGTTCCTCTCAAGCTCCTCTCAGTCCTGGACAATCTCTCCCACCCACTACACGGTGTCCTGGATGGCCCGAGGAGCACGTTCAATGTCAAGTGCTCCACACTATGCCGCAAGGTCATTTCTGCCTGTGGCCATCAAACTGTACAACTCCTCTTCTTTCTGTAAAGGGGAGAGGTGACGGCAGCTTTTGTGGTCATATCTACGTAATCAGTCCATGTGGGCGTTAGTTTTCAGCTGCACATAATAGAATCTGGGAAACACACGTGTAGCTTTACATAAAACTCTTTATCTAGAGAAGTGGGTTGTTTTGCCCAAACATCTCAGAAACCAGGGTGCAGTGGCACGGGGGATGGACTGACTGACTGATGCAGTTCTTTCCACCTGCTTGAAGAAGCATTAAAATTCAGATACAGTACAAACACAAAGCTACACTGCACCAGGCCAAAACAAAACCTTGACAAATCTGCACAGAAGCCCACAGGCAAATTCAAGAAATAGGTGTCACATGGTGGAAGCGTCTAGAGATAGCTTACTGCCTGAAGCACTCCGGCGTCGCCTTGAGTTTCGCTGGTGTTAACAGCATTATGAGTAAACACTGCAGCTTGTACAAGCACAGAAATAATGCAGGATTCATACAGACTGGGCAGCGTACAGCCTGCAACCTTTAGTGTCCAGCACTGCGTGCATGTAGGCAGCACTCCGCAGACTTCATCCTGCAGAGAGACTGCACACCTGCTCAAACCTGAAATAAGAAACATATTATGATGATATTACTTCTGGGTAGCTGCAGTATTAAACAAAGATGGAGCCGGTGCAGAGGAAAGGCAGAACATACATCTTTATCTGCGTCCACTTACAAAAGGTTATCTTTCAAATTGCTCCAATGTTGCCTGATAAATGTCCTGGTAACTCTCAATATTTTCACTACGGGTGGCACATTTGTCATCGTTGGGGATGGCGGGCAGACTAGGGCACAGATGGGAACTCCTCCCTCACACTGGCGTTGACGTATGAGCTGCGGGCCGAACCAGACGAGCACATGTGATTGATGACCTTGTGTGTTGAGACTTTAACCAGAGAGAGGCTGCACCCAAAAGCAAAGTTCCACAAAAGTAAAAACAGGCACATTTCAGAAGGTGAAAGATGTGAAGCTAAATCTGTCACCTGTTCCGTTAACCACGCAGCATGTAACCAACCTCGCTGCTACAAAGTTAGCTCTTAAATTACTAAGAATATGATTTTTTTATTATATGGATGTGGTTGTGACAGCGAAGTGTTTGAACAAAACAGTTAACTAATCATCATAAAAGATCATCAATCATTTTATTTAATTTTATTTTCAAGCTAATTCAGCCTAAAAGGACTTACTATATTTCCAGAACCTGGGAATATAAGTGAATGCATTTCTGACTGTGAATTCAGATTGAAAGCACACACTCCTCGTGTCGGCCCAACAGAACGAAATCAGGGAGTTCGCGGTGACACATGGAGTCTGATGAATCATTACAGATACCGCTAAAAAGATTTCAACAGCTTATACAGCTGTGTGTGAAGATCACACTTCACTTAGCGCACGGGTGGGGAAGAAAATAGACTTGAAGTGTGAAAAAAACGAGCAGGTTCTCTGAGTCAGTGTGGATTTAGACATTTATTATGGAATTCTGCTCATTGAGACATGTTGGGGGGGGGGGTTAGCCTGTCGAGTTCACACAACTGTGTGGAAAGTTTCACAACATAAAATAATATTTAATAAAGATACATGAACAAACTGCATTCTGCAAACTTTTGAATTAAAACCAGTTACTTTGTATTTAACTATGCCAATATTCTTGCATGTCGGGTCGATGACGACAGCAAAGTCGTGAATGGAATCCAAATTGAAGCACCTCCATTATTAGTCTTCAAACACATGACCATATGCTGCTCTTCCAGCATTGCTTCTTTTTACACGTGAGAGGACAAATGGCTATTTGATTTCCGAATGTCCCGCTACGACGGCTGCAGTGAGGAGAAGTTCAACCTGGAGGGTTTACCTCCTAAATCACACAGATGGGGCCAGCCGAGGATTGTAAAGGTAAGCTAACCCAGTCCCAGCAATTTCCCACAGACTCTTTGGTTTGTTTGCTCGTCTCTTCAAGGCTCCGTTTTTTTTCTAAACTGTGTTGACAGCCTACCATCTGCTGCAGAGCCAATCTAGAGCTCATATACCTTCCCTGGTCCGTATTTACTCGGCTGTCAGGACTATAAATCTGGGACTAAAGAAGATCAGTTATGATAGTTTGGCTGAAGTGTATTAGCAAATGGTGGCATATGTTTGAGGCTGACAGACAAGAAACGTGGCACAAGTTATTTGAATAAAATAGTTTATTTTACAACAAAAGATGCCGAAGACGTCTCATGAACATCACCTGAAATTCAGTCAAACAGGGAATAGAACATTGTCAAAAACAAGGTTAAACCTCCAAAAGAAGACAAGTCGTCACTGAATGCAGCACTTCTGAGAACAATCATTTAAAGTGTGGACTACAGTACAAGACAGATGTGTCGTCTTAACATCCAGCTGTGCTACACTTACTACAAATCAACTTTCAAAGGATATGTCACAATAAGGATACAAATGGATTTGCAGGGTCACAATATCATGTCTTGGTATCTTGACTAAATGAAGTGTAAACAAAGACGTAGAAGAAAACACATTACAATGATAATTAGTCCTATTCTACACAAACACACACGCGTCAGTAGAGTAAAACTGAAGGCGGCACCTACCTATTGACTTCAGCGCTGTTTTGGACCTCTCTTACCATCTGTGCTGTCCTGTTTCGGTCTCGCAGATCTGGCAAATTGCTGTGAATTTTTTAGTTAAGGTCTGTAGGCAGTAAACATTTCAACAGTTTAACAGACAGGATGTGTTTCGAGGTAAGAGAAGTTGAGATTTCATCTGGTCACACTGCTAAATTCATACAACTATTACATGACGGTATTTAATCATTTTATCCCCTGTTTTCAGCTGTACAGACTGACCACAAATATCATAGCCATGTTGTGTGCAGCTAATTTGAGACGCAGGAATCAGCTTCTTTGTGACACTTGCCAGCTCTAATAAACGTAACGCCAGCTCATAAATAAAAAGGGGACAGTGAGGGTTCAGTCAGACAGGTTGATAAATTGCTCACTCATGTGACACAGTAAGGAACAGCAGAAGAGCTCGATTCGTGAGGCTGTTCTCCGTTCAAAAACACACACTTTCATGTCCTAATGTTTGGCAGGTTTTATTGCGACTATTTAAGGTTTGGCAAACTGCAATGAAAAAAATCATTACATGGAATCTAAACTGGGACTGAATGTCTTCTGTGTAAAGACACGTACAAACGTGCAAAAAATCTTAGATTATCATTAGATTTCTTGTTTTGGCAACGCTATTCTGACCATATATTTCTTGTATGTGTACTCCGATGACCATATGTTTTGACAATTCCTGGCAATGAACTCAAAATTTCAATGCTTTGTTCCCTCAGCAATGATCGCTTTTGCTCTATGGCACATTGTTCCATGATGCTGGAAAAGGCCTCACTCCTCACCGGGCCTTCTTCATAACTATTAATTCTCTTACTAACAGCATTTTCTGTGTCTGCGCAGCCCTATGTGTGCAGAACAATGATGATGCATGTGTTTCATTGTGGGTAATCATGGTTAACAGAGGAAGAGCAGTGAATTCAAGTAGTATTTTAAAGCTTTAAGTCTGCTATTCTAAGTCAATCAGGATGAATTCTGAAGTGATGTCAGCGGGTTGTTTGCAGTGGAAATGTTTGTGTGGTTAAGTTTATTTTCAAACCAAAGAGAGACTGAAAATAATTACATTAATCAGATCACTTTTTGAGAAAATGTATCTTAATTAATATTATTCTCAAAACCTTTGGCCATCAGTAAAAAATAGGAGAGGAAGATTATTTTTTTCTTTGAGACACCAGACTCAGCATCTGGCAGCTTCGTCTGGAGGCTGGAAGCCCGAAATAAAAACTTAATCAGGGATAGTGTTTGTGAAAGGAGAGCAGCCATGAAACGGCTTTTTTGTGTTTCTAGCATTACAGAAAAACTACTCCAGACGTAGCCTAAGAGAACAACAGCAAAAGAACTGCAGACCTCACTGGCCTCAGTTAAGGTCAAGGTTCATGGTTCAACAGGTTCCAAGGCAAAGCATAAACTTAGGTTTGCTCTTGATTATCCCTTTTGTAGTTGCACAATAATGTAGTTGCACTGTCACAATCAGCAGCCATTAGACAAGATCAGAAGTTGCTGAAGGTGTTGAGATGGGAAGAAGCAGGTGGTGGTTCAATGCTGCCAGAAATTAGTCATCATTCCCTGAAGGCGCTGAGGGCCGAAGCCAACAACACATCTGTGAAGGGGAGTGCTCATTTACTGATCCATGGCCTGTTACGTTTGGTTTTTTTAATTACCTTACGGTTTATCTGTCTCATGGGGAAGTTAGGATAAATACATTTATTTAATTCTGTTTGAATATTACCTTTTCTGAGCAATTAAAAATATCATTAAGTAATAATTATTATTTTACACAAAGCTGCAGCCAACATATCTGTCATGGCATCCAGGTCCTCATGTCCTCTTGTGAGAGACAATAAAAGGATACAACAACAAGGGGTTTGTCGTGAAGAATGTAGCCGTTGGTTTCCCGCAGGGCTTTCTCCGCACTCTGCTCACTGGGGAGTCCAATGAAGGCCTGCCCTTTCATCCGCCCCTCCTTCATTAACACTATGTCAAACCTGTGGAAAAAGGGAAAAAGGGTTTATTGCCCCTCAAGACTTGTGGCCATACGTTGTTACACCTAATTATAATTACACCGGACAAAACTATTTCAGGTCCACTGACCATATAACCATCATTCTCTTGTGAATTGGGGCTATAAAAATAAAACAAAAAAAGTTCAGAGTAAAATGTAAAAACAATTAGTAAATATTATTTTAAATATAATGCTTAAGTTTCACTCCTTTACGTTTACTTTACAAGTTAAGGTAAAGGAAGTGAAGCTTCTGGGAAGTGTTTGGGAACTGAGGAGATCGACTGCTTCACCTTTTAAACTGAAAATGCTCCCTGTTCTTGCTTGATGTACGATTCCGCGGCTCAACAACTTAGAGACTGCTATTGCTC
>JAUMHF010000012.1:24423266-24436593 GCA_032359275.1 Microctenopoma steveboyesi
GTGTCATTCATATCAATCTTGCGGGCCGCAAGAACATTAATCTTTCATATTAAGACGGGGGCCGCAAATTACGGTCTTGGGGGCCGCAGATGGCCCGCGGGCCGCGAGTCTGAGACCCCTGTTTTAAACTGAAAATGCTCCCTGTTCTTGCTTGATGTACGATTCCGCGGCTCAACAACTTAGAGACTGCTATTGCTCTCTTTTTTTGTTATAATGCACCAAATGTTTTCAGTGGGGGTCAGTTCTGGACTGCAGACAGGCTTGTTTAGCACCTGTTGAAATAGGTGAAGACTATTGTTTGGCTGCTAAAAGGTGGGTGGCGATATACATGGTCTGAAACCTGTATACTGTAGATCATTCAGCATTAATGGGGTCTTTACCAAAGCACGTGCAGTTTCCAGATCAGATCAAAACAGAACAGTCCATCCTAACCCTTTGAACCCTAGAATTTCAACTGACTTCCTTGAATAATTTTCTCCTGTGAGTATTTGCTTGTGTCGTCTTTACAGAAGCATGACTTCTTTCCTCATCTGATGGTGACTGTATGCTGCAAGTGTCATAACAGACAAAAAACTGAATTGAAATTTTACACAATATTACTGAATAAGGCAGACAAAATGTACGTGTATACTCTTATTTTGAAGCTTCAATATAAGGTCTGAACTATAACACACGTAAGTAAACGTGAGCAACTTCCTTTCATTTTCATAGCGCTGCTGTGGCATACATTGTGCTACATAACGATTATCGCAGAAAAGAGCAGAATCTCGCTGTCAGGAACTGTTTTTTCGATCAGGGCAAACGGTGAAACAGTTACGATGTTTTTAGAACACAGAAGAGACCTGTTTTAAACCCTGGTACCAGGATCTACAGATTTCCACAGGTTAAATAGAGAACATTTTCTGGAACCTACTTTCTGTGGTTTTTTTTCCTTTGTCCTTTGCCTAAATAAACATTTTATGCGATTTTACAATAAGAAACATTTTTAGGCTATTCATATTTACTTAGACGGCACATAAGAAATTCCCTCACAAGCAGTAAAATTTTCAGACTCAGGTTACACACTGGACAAGCTGTTTCTCCGGTAGAGTTTCACCTTCCAGTTTATTACTTCCATCTGTGTTCACTGCCTGGTCTTCTACTCAACATAAGTTCGGTTTGATGACTCAGGTGAAATATTAATTTTAAGTACTGCTGATGCACAAACATAAAATGTCCCTTGTGATCTCTGCTTATTAATAACACAACACACAGTCAGCATGAATACCGAAAAACTCTCAAGACGAAGTGACAAAGTGCTGCAGTCAAAATTAACTCAAGAAAACAAAAGATGGGTTGAAGGTGAAGCAAACCGTGTCCGTAAGAAATAAAGTCGAGATGTATGGATTTCTGTTTACGTACATGTTTCTCTCAGCTTCTGACAGAGGGTTGATATATCTCCCATAGATGTACTTCAGGTCCTGGAAGACAAATAAGGCAGATAAATGAAAGCAGTCAACACACGAATAGTAATGTATGTGTATCAATTTATACACGGTTGCAGAGTTTTCATCTTGTTGAACGTTTCAAACTTAACAACACAGAATTCACACAAACTATAAAAAAAATAAATGTCTACATCATATACTGTATATTATAAACCATACACCCACTTTCTCTTCCACTTGCTTTGCAATATTCTTCACGTACAGTCTGCAGGTTGGTTCACCCGGTTCATAATTTTTAAACACAGACATCCTTTTTATCTCTGTTTTAAAATATGAGAATGAGAAAAGATGTTATGCAATGTGTATTTCAAAAAGAAAAGACAAAAAATTAAAAACATTCCTATAGCTATACACAAAAAGTTATCCCAACATAACTTTGTAATGATTGATTCTTATATATTGATTGGCACTATTATCTGGACTGAGATCACACCTCAAATATAGGGTTTATGTTGTTTCTAATTTTAAGAACAAATCTAATCAGATTATTTAAAATGGAGTGCCCCAGGGTTCAATTCTTGGACTAATGCTATTTCACCTGTAAATCATCCAAATGTTATGCAGATAATTTGCTGTTCACTCCTGATTCATAATGCTCTAAGGCCAAGTGAATGTGATCCTGTAGAATAACTGCATTAGTGTTTACAACAACAAAACTGAATGAGATTTAACTTAAATAAAGCTAAGAAAAAGATAATTTCACAACAATAAATCACAACAACTGCTCGCCTAGCTTGACTCCAAAGCTATAAATACATCAAGTTAAAAAGTTTTAACCAAGTCAGATCTGAGCTTCCACATAAAGCCTATATGTCAGCTTTTTATCATATCAGACAAATACATAATTATACCAAAGTAAATACCTCTCTAGTTACTATCTGATTGGTTCCTCTGCTGCATTCTGGGCAATGTATAACTTTCTACTACATTGTAACTGCACTAGTTGTGTAACGCTGCTATCTTCTATTTTCATTTTATGTATTTCATTTATTGTTTTCATTTTTATATTATTTTACTTTTCACTTCAGTGCTTTTCTTTGTCCTTTTTTAGTGCCACTGACCACTCCAGACTTTCTTGTCTCTATTTCACATTGGTTTGTGGCCACTTTTGTTAATGTACTGGCCGAAGATTACCGGCGACCATATGCTTAAAATATAATTACCATCTCTCGACAGTCGTCCTTTCTCTAGTTCCTTTCTGGAGATGACATCTGAGGTAAGATCCTGCTCGTTGTCGCCATGCTCCTCTTGCTGTTTGGATGCTTGGATACTGGGGTAGATCTTACCAAAACCATCAGAAAACTCCTTCTGATCACTGAGAGTAGAAGTGACCTCCCTCTCATCCACTTCTAAAGAGCCATACAGAATGTTAAAAGACCAATGAGTTACAGCTGCTAAAATGCATTTTATTTATTTAGTCATAGAGCTGTATTTAGTAGCAAATAAGAGACAAAACACTCTCTCCAATATGCAAATATTTACCAATAGTAGTGAAATTATTATTTCCACAACATGCATGCATACATCCTATTCAGCCGCCTAAACAAGGTCAACAACTAGGGATGGGCGACTGGATATAAATCCTTTTAGTAACTATTTATTTAACATATTGATAGGATGGTCATTATAACTGACAAATGATTTCTTTGTTGGAGTTTAATACAATAAAAAGAGCCTTTACTGAATAATAGATAAATTAATTAAAAATGATTGAATTGATGATTAAATAATGGTGAAAGTGAAAAGTGGTTGCACTAATAATCAAGAGAAGAGTGAGCCATGCTGTCCGCTCCTGTTTTGCATACATGAGTTTGGAAGGCAGTAGTCTGGTGGACTGAGGAGCACTCGCGTGTCGTAACTGAAATTACTAAGCGCAGTGAGCCTGTACAAATCCAAGCAGAGGAAAAAAAAAAGCTTGTCATCCATATAAGGTGTATGTGAACGTATGTGCACTGGAGCAATAAGTGCTGGGGAGCTTTTCTGATACACTCAGAACTAGATCACTGCTTTTCAAAATGATCCCCTTATCTGTACCCCACCTCTTCTGCTCATTCAAATAGCTTGTTTATCAGATCCCACCCCCCCACTTCCCCAAAACAAGACTAATCCAAAAAGCTACCTGTCATAGTTTATCTTGCCCGTGTCTTTAAGAAATCTGTGTTTGACTTTGAGATCTATTTTACTTCTCTGAGACTTGCTGGGAAGTGAAGCTCTAGCAAAGAAGAAGGGAGATAAGGACAACCGGGAAGTGCACAGTTGACAAGTTACACAGACTGTGCCCCCAATGTCATTTCCTCGTAAAGATAATAGTAAAACCTTTAGAGAACCAGTTCCTGCTGTGATATACTGCTGTGCAACACTAAGACCATAGGACTTCAACTTAAGTCAACAGAAGACCACCTCCAGCTAATGGAGCAAATACAATGTACAGTAATTAGCAAACACTGTAAAGTGTCTTTTGCTCACTGGTGGGTATTCCCTTCTGCAGGTAGGCTCAAGAAAGAGTCCCAACTGTTCTGAATCTTACATAAAGTAAAAACCAGCCCCTTTTTACTTTGACTAGTAAACACACTTACTTTTCTTCAAAAGTATCAATTGACTAAATACGTCTACACATAATTGTGAATTGGATAATTGTTTAACTGCTTAAATAAGGCAACAGTTAATTGGATGATGTGTGTATCTATCCACAGAGTCTGAAATTAACACCTGCCAGCACCACACTTTTTTGGTTTGGTTAATCAATCTCAGAGAATCATTCCTGTACTGGGATGTGCAAATGTTTGCAGCGGGTTATCGTCTTGGATCTTGGATGCTTTGTGACTGAGTTTGAGAAATGGGAACTGTCCAGAGTGTAGGTCTGACATGGTGAAGGTGGCTATACTTAGGCTGTACAAAGGTTGCTTTTTACTGGTGTCCACAAGTTTGAAGAGCGACCAGCGTAAAAAAGAGAAGATAAGTCAGGAGAATTAAAGGTATAAACCACTCTTGAGTGCTTTGGAGAGTTATGTAGTGGCCCTTTCTCAGTAACAATGATCTGAAGACTTGCAAAAACAATAAAAAACTACTTTTTAGCTGAAATGTGCTGAGATGCAGGAATTTTTGGCTTGGCGTTTACTGGGTGTCTCCTTCTTGTGACTGACTCCTTCTTTCCATCATTCCGAATACAAAAAGCCCTTTAATTCTTTATTTGAATATGAATTTATGAACCACTGTTCAATATGTAAGAAAATTGTGGCTTACATTTAGCTTTGTGCTATTTTTAAGTATGTTCAAATAAAACTTAATAAATCTTAATAAAATACTGGGACAATAAAAACATGAATAATTACATGTTTTTATTTACATCCACCTTGGTCAGTCCATCATGTCCATCTGCGTGTCAAAGTAAGGAGTGACAGGTCTTACCTCTGCATTCATCAGACTGTACTTCTTGACCTGGTCCTCCTCTGTCCTCTATGGCTGTTGCCTCTGGAACCGAAATGTGGAATTCAATTTTCCTTGGACCAGCGGCGGGGGGCTGCTCAAACACGTCGCAGGGCTGCAGCACAGGAGCACTGAGGACAGCACAAAAAAATCATTACCCCGCCAACAGCAACCTCTAAATAGCACCCACAATAAACCCGGCTCCTGAGCGGCTTAGGGGCTGGAGATATTTGGTTGTGGCCAATCAGAGGTATGTCCCAGTCGGCAAACATACAGCCAGGAGACAGGAGGTGTGTGTATTTATAGTTCAGCAATGGAGTTTGTGGTTTGTCATTAAGGGAGTGTGTGCATGTTTGGTACCGAGACAACAAAGTCTCAAAGCCACACAAGGCTGTCTTTATGAGGAAGACTTATTGTCTTGAGGTTTTTTAACTGCCTGTGAATGTATGACAGTCTCTAGATGAGCTATGCGTGAGCACTGTGACATGCATGGATGCCTTTGCTGTACCTCTGAGAGTCTGGTTTGGGAGCATAGAGTAGATCCTTGATCTTGGGCTTCTTTCTTTTTGAAGCTGTTTTTGGTCTCATGGGTCTCTTGCATGCTTGGTTGACCAGGCTCATCAGACGAGCCATCCTGAAATAAAGCAAGCATAGGGAATAAGGGAATAACGTCTACCTTGGACACAAAAGAAAACCTGTCCACCCACAGGAATTTAAAGATGCTTCACATGAAACCACTTGTGTTTAACTTGAACAGTATAACTGATCAATGACACATTAACATGCTGGCTCCACTGGTTAGTTTTGTAGCACTGAGACAACTCTAATTAGCACAGTTAACTTCTTCTCACCTCTCTTTGTCTTCGTCATCCCCACTCTCATACTCTGACTCTTCTCCACTGGACAGCTCCATCTCCTCCTCGGGTAAAGGGGGATAGTCAGGGGGGAAAGGAGGAGGCATAGGCATGAGCGGTGCAGGAGGCAGCAGCTCAAACTGCAGGAAACAACACAAGATGGTTTAGTTTGCAAATGCAGAATGATTTGCTGTGCATCTGGTGTCTGCTAAACAGTTAGTCACGCTGATTTACCTCCGTCAGTATCAGGTTAATATATTTAGGCATAGGTATGTATAGGGCCTGAGTAGGAATAATCAATCTTTGACCTGTGCAATAAATTGTCTTCATCCACGATTAACTGCTGGATTTATGATATGTAGCTAAATTTGTACAACTTTTAAAATGTAATTGTTTGTCAAAACCAGCACAGAATAATTTTTCTATGAACTGGAGGACCAGTCATTTCAGCTGTAATACTGTATGTACTGTCTGTGAGGAATTCATAAATAATATGGCTCATTCCTCACATTTTACTTCTCAGGTTATGCAGGAAAACAAATGTATACTTTGCCTGCCTCCAGTACTTGGGGTTTTCCTTAAAAGTGGAGCAGTGCTTTTGAACAATCATCCAGTTTAGAAAATAAGGTTAAATGCATATTCTCATTTTATAGAAACTGAATAGACAGAAGTAAAAAGCTTCACGTGCTTTGTAATGCTAAATGTGTCCAAACACGTCTTCAATCGTATCCGGAGTGGATCTTTGATATCTTCACTGATTTTAGCATCACAGAGTTCTAACAGGCAAAATAACATGAAACAACAACAACACTGGTTTTCTATCTCACATCAAATGAATTCTATGGGAACCAGTTAGAAATACGAGGCCTGATGAAAAGCTCACCATGGGGGGTCTGGCAGTGACCCGGCCAAACGGACACGGCAAATTCATCTTGTTCATGAGGTGGAGTACCTGTATAACAGTCACAGACATGTGATTATTACAACAGTATTAATGACAGTTGTATAACAGGGTTCATACTAAGCTGGGGGGGGGGCTGGTAATAGAAATAAACTGCTCTCACACAGACGCCGTATGTAAAGCAGATTGCAAGGCTTTTGCATTTTCATTTAAAAATACAAGGATCAAGGTGAGATTGAGGTGAAGTGAGACGCCAGCAGTGAGCCTGAGCATAAAGCAACCTCCTGTGCAACACACCAGCACCACCAAGATGCCAACACTGGAGGTAGCAGCGGTAGAAATCCAGGCAGCGCAGCTCCCAGGGAAATGTTAAACCCATAACTCATGCCTCCCACTTACAGTCTATTATTAATACTTGCTCCTCAAATTGAAATTTAAAAGGCAAATGTTTGCTGTTTGATCTTTAAGAGGTTGGATGCGGTTCAAAAAACCTCTGGGACACTTATTCCAGAACTTTATTTCCATTTTACAATATGAATCTAGCATTAGTATTAATTTCTTGCACTTTCCAAAGGAAAAAGACATCATCAAATAACACAAAAAACATAACATACTAATGACCAAATCTTGCTTCAAAAGGATTCACATGTTTGGCTTGAATAAAATAACAGAAGCAGTAGTAACTCACCTGTACATAAAACTTTGGCATACTCAGGAGGGCGTGCGTGATATTTGTCAGAATACCATTATTAGGTGGTGGGTATAGATATTTCAAAGTGGGGTTTGGTTGAAAGTTCAACCTGTAAAACAGAGAGTTGAAGAAAGGAACATCATCAACATCATGTCCCCCGCACTTAGAAAAATGATCCAGGTACACCGACATGGCTCAGTCAGTGAAGTTATTCTTCAAGTAACAAAATGTAAAATTTAGTCATTATGGGGCACTGGGGCCAGAATGCCATGTCAGCACCAAGACTTGAGATAATAACGTTTATGAAGCAAGAATGTGCACGGAATGAGAAAGCAAAGACTCCATCTGGAATTTCTTTCTGCCCGAGTTTGATTCATTGATTTGAAATGGCGTGTGCTGAGGAGTTTTCCATGCAAAGCAAATGTAAAAGCAAAATTAAAAGTGAACAAATGAAAAATAAATTAAATGAACGCAGTTTTACAAAGTCAACACAACTGTTTTCATCAGGAAATGACTTTTGTTCACAAACCCTCAAAATGTTTTTGTGGAAAAGCGCAGAAAATCAATCTCCCGGTTACAAAGCAGGGCAGATAAACACAATGCTGTGAACTGCAGCGCTGCTAACGTTAGTCACCGGCATGGTGTCCGACCCCCTGGGAAGACAAGCCCCCGGCTAAAATATTATATTCAAAACATGTCAGATTAAAGTTATTCCGTTTCTTCCAGCAGCTCAACAAAATATAATTTAGAACTGACGGCTTAATGCAATCAAAGAATACTGCCCCGCTAAAAACATCCGTTTCTGGAGGTCACCATGGACATGGTTGTGCTTCGTTTATTCCACAATGCATAATTGTTAGAATAAAAATGTCTTTGCAAAACTGTAGGCCACCAACTGGCATACATGAGAACAATACAACCCCCATTCTACAGCGTCTGACTTCTACCATACTGGGTGGTGTGTGTGCAGAGTTCACATTCTTCTGCTGAAGGAGGCTGGTGTTGGGGAAAAAAAACAGAACCTGCCCTGTGGCAGCCATGGCTAGACACGGGCGCAGCAAACCTGAGTGTGGGAGGCTCGGTTCTCAGTCCCACCAGAATTCACGTTTAGGTGTCCTTGGACAAGACAACAAAACTCTGTATGAGCGCTGACATGTATTGTCTGGTAGTTGTCCAACAGTAATTCCACAGGGGATCAATAAAATGTCTATTTTTTTATTTACTTACAGACCTCACTCACACCAGGATGTTGAGGGAGTCTTTCCTCAACTACATACAAAGTCACAGGATTTTACACCCCAGATGCTGCGTGAACAACCAGCAGGAGTCAGCATTTAAGTTTTATTTTATATTTTGTGGTATATAACAGCTCTCCTACCACTCTGAAACATGCCAGACACCGCTACACCGATCTCCACTATTTCCTCTCACTATCCTATTGTCCTGTGCAGTTTATTCACCGGTGTATTGGGGAAGCTGCCGTCGTGGGTGGTGTCCTGAGGCCAGGCTCGTTTGCATGTAATGAATATTCATGGTTTAAATTTGAAAATGAGGAAAGCAGAGCAGACCTCTTTTCATGCCTTTTTCAGGGTGTTACTAACATTTTTGTGGAGAAACTGTCAGCCCATATGTTTTTCACAGCAGAGTATTTTTACAGGCCTTACAATGTGACAGGAATGGACCTCCTATAATCAGTGTGTGCACCACTTATCCATGCTACATTAACAGAATTCAGGAAGTCAACACTACTGACGATGCCACTTTTATCGTGTTAACACCATTGGGCTCCTAACATGAAGAAGAGGGAGAATGGGTTTCTGTAGCCGCAGCAGCGTGGACTGTTTGTTCTGGAGGAAGGCATTAAAATCCACCGGGTCCAACCAGCTGGCAGGACAGGGACCTGTCAGATGCTCAGTGGTGGCCTGACCATCGAACTGGACACAAGGCTGCTGACTGTTATTCAGGTTTACCGTCAGGTGGCATCTACATACCAACACTAACAGGGCTGTATGTCACATGAGTACAGGTGATAGCTTAATTTCTAACTGGACTAAATAATGGCTTACATTTAGTACACAACAATATTCTATTCTCACCACACAAGCTGGCATGAGAACAAAAAGCAGAATTAAACCAAGAAAGCATAGTTAGTCACTGGCTGTATACAGCTCCATGTACATTTGGCCATTTCTCATAATTGACTATATGCCAGCACAATTTAACATGAAATCACTGACATGTGTAGACTCTCAATTGTCTACACGTGTCAGCCTGTCAACAGTAATTTGAGAGGTTAATATTGTCCTGTGATGTGCAGAGTAGGAATTACAACTAGTTTTATTCATAAACCCACAAATGTTCTGAGCTCTTAGATATTTGGAGAGCTGCTTGCTGAGCTGTTCCAAGGCCAAGTGTGTGTTATTCCCTTGTTAGCTAATTTACAAGTAAGCAGATTTGTACTTGGAACCTGTTGTTTTAAACTGTCCATACAAAGTCCAAAGAGTGCCACCGACAGTGAAGTTAGAAAATCAAAACAACCCATCAGATAGGTAGCAAAAACATTTGGTGTGGGAAAATCAACTCCTTTCAGTTCTCCCGAGAGTGAAATCAGACTGGACCCAATTCATACAAACATTTTAGGCAAGGAAATGAAGTATACAAACACAAATTAAACACAATGTAAAGATAGCAGAATCATTTACACTGTAGCAGCCTACTGACTTTGGCACACTTTATTTTGAAATAGCTACCTGGTTACTCACCTTGACTCTGATCAATTACACATTGCGAAAATAAAAGAGTAAAACTGTCTGTATAGTTCTGGAACAACATAACAAATAACCTCAGTTAAAGATAGACAAAGGGCCACTAGCACCAAAGAAAAAAGTGGAAAGAGAAGCTTGGAGATGGGAAGAAACAGTTCCTGATCCAGAGAGACCAAGAGTAGAGGAAGTACTTTTACGTAGACTGATTCCAAATGAACTGGGTCTTGGTTTTGTCACGTATAAAATGAATATTGTGAAAGGCAACTGATTACGTTCTAAAGTGTGTTTGGCTAAATAATCTGAGCAGATTCAGGTAAAGGCTTCAAACTACTTCATAACGCAGATGGACAATGAGCCTCAACATACTGCGAGAGACCGACCTGATCTAAAAACAGAAAGCCCAGATCACCCTCGACTGTTCAGGACCACGGAGCATCTTCATAATGCGACATGTAGGTTTACTGCCACTGTAAACCTAATGATTCTCTATATTTTCAAGCAAAGGGTCAATAATGAATACCACATCACCGTCAGAATTATAAATATATACAGACCTGACAGTATTTATAAGCTCACAAATGCAATTCTTTTTCAAGAATCTAACCGATTATTTAGCAGAGATTCAAAAAATCTAAGCTTTATTACAAGCAGCGTTATGGTTAATAATAATAATTCATACTCACCCCAGGCTTGGTGCAATGCCGGTGTCTATAAGGGGAATATTCGCTTTGGTTTCCTTTTTCTTCTGCTCCTCTTTAACATTTTTATTACTGTAGAAAAAAGAAGTTCAAAAAAAGAAATCAAGTTCTGCTGTGATGCACAGGACCTCCACTAGTACTCCATGGTTTTACTTTTCAAAGAAGTTAGCATACACAAGTAGTGTACAACATTAAGTAGTCCGATAGGTGCAGTCTGTGCAGATCAGCTGTGATTCAGAATTTCAGTGTTTTAAGCAACTCACCTGTCAGACACGGGTGGATCCTTTAATACTGTCACAGGATCTTGGCCTTTTGCAAACTCCACAACGAGTGTACAGTCAAGAATCTCTAACTGATGGAGCCTGCTGAGAGCCTGAGACATGTGGGGGGGGGGAGGGGGAGTAAACGGCGCATAAGACAAGACATAAGACATAAGTGAAATTTTATTTTTTCAGGTGATCCAATGCACATGAAGGTAATATGCTTTCATTTACTTTACTATAAAACTGTAATCACTGCAGACAAAAAACTGACCTTTGCTGCTGCCTTCTCGCTTCTAAAAGTGGCAAAGGCTGCATGTTTCTGTGAAAGTATAGGAAATTACAAATAATCTCATAGCGTAAGAAAATCAACTGAATTTCAGAATGTAGAGGTTAGCGAGCCTCAACCGACCAGATGGCCTGCGTTTGAGAAGACCCTGACAGCTTCAGCTCCAAAATACTTCAGGAGGTCCACTTTCTCGTCCTGGCTGAGCTCCGCTGGTAAGTGGCGGACGAGTAGCGTTTTAATGCCGTTGACGTGGACTGGCTCCTTATTTGGTTCCATTTCACTGCATGTCAGCGAGCAGAGAGCATTTATGGAAAATCACCCTTTTCACTACTCAGTGTTAACAGATCATGTGCTTATTATTATTTATCTATTAGCTGCACAAAACGCGTGGTGACCTGCACAATGATGAAAAATATCCTAAAGCGTTAAATAACAGACGCTTTTATCCATAAAGACTTACAGGGAGCTAGCGCTGTGTGTTTGGCTCGAGGACACACCTGGTAGATGGACTAGGAGTCACACAGGATTTCTAACCGGCGACCTTCTGTATCCCAGTCTTAACCCATTGAGCTACCAGGCATGTGATGAAGCACATTTATTTAAGTGCTAAAGCTATTATAAACATTTTAATGTACGCTTCTAGTAAGCTGTGAGGAAGGACAAAAAACAAACTGTGTCGAATTAGTTCATTCATCTTGGTTATTTTTTTTTAAACGGTCACCGTTTTATTACGTGTGTTCGTCTTTCGTAAAAAGGAAAGAAATGTTAAATTGTTAAAAATGTTAAATTGACACCGTTATAAATACAGAACCATACTAACTTAAACCACAGGCTAGCTCCAAAATTAGCGTTAGCTTAGTTCCAGTGTAAAACAAAAGCTAACGAAGTGAATTTCCGTAAATTCTTCATTATCCACTTATCTGTCATAAATCTACATGCAGCGTATTCAGCTAACAGTATCGATAAATAACGTTTAAGACAAATTATTTAGAGGCGAATTTACTAAATGAATAACATACTTGCCACCTGCAACAGCAACCAATCAACTTCCGCCTGTCTCTACGTCGAGTATAAATAACAGGCAGATGACAACAGTCAATGTCAACTACCGCCACCTGGTGGACTGGAGCAGGATAGTTCGGGTTGAGACATGGCAGCAAAAAAACATTGGTTCATGCTTTTTTTGGCACCTCGCTGTATAAACACACAGCTTCACAACAGAATGTCAGCAGACACACACTCGGGTTTTACATTACACCTTGCTTTTGTCCAAACCTTGTGAGTTAAATTTGCCAGGTGTTAGTGTGACTGCACTATAAAAAGCTGCATACTGCATAGTTTGTTTCCACCAATTAGCACTGTTAGGAATACCATGGCCTGGATTACAGAAAAATGTACACATGAATCCAGCTATACTTTCTATGCATACTTATTCATTCCTATAAACAGGTGAAAATTGTGAAAACTTAAGTTTGTGCACACAAAATTGCAATTCAATAAAGTCATCAAATTATCACCAGTGCAGCAATTAAATCCTGTTATTACTGTGTACCTTCCAATGAGTACTTTTACTACTTAATATAAAACAACAAACCAGAAAAAATAGGAAATCAGCGTTCACCTATTATCTTCAAACTAAGTAGTCACAGACTCCAACTTTATAATTGTAATTTTTTTATCGGATTTTATTGGATAAGAGCATAAATAATCATGAAACATCAAGCTGTATATGAAACTGCATATGTAGTCACAAATTCCTGTAAACATTCCTACACAATAAGGGTTTAGCCAGCAGGTGTCAGCCTCACCATATATAATAACACAGCAGTGATGCTGCTGACCCTCCTATAACATATATATATATATATATATATATATATTTACTTTACTTTACTTTACTTTGCTTGGCAGACGCTTTTATCCAAAGCGACTTACAAGGCGCTAGCGCTGGGTGTC